>CM053581.1:583259856-583309159 GCA_028627135.1 Pseudochirops cupreus
ACACACACACAGATACCACACACACATGCACCCACACATACACACCACACACACACACACACACACACACACCACACACAGAGGCACACACTCACACACACAACACAACACACATACACACCACACACACATACATACCACACACACTCACACACACACATACACACAGATCACACACCACACACACACAGATACCACACACATACACCACACACACACACACACCACATACAGACACACATACACACCACACACACACACACAGATCACATGACACACACACAGATACCACACACACATGCACCCACACATACACACCACACACACACACACCACACACAGAGGCACACACTCACACACACAACACAACACACATACATACCACACACACATACACACCACACACACAAATCACACATACACTACTCTTTCTCACACACACACACACATACATACCACACACACATACACACAGATCACATGACACACACAGATACCACACACACATGCACCCACACATACATACCACACACACACACATACCACACACAGAGGCACACACACAACACAACACACATACACACCACACACACAAATCACACATACACCATTCTTTCTCACACACACACACACACACACACACACACACACTTACGCATACACACCGATAAGAGGCCCCCACTCTTGGCCAGCGGTCACCCATGCTGTCCTTTCATCCCTGCAGGGAGCAGTACCATTGGCTCTGTTCTCTCCTTCATTCCTCTCTTGGAGCCACTGTCCATAAGGGAAGATGTAGGAATGGGGACCTAGTCTTCCTGTTTCCAAGACCCGTCACAGGACCTTGCCCACTGTGAATGTCAGTCAACAGGCATTTATTAAATGCTTGTGTGTTTGGGCACTGTGCCAACCACTGCAATACAAAGACAAAGTTATGGCCCCTGCCCTCAAGGGGCTCACAATCTAATGGAAGAAAAACCACGTAAACAACTATGTAGATAGAATGCCCATCAGGGGAGGGCATCAGCACAGTGGGGAGGAGGATGGGGGAGGGTGATAGCAGCAGAGGGCTCAGGCAGAACACGCGGACTGAACTGAATGGTGAAGATGCCCGGGAATCCTTGCTGAAGCCTGTTCTTCCCGGCCTTCCCCGCCTCACCCTGAGGAGCTGGACATCTTGGTCCTGCAGTTGGGTGCCTGGACTTCAGGTGAAGGGCAGCAACAGCAAACAGAAAGACAGAGACACAGGAAGGGCTTCCACAACCATGTCCACTCCGCTGCCCATTTGGACGAAGCCAATGTGAAATGTCAATGCCCTTCCCCAGTGTTCCAAGCAGCCAGCCTGGCCTAAAGCCATGAGAACGCAGTCAGGATGCCTGGGGATGGGTGAGGCCCTGGGATGGAAGCACAGGGTCTGGGGGCTGGAGAACCAAGAGGTTCTCATCAAGGTCTGTCAGGGGTTTGTCTATAGTTTACATAATAAAGAGCTACCGTCCTACGGAGCTCTAAACTTGCTGAATGTTTCCTAGCCATTATCCCAGCCTGTCCAGGGAGGCGTAAAGCAACGTCCTTGTGATGGAGATGATGGAGATGAGGAGGTGCCTGGTTTAAACAGACTAAAATGCACATTGGAATATGAGAAATGGGATGGAAGCCACAAAGTCAGGGCCTCGTATCCAGTTCAGTGGAAGGTCACTGCATAAGGAGAGGCCACTCCAAGCTCTATCCCATGGTGGCATAAGGTCACCTCATCATCTGCCCATTTTTATAAGACGTCTAGCCAATGGGACTTTTGTTTAGACTTGGGATCTAAGCAAAATCCAGGGAATATTGAATTCCCCAAAGACAGAAAACAGAAGATAAACCCTATGACCAACCCTGATTTTTCTTCTGTCCCAACTCTCTTGAATCACCTGAATGTCCTCTGCAAACCACCAGCCCACTTCTGCCTTCTTCCTGTTCCTCACACCTACTAGGGCTCCATTTCCCATCTCTATGCCTTGCCCTAGAGGCCCCTGACGCCTGAAATACCTTCCACCCCAAAGTCACTTAGCATCTTTTTTTTATTCATAATACATGCATGTGTACACACGTGTGTTGTGTAATATGTATAAATTCTTCTCAAGGGCAAAAAACATCCTTCTCTCCAGTGCCTAGCACTGCCCCTTGTAGGTGCCAAATTAATGCTTGTCAAGTTAGAGATTATCACAGAGAGTGAGTCAACGATTCTTGAGAGATGACAAGCAAGCCCTGAACCTGGGCCAGGAAGGGCAGATGAGGGACAAACAGAATGAAAAGAAGAAGAAGAATTCCTTTGATATTGAGTCATATAAGTGTGAGGCCCAGACAGACAGAGTCATTGACAGGCCTGAATGGCTCCAGGCCTGCCCTCTCTGTAAACACTCACGGACTGATTGTGAGAAGGGAGAAACAATTCCGTTACAGGAGAATTCAAAGCCAATGATCTCCAGTGTTTGTAGATCGTAAAAAGCACCAAAAAATTTACAATTGTCTGCATTCTCTGGCAGATTATAATTTTCCCCCAAAGAGACGTATTTTTAAGTCACATGCTGTTTGAAGCCTAGAAGATGAAATGCTGCTGAGGTGGCTTCTGCATGCTAATAATGACAGTAATAAAAAAAAGGCTCATTGTCATCAGAGTTCTCTACAATGTAGAAGAAAGATCACTGTGCTGGAGTCCAGGGTGGGCCCTTTGGAGCTGGGCATCCACGGGCAGCCCCTTCATGCTTCTGATCCTCGCTTCCCTCCTCGAAGATGGTGGGGGAGGCATAAGGGCTCCCTCATGGCCCTATCATCTCTCCATCAAAGAGCCACTTTTCCTCCCAATACATTTGTTGAAGGGAACTGGATGGGTCAAGAAAAGGGCTCAGTACGGACAGGAAAAAATAGCAGGGAAGATCACAGGGGAACAAGATGTGACATTGGAATAGAACGGGGCTAGTGTCTGAGGGAAGAAGGAGGAGCCGAATCCCTTCGGCGTGCCACCATCTTGAATGCCCTAAAAATCAGTGAGCAGCAATGAAATGCTCTTGCCATCAGGGCTGATACCTGGAGCATGGCCACGCAAGAGGGGCCTCTAACTGCATCCCTGATGAGGAATATGTGGGTCCTTGGAGGGCAGGAGCTACATCTGATTTTTAGGCACCTCATCACCCCCTGGATAGGGGTGAGACAAGGCCTCGGATCCCCTAGCGCTATCACTCAACGTTGTTCCTTCTTCCTTCAGACAGAAGTTTAATTAAGGATCACTGCTCTGAAGCCAAATTCAGTTGGAGGGGAGGGCAGAGATCGGCTACGTCAGGAGCACATGTGCTTGTCCCCCAGGGAGCCTGAGTTAACCCCCACCCAGCACCTCAGCTGATGGAGAGAGAGAGGCAGAGGGACAGAAGACAAGCCTTGCTAGGAGGGCTGGCCTTAAGCAAGAGCTGGCAGAGCCATGGGAGTCTAGAGGGGGAAATGTGGAAGATGAGGGAGTAGCAGTGGGTCTTCGAGGCTGGGATAGTAGAATCACCTCTGAAGTTATCTCTTCCATATCATCAGCCTGGGGCAGGTATCCAATCACAGTCCTTGGTGTGTGTGTGTGTGTGTGTGTGTGTGTGTGTGTGTGTGTGTGTGTGTGTGTGTGTGTACACGCACCTGTGTGCATGCATAAACACATATGTACCTAGCCATCAAGATAATTGTTTTCAAAGACTGAAAGCAAATGGTGAAAAGAAAGACTTTGAACTCCTGGGCCCAACAAATGTTCTGAGCCTGTAGTCTGCTTAAGGCCCTGGGCTGCCTTGCTTGGAGCCCCATTAACACAGATAAGCAGAGATCAGCTGATCCTCCCGGACCCTCCAATCCCTTCCACAGCTGCCTTAAGAGACAGAGAGAGCCAGAAAGTAGAGAAAGTAACCAAGTAAGTCTTTATTAGGGCTCACCACAGAGTCAAGGAAAATGAAATGACCAGGTTCATGCTTCGGCTCTCTATCTTTGCCTTAGCCCTGTGCTAGAGCCTGGAACAAATCCTTTGGGCACTCGGAGTCCCAGTTTCCAACCTTGTAAAATGGAGATATGTAATATTATCCCCCTCATAATCCTGGAAGGATCACCTGGAATCCCACGGGTCAGCCTTAAGGTGCTTGAGAATAGCCACATCTCCATCTCTCTCTGTATATGTGTCTTCCACATCATCACCATCCTGGTACAAATCCCTAGTCACCCTACCCTAGTTATAGCGTATGTATGGAGGAGTGTATTCAGAGAGAGAGAGAGAGTGGTCCTCACAGCAGCCCTGTGAGGCAGGGTCTATGGTCATCTGTGCAGCACAGATGAAGAAACCAAGGCCCACAAAAGTTAAGTGCCATGCTGAAGTCCAGTCCGAAGCAGGGTTCAAGCCCAAGGCTAGGCCAGGCTGGAGGTATGGTAGGTGCTATTGAGGATACAAGAACCCATAACATACAGTCCCCAGATCTGTTTGGAAAGACAAGATGGTATCAGGAGACAATATAACCAACAGAAAAATTAAAGAACCCACTATAAGGCATGGGTAAGATAGTTTTTCTGTGCTTGGGATAAAGATGATTTTATGTGGTGGAACAAAGACTTTTAGGCTGAATCCAGTCTCATCCAACTCAACCCAATCTAAACCAACTCAACTTGAGCAGCATTGACCACATATCTACTATGTACTTGGTACTGAGGACACAAAGGTAGCTGTGCCTGCCCTCAAGGAGCCTGCATTCTGCTGGCAGAGGGTCTGTCTGGTGCATGTGACTCTGCTTCTGTTGTCGTGCATTAAATGGGGAGGGGGGGAGGCAGGCACTGAAAGCAGGAGATGCTCTTGCCCCTGTTTTCTGAAGTGACCAGCTGCCCTTCTGTCAGGCTCCCTGCTTCTCATCTTATTTACTTGGCAACCACAATTTCTCTTCATCCTCTGCCACCAACGGCTCTGAATGCTGATGAGATAATAATGCAATCATGTTGCAGACAAGTGGAGCAAGCATCCGAGAGGGCCCAGCTCCCTGACAGGGATCCTCCGTGCTGATATCAGACACACTCCACTTGGCCACCAAGCCATTACCGCCTGGTGAAATGACCCAAGTGAGATGGCCAGAGCTCACAGACCATCCTCTCATGCCAGGAGAAGCAGGAGCACGGCCCTGCCAATGACTTCAGGGCTTCTTCCTTTCTCCCTTTCAGACCTTCTGGGCACACCAGGCACAGCCTGGGTCATTTGGCCCTGCTCCAGTGTGTAAACACAAAATTCATAAGAGAGAACTAACAAGGCTTGTTTTGATTTGGAGTGAACAGCATTGCTATAAATTTGCCACAGACGCAGGACTGGCTACGGTTTATAAATACTCATCGAGAGCAATGGAGAACCAGGACAGAGCGGAATCCAGAGCTTGCGTGAGGCTGCTTCACCAGAGAAGACTCACCTGATTTTAAAGTGGTCAGTGGGCAGCAGAAGGCTGATGGGACTCCTAAAGAGACTTCCTGGGTGGCCGCTGCTCTGCTGGGTGGGAGGAAGGAGCCCTGGGCTACAGGAATCTGCTCTGGACTGTCCTGTCCCCATCAAGGAACCAGACTCCCTGGTCTTTACGGTCATTATTGACAACTTGGAAAGTCTTAGCCTTTCCAATGCCTCAGGAGACTAAAAATGAGATACATTTCCATGAGTTTTCCCAGAAACCTACTTCCAATGATGCCTCACTTGCAGAAATCTCACTTATTCTCCAGGACTCAGAGGCTGCCATCTCCAAAACTGGCTTTCAGAAGTATTGTGGAACTTAATTTTGACTAATTTTACCTAGTACAGTATGAGAAGAATCAGCTCCTTTCCCAGCAAAAGTCCCCAGGAATGCTGACCCTAACCACATTTAAACCAATAACCTGAAGATGAGTACTTTCTTATTTGATCAGAACTACCCAGGGCTGTGCCACCCCAACCCAGTCCACATTTTTCATACAAAGTTGTATGAGTGAAAATGGTGATTTAAGTTATTATCATCTTTATTTTTGTCCTGGGTAAAGCAGGTAGACCTTGTAAGGGTCCCCTCCCTGCCCCTGATTCCTATTTAATTCAGAAAATCTGATCTTTGGAGCAGGAGAGGACCTGGGCTGTCATTTAGGACAAGCCCTCCATTTCCCCTGCAGCACCATTCTTTCTCTTCCTGCTTTGCCCCTTTGTGTAAAGAGGTGAACCGCTTGCTGGCTGGTTGGTTTGGGTTTGGTTTTGGGCTTTCGGGGGGAAGGTTGTTGGGGGAAGGAGACAGAAGTGGACTTGGAAACTGATCAAGTAGAAGTGATAAGACATAGCAGCCAAGGGAGAAGTTCCAAGGACAAGCTCAAGCTTACGCAGACACAGAGGAAAGTCATCAGAACCTGGAAGCAAAGGGCTCAAGGTCATGGAAACCAGGGTGAAGTGTGGCGCCCAGCTTCTCCTGGCTGAGTCCACTCTTGTCTTCTCAAAGCAATGAGCTCACCATGATGAGAGGCTGTAGGAAACCTCTTCAGTGATGGAGATGGACAGGTGCCGGCTGTCAGAAGAGTGCCAAGCGTCCCCTCCCCACCCCATCTGAAGGGCTAAGGGAGGGAAGGGAAGAAAATAAGCATTATTAGGCACCCACTATGATGCATCAAACCCCATTGGGAGTCTGGCTGGGATTCCTATTATCCTTTGTCCTATTACAAACAAGCCAAATTGTCTCTTCCCTAGAATTCTTGGGTTCAGCTTCTATGATGTCTGAGAGATGGGTAGAGTTAGGAGAACCTCAGAGCAAAAAGCTATGCAGGAGATTTGTTTTTGTTGGTGTGTTGTGATTTCAATGGTGCAAGAAGCTCCTGTTGAAGAAAATTCTTCCACCACTACAGGATGACACCTTTTACACAGCTTAGAGATTGGGGAGATGCCCGGAGCATTGCCAGATTGTGGGACCTAGCTGGGTCACACAGCCTCAGGACTTGAACCTGAGTGAATGCAACAAGCATTGGTGAGGTAGGCAGGCACTGCGCTGGGGATGCAAAAAGAGGCAGACGCTGTCCTACCCTCAAGGAGCCCCCTCCCCAACTTTTGATCCATGATATCTCATGGCCTTTTCGAGTTTGGTTGGCTTGTTTGCTCTGTGCAAAGCCCAGCTCCCTGCGTCCAGTCTGTGAGCAGCTCTGTGGATAGCTCCCTCCATTATGATGCACAGGGCAGAGAAGGCAGAGGCCACGTGGGGCTTTTCTGGAGGACTGGGGCTGGGAAGCTGGTTCTGATGGGGAAATCTAAGTGGACAATAGCCCATAGACTGACTAATGGTAGCAATGAGAATCGTGAACGTTTTCATAGCACTTTATAAATGTCATCTCATTTGATCCCCTCAATCCAGGGAGGTGGGCGCTGCTATCAGCCCCATTTTACAGATGAGGAAATTTCCTAAGAAGGACAGGAACCTAGTGACCATAGTTAATAGGAAACCCAGGCACAGACAATCTGAACAGTATCTGACCCACTTACCGCTCCGTGATTCTGGTTGCTTTGATTTTCTGCAAAACAGCCTCATCCTTCATACGCGTGTGCACGTGAAATGCTGCTGTTGTTAAGCACCTCCCACAGGGCCAGGCACTGTGCTAAGCCCTTTACAAATACTCCATTCTCAGAACAAGCCTGAGAGGCAAATGCTATTGTTATCCCCACAGTGCTGTGGAAGCAAGCAGGTTAAGTTACTTGCCCAGGGTCTCACAGCTAATAAATGTCTGAGGTGAAATTTGAACTCAGTTCTTTCTGATTCCCGGTCCAGTGCTCTCTCCACTGCCCCACATCAGTCCTCCTGTGCCACCGAACTCCTCAAGTGGCAGGTATGGAATCACACATCAACAGACTGTTAAAAATAAAACATTAGACTCTGAGTTTCTTGAAGGCAAGGATGGTTTTTGCCTTTCTTTGCATTCCTAGTACCAGATATCATTAGCCCCATTTTGTGGATGAGGAAACTGAGGCTCAAAGCTGTAAAGGGACTAGGCCAGGGTCAAAGAGCTAGTTAGTGCCAGAGCTGGGACTCCTGACTCCCAATCAGACCATACAATGGCATATTTACCATGTGCGCTCTCCTTTTTGGGAGAGCTGCAGCATCATTGTTAATTCCCTAGTGTGGATGCTCCTCACTCCCACCTCCAGGGTTTTCATAAAAGTGCTATTAGTTTGGGGGATTTTCCCTCCCCATAAGCAACACTGAGTGACTCAGGATCCATCAGGTCTCACACATTAACAACATGCCTCAACCACGGCTTTTGGTGTAATGAGCCGAGAACTATTTTACCCAACTGGAGACAGTGAAAACACCATATCTACCTCACACAACAAATGGGAAGCTACAAATATTATTGCAAAGTGAAAGATCTTCCATAAAGTTAAACAACTGGGAACAGAATAAACAACATTCAGAGAATCGGGAGGAAAACAAAGTCCATTAGAAATGGTTTGTTCCACTCCATGGATTCTACCTTAGAGGCTTCCTCAAACCAACCATTCTACAAACATCTGTTTGTCACACAGGGGACTATGTTGGGTGCTTGTAGAAAGGGAGAGGGAGAGACACACACAGAGAGAGAGAGACAGAGAGAGAGAGAGAGAGAGAGAGAGAGAGAGAGAGAGTGAGAGAGACAGAGAGAGAGACCAGAGAGACAGAGCGAGACAGAGAGACAGACAGAGACAGACACAGAGACAGAGACGGAGACTGAGACAGAGACAGAGACAGAGACAGAGACAGACAGAGACAGAGACAGAGACTGAGACTGAGACAGAGACAGAGAGAGAGAGACAGACAGACAGAGACAGAGACAGAGACTGAGACATAGACAGAGACAGACAGAGACAGAGACAGGGAGACAGAGACAGAGACAGACAGAGACAGAGACAGACAGAGACAGAGACTGAGACAGAGACAGAGAGAGAGACAGACAGACAGACAGACAGAGACAGAGACAGAGACTGAAACAGAGACAGAGACAGAGACAGACAGAGACAGAGACAGAGACAGAGACTGAGACAGAGACTGAGACAGAGACAGAGACAGAGACAGACAGAGAGACAGACAGAGACAGAGACGGAGACAGAGACAGAGACTGAGACAGAGAGAGACAGAGACAGAGACAGACAGAGACAGAAATAGAGACAGAGACAGACAGAGACAGAGACAGACAGACAGACACAGAGACAAACAGAGACAGAGACTGAGACTGAGACAGAGACAGAGAGAGAGAGAGAGAGACAGATAGACAGACAGAGACAGAGACAGAGACAGGGAGACAGAGACAGACAGAGACAGACACAGAGACAGACAGAGACAGAGACAGAGACAGGGAGACAGAGACAGACAGAGACAGAGACAGAGACAGACAGAGACAGAGACAAGGAGACAAAGACAGACAGAGACAGAGAGTAAGCAGTCTCTGTCCTCCAGGGGCAGAAAATCAGAACAATCAGAAAAGGACCAGGGGAGATGGACAGATCCAAAATATTTCTAAGCTGTGACAGATTGGGATATGGACAAAGGTGTGTGTTGGACAGAATACTTTAGAAGAGAATGCCTTCAGGGCAGGGGGGTTGAGACCATGGTATCTATGGTAAGTCTTAAAGTAAGATAATTGATTATTTGGTGTATAAACAAGTATGTGGGCTTTCTTTGTATCCAAGGCTACAAGCCAAGGCTAAAGTGAAGGGAGAGTTGGTGAGTGACTTTTTGCTTACAGAAAATTGCATACTAAGTGCCTTCTCTGAGGCTGAGATTCAATTGAGCTTGGATCCAGTCTTTGCTGCTTGTGCTAATTTTGGCCTGACAACAAGAAAGCAGTGGTTCTCCACCAAGCAGTACTACACCACCCACACATGGAACCATTGGTTACAGCAAATGGAGAAATTTTGGATGCTGTGAATAAGTCCACTTACCTTGGCAGTGTACTGTCCAGGGAAGTATACATAGTTGATGAGATTGACGCACACATTGCCATAGCTAGCTCAGTGTTTGGGAGGCTTCAAAGGAAAGTGTAGGAGAGAAGAGGTATTAGACTGACCACCAAATTCATGGTCTACAGAGCCATGGTGCTGACCTCATTGTCTTATGCCTGTGAAACCTGGACCTTATACTAGCACCATGAGAGCAAATTGAACCACTTTCATTTGAATTGTTTCAGGAAGATTCTGAAGATCACTTGGCAAGATAAGGTACTGGGCACTGAGATCTTTCCTCAAGCTAAACTGCGAAGCAATTAAATTGTGCTGCAGAGAGTACAACTCTGATGGACTGACCCCATTGTTAAGATGCCAAACTTACATATGCCTAAAAGACTATTTTATGGAGAATTCACACAGGGCAAGTGCTCTCACGGAGGTCAGAAGAAACAATACAAGGACACTGTCAAGGTCTCTCTCAAGAACTTTGGAATTGACTGTGAGACATGGGAGACACTGGCACAGGACCTCTCAGCACGGCGTGCCCACATCAGAGAAGGTACTGTGCCCTGTGAGCAAAGCAGAACTGAAACAGTTAAAAAGAAATGCAAGATGTGCAAATTTAGAGAATCCACCCCGAATGTCCACATAAACTATTTGTGCCCGACCTGTGGTAGAACATTCCGAGCTTGTATTGCTCTGATCAGCCACAGTTTGACCCACTGTAACTTGACTCTATAGTGACATCATTTTGGTCCTCTTAGAGAATGAAAGGACAACATCCAGCTGACCTATCCACCAAACCATCCGTTGTAACACAGATTCAAAAAAGAGAGGGATGGGAAAATGTTGAAAAAAAAAAACAGTTCAACCAGGAACACATGGAGAGAATGCTTTCCACATTGACAGACCGAACTTCTTCAAAGGAAGCAGACAGGTCCATTTTCTCTTCTCTTCTCTGTGACCAAACTTGATCATTTAATTAGCAAGTGTGACCTCTCTTCTTTGGGGATAGGGATCGTTCTTGCTCTCTCATTGGTGCAGTCCTTGTGGGGGCTGTTTTCCTGACTCTGTATTATTTCATCAGAGTAGTGCCCTTTAGATGAGGGGATGAGCCATTACTTGCTATGAAAATGTATGCTAATGTGTGCTCCCTACAAACAATTCATTTGCTAAATAATAGTGACTGACATTGTGTAGTGCTTTACAATTTGTAAAGAGATATGTATGGATGTGTATGTGCATGTGTATGTATGTATATGTCTGTGTATTACATATATATGTATATATACACCTATATAGCAATTTTATATACATACATAGCTCTTAATCACACAGTGTCTACTATGTGCCAAATACATAAGTGCTTCATAAATATTATCTCATTTGATCCTCACAACACCTGGGAGGTAGGTGCTATAGTTATCCCCATTTTACAGAAGAGGAAGCTGAGGTAAACAGAGGTTAAGTGACTTGCCCAAAGTCACATGTACTAGTACATGACTGAGACTGAATTTGAACTCAGGTCTTCCTAACTCCAGGACCAGTCTTCTAACCATTGTACCACCCAGCATTTGATCCTCACTGCAGCCCTGAGAGGTAGGTGCCAGATATCATACCCATTTTACAGAGGAAGAAACTGATGTTCAGAGAGTTTGAGTTCCCAAAGATCACACAGATAGTAAGTGTCTAAGACAAGACTGGAAGTCAAGAAGGCACCAATATTGTTTTTGCTGTTTTTAAAGCATCTGAGGATCATTCAAGTCATGAAATGTCTGTGCAGACCTGTAGAGGTGAGGAGGAAAAATGGAGTGCCCACTCCTATCTGTGCCTGAGGTCCAGGGAGCACGCTGATCCAACAAGTCAGCATCATGTTAATATGCAAAGAGTGTCAAAAAATTCTAAGGGAACAATTTCAAGCTCATCGAAATCTCAAGAGACAACCCTGGAAAAGTGGCCATTTCTCATGCATCCAACAGGAACATCTGACAAGATTTAATTGGCATCAAAGACTTGAAATAAGCATGGATGAGCAGGGAAGTGAAGGGATGATAAAGCAGTTAACCAAGGAGGGGGCCATTCTCTGAAGACTTAAGCTAGTATTATCATGCTAGGAACTTGTTTACTTCTGGCCAATCTCCTCAGGTATTGAGATTAATTAAAAATTTATTAGACACACAAGCCAATTAACATGAATTCACAAATTGTTAGCCAGAAAGAAATTAGACTGATCATTCTTCTAAGTTTAGCAGATTGGAATAAAGAAACTTTTTTTTTCTTTCTTTAAATGTAGAATCCATGGCAAAACAATGATTTCCCTGTTCTCCTGGTCAGTGGGTATTTCATCAGGAACTCTTCTAGTCACTCAGCCAATAAACACTGATTAAGCATCTATGTGCCAGGCACAGTGCTAAGAACTGGGGATATGAAAGAAGATGACAGACAGTCCCTGCTCCCCAGGAGTTCAGTCCACAAAGGTGAGTTCTCAAAACAACATAACTAAGCTAAGCTAGAGCCCAAGTCAATTTGTGCTGCCATTTGTAGAATTGAACTATATGGTAGGAGATTCTAATACCACTGTCCCAACATCCAAAGACAATGACTGGAATAGTGTACTGTCCACTGCTTCTAGCCCATTTTTCCATAGGTAAAGTAAAGAAATCCTGTTAAAATTGGGATGAGGATAGAGAGTGATCCTGGGATTTCATCTATATTTCAAACTCCCAGATGAATAAAGTCCCTTTACTGATCAACAACTTGGAGTTTTCAATGGCTACCTAGAGCACTGAGAGATTGAAGAGACTGTCCTAGGGTAACTTAGTCAGTCTGTTAGAGGAGAGATTTGAACACAAGTCTCCTGGCTCAAAGGCTGGCTTTTTAGCCATTCCATCTTTCTATCTCTCCAAGTACAAAAATGATCTTGAAATTATGGTTCAGGAATAACAAAATTAACATTCTGATTTCTTCTTTAAGACGTCTTCTCTAGATCAAACACAAGGTCTAATTTCCATGCAATGGTGTCTCATAATTGGTTCTACTTACTTCAAAGTATGTCTATCCTTCAATTGTAAGAAATACCCACGATTTTCTGTCAATCTTCCCCCCC
Organism: Pseudochirops cupreus; assembly: GCA_028627135.1. Classification (NCBI taxonomy): domain Eukaryota; kingdom Metazoa; phylum Chordata; class Mammalia; order Diprotodontia; family Pseudocheiridae; genus Pseudochirops; species Pseudochirops cupreus. Next base: position 583,272,900 of record CM053581.1, read on the forward strand.
CCAAAAAAAGAAGACTTCTGGGTCTCAAGGGCTGCTATAAATTTCTCAGAGCAAAATCATTCTTAATTTATTCAAATTAAAAGAGAAAGAGAAATAGAGACAAAGAAAACATCCTAAACAATATTTTAAAGAGGGATTGAGGAGGCATCATAAAAACAATTAAACATGCCCTGTGTGTAACAAGTCCAAAGGAGTGGGAAATCACCCTCTGCTCATATGATTGGAATGGGGCTGTGGAATTGGGGTCATAGATCCAGAAGGACCTCCGAGGGTGTCTGGTCTAGTAAAAATTCTTCATTTTACCAATGAGGAAACTTAAAAAGTGAGCAAGATTAGGTGATTTGCCCCCTCAGAAGCCCTGGCCTTTTCCTACAAAGGGGAACCCCTCTGCACAAGCTAGGGCTGCCCTATCTCCAAGCACCCAGGAGGACACATGCTTCCCATGTGCCTGTCAGCAGGTGAGATTTCCTGATGAATACAAGAGGATCATCTGAGGCTTTGAATAGTTAACCCTTGACTGCAGTGTAAATCCCATCCAGCCCCTCCAACTTTCCCCACTTAAATGGATCCCTCTCCCCTTTCTCTTTTCTGATTTTTTTTAAACCAGTAGAATGTATTACTTGTCTTTTCTCACTCTTGTGGTTCTTAACACAAGGTAAGAAATAAGTCTGTTTTCAGCCTCAGGTCAGAGCCCATGCAGACCTCCCAAGGGTGGGCAGCCAGTGAATAGTCGGCAGCCTGGAAACTTGTTTTTCTCAGCACAGCAAAGTGGAAAGTTTACAGAATTTCAGAGGCCCAAGGTTCAAACCCATGTCTCTCACTGCCCACCCGTGTGCCCCCGGACAAGCTACTGAACCTCTCTGTAGAGGGAGAGGCCTGGACTGGATGACCCAAAACATCGCTTGCTGACTCACTGATGACTACAGCACCTTTCAGATCTCACTATATGATTCCAGGATCCCTCCTTCCTTGAGCCTTGTGAGATTCTGAAGAAGTCCAAGGCAGGTTTCTGGCCCCCTCCCTAGCCACCACCAGCAGCAACTGGAGGGCTTTCAATGCCCAGAGGAGTATGTCACCAGAGCTGGACCCACAAGGTTTCAGAATCAATCAGGAGAAAGTACTAATACCACATTACTATGATGTTGTCCACATGTAGATGGAGAAAAGTTCTTCATATTTCAACAACTTTGATCCTTCAAGGAGCCTTATTTCACTGGTGTAGTGGTACCTCCACCAATGCAAATCTAGAGCACTTAATGGACAGTCTGATAATTCTCGTGCCCCAAACCTGACCCTGGGTGATCACCCTCCAGAACTTAACTGGGCTGATCATTGGACATACAGAGATGATCTACTGGGAAGACCCCACTCAAAGCCATTCTAGCTTTCCAGGGCTTGGCATGGAGCCTCACACATAGTAGGTGCTAATTAAATGTTTGTTGAATATCCTTGGTAGAGCCTGTCAGTTTACTACCCACCAGTAAAGGAAGGTCAAAGGATGCTAAGATTCCAGAAGAGGACTTTGGTGGAAGACAGGCATTGAAGTGGTCTGGTGGTTAGGGCCCTAGGTCTGGAGTCAGGAACACCCGAGTTGAAATTCAGCCTCAGACATTTACTAGATATGGGACCCTGTGTAAGTGCTTAACCTCAGTTTCCACAACTGGCAAATGATGGTACTTTCAGTTTTATTGTGAAGATATAATGTGATATTTATAAAGCACTTACTACAGTATGGAGCACATGGTAGGGCTTAATAAATTTGTTATTAAAAAGGCTCAGCATCTATGCAGCAATATTTTACATGCATGGAGTCCGGAAAGGATGAGGCTGTTTAGAGGAACATTAAAGGAAAAGAGAACCAAGAAGCCATAAGAGTGTTGGATCCTATTGAAAGTCCTCACTCTTGGGTTTCCTATTAACTAAAATCACTGACCTCTTGCTCCTTCTTAGAAAGTTTACAATTTTTTTTGGGGGGGGGGGAAGAAAAAAAGAAAAACCCTGCATTCACCATTTTGAGAAATTTCATATTAAAAAAAAAAGAAACCTTATCTAAAAAAGTCTGCTGTGCCCATAAGCACCAGAGACCCATCACTCCTCTTATTGTAAGTGCTGATGCTGTTCAATTAGATTGTCAAGGCTCAGGAGAAGGATCATAGTGCTCAGGTGATCTTGCATTAAGACAGCCCACGGAGAGTTGGTCCCCCCACTTTGAATTATATAAGCAGTTGCTAAAGAGAGAAAGAAGAACTGTTGAATTAGAATATTCAGGGAAAACAATATTAGGTTTAAAAACTGCCTCTATTCATTTTTCTTTGCCATTTTAAGAAAAATAGAACCAAATGTTCTATTTACCTCCAAGGTGACCAAAATTAGAAAAATAAAATGAACACTCACTTGTCCAACTCTCTCAGGCTCCAGTTTTTTCTCTCACCACGTTATTTTCTGGGATGATGCATTAGAGTCTTGTCTCCTGAGCACCAACCCCTCCCTGCCCCCCAGACTGCCCCTTTTTCCAGTTTTGTCAGTGAGCTACTCAGGGTGGAATCTGGAAGGTTCTTTAGGAAAGGCCAACTGGATAAATTATGCTTCCAAAATCCAAAGTCAATAAAATACTTCTCATCTTCTGATTAACATGCAAACAATGATCTCACTCTATCCTTCAGTTTAAAATTTTCAAATAACTCTATCTGTAAAACTTCTCTATTTCTGTTGAGGGCATCCTCCTCCTCCCAGGCCCTCTGGATCACCACCTGGGAGTCCTCCTGGACTTCTCATTGTCTCTCACCCCTTATCCCCCACGTCATTGCTGAGGCCTGTTGATTTTACCTTTGCAAACTTCTCTAATGTACTTCCTTCTCTGGTCTGACCCTGCCCCACTCTGGTGTAGGCCTCATCACCTCAAACCTGAACTATGGCGAAGGCCTATGAATGGGTCCACCCTCCTTCATTTTCTCCCCATTCCAGTCCAGCCTCCATTCATACATCAGGATTATTCTTTTCTTTCTCCTTTTCTCTCAAGACTGAGACTTCCTCTCTTGCTCAGACTGGAAGTTCAGCGACAGTTATTCACAAGACAAATGCTAGCCTGATCAGCTCAAGAGCTTGGCTTGCTGTTTCCAACTCTGGCATCCTTGGGGTTGCCTTTCATTCTTCCTTCTCTCTCTTTCTTGACTGTCACATTCACTCAGTTATCAGGGTTATCTCCATAATCATGCTCTTGTCCACCCCTTCCTATCTGTACCTTCTTTTATCTGATATAATACCTTTCTGCTGTTTGCCCAGACCCTTACAAAGGCCTTTTGAACTTCCACTTTTTCTTAGAATCCATTCTTTCAAACACTGCCAAAATAATATTCCTTGTGCATAGATCTGTGTCACTGCCCTCTCCCAATTCCTTTGAAGACTCTCTATTGCCCACCAAGTTCACATTCCTTTTTCTGGCAATTTTCCATAAACAAGTCTGACCATTCCTTCCTCATTATTTTCCTGCCAAATCACTTCTAGTTTCCCTGGGAAGCAGTTGCAGAAGGAGAATAAGAAAAGGAGGATATGAGCAGAAGAGAAAGAAGGAAGGAAGCTGTGTTAATGATTTGGAGGCTTTAAACTGGGGAACAGATTGAGTTTGGTCAAGAGAAATACTGGAGAAACTGAGGAGAATTTGAAGGAGAAGAATGTTCAAGGCCAGAAGGATTAGGGAGCAGGAAACTACATAAAAGGGTTCAAGAAGAAGGGAAAAGAGGTATCGGTCCACTAGACAAAGTGAATCAGAAAAGGCCAGTCAAGCATGCTGGTCAGCCAACAGATGGCTAGAATGGATGGTGGGTGGAGGTAGGAAAGGAGATGGGGGCACTTACAAGATGGTTGTAGAGACTAAATAGGGGGAACTGGGTGTGGCCATCAGGTGATCAAAGGGTGATCATACAGTGGACAGAAGGTGAAGGGAATCATCCTTAATGTCCTACTCTACCAGGTGGAACATGAATATCATCAGCCACCTATAGCTTCTATGGTCTTAGGCAAGATCAAAGCCTCAGAACAAAGAATCCACTCTGAGCTCAGAGGAGATCACCAGTAATCCTGACTGCAGGGGCACAGAGTACTCATTCTGCCCCCCACCCCCAAGAAAGAGCTTCCAGTCTTCAATCCATGAAATTCTCAATATCGGGAAGCCTCAAAGGCTTCAGTCAACCCTTGGCAGAGATGAGGGAGAGATGCACACTCATGCATACTGCACTGTGAGCACTGGGTTTCATCATTCAGAAAAGCAGATTTCAGAATCTTCTGTTGTTCAACCTAATGGTTCTAAGGATTGTCTAAATGGAGCTGGTGACCTAAGGCAGTCTGACCATTCTGAGAAGAAGCATCTTTAATCTCTTGGCTATGAAACCATTTCTTTAAAAGAAAGACCAGAATTCCATGACAGGACAACTAAGCAGGCTTCATTGACGATATCTCTGAGTCAGTTGTCTTTCATAGAAGAATTCTAGAAAGCTCAATACCGTATTAGTACATCTGCTATTGCTGCCTTCATATTAGGGACTTCACTTGGTGGCTGCTGATCTGACTGGTTTCAACTCTAAAGATGAGAAGCCCCTGCCAGGATAAGCACATCACTTCTAAACTCACCACCATGAAGTAAGCAAGGCTTGATTGACACCATCTCCCTCAGCTTTCTCTCCTCTCTGTTAAGAGGGCTGTAGGTGAGGGGGAGGAAGGGAAGCAGTATTCTCAGATTCTTCCCAATGTCTTCCTTTACAGAGGATAGAAATTAGACTCTTGAATCACTCCACTGTATGTCTGCTGCCATGGAACAAGATGAACCGTGGTGTCCTCTCCCCATCCACTTAACTTTGGCTTTTGTGTGGTGCCCACCCCCCCCTTTAGATTGTAAACTCCTTGAGGGCAGGGACTGTCTTTTTATTCATTGTACCTCCAGCACCTAGCATAGTGCCTGGCACATCAATGAATGTTTATTGTCTTGAACTGGATACAGGCCACACTGATGCTCACACCCCTTCAATTATGTGTGTTCCAGCCAGTTCCTACCTGTCCATCCTCACCTACAGGTTTGCCACCCAACATGTTAGAGACCTTGCTTTTCTTTTCTTGACACCTCAGAGATAGCAATGGGACCCTGGACTCACTCTTAGTTTCCCTGACAGGTCAGTCCTCTTTCCTCATCATCCATCTGATCAATAGTCTCCTTCATCTTCCCACTCTGGGGTGACCCTGCACTTGGGAGGTGCTGGAACCTCTTCAACCTCTCCATTGCTCCATGGGTGACACTAGCAAGCCAAGCACCTCATGCTTAGTTCTGAGTAGAAATGGGAAATAGTTTCCAATTGCCTCTTTAAATGTAAGTGTGTGTGTGTGTGTGTGTGTGTGTGTGTGTGTGTCGTGTGTGAATGCTGAAGAGATGGCAGAAGCAGGGAATACTGTTCCTAAATGGGGATGCTGCCCCAGATGGGAATACCTCACTGATAATTGTCAGCCAAAGTATTTTGCCTCTTGAATTTTCTGTTTAAATAAAGATCTTCACTTTGCAGAGTTTTGCAGTGTTTGGGTCATCCTTTGGTAGGGATTGTGGCCTCTCAGGAGTCTGGGCTGGGGAAGGGAGAAGCCTCCACCTACACACACACACACACACACTCTCTCTCTCTCTCTCTCTCTCACTAGCTATCTCCCATAAAGCACCAGGGTCTTTAAACAAAGATTTGCCAAAGTAATCCATGGGTGGTCTGTTGCATTCAATGGGTCTTTGGGTTCCATTTTCATGTCATATAAAAAAAGGTGGCAGGATTTCTAGACACGGTATGGCTGCTAATGAGTGGCAAAAAGGAGACACTAAAAATATCCCTCTCACAGATACTGGAATGGCATTCCCGGCAACACATCCCCTTGTTTGCCCAAAATTATCATTTTACATTGACTGATCACTGGGAACAAATGGACCTGATAAGGATATTTAGTCACTGAAATTCCATGGTGTGAGGCTTCCTTTGGATTTCTCATGCTCTGTTGCATTAAATGGGAAAAGGGAAAGAAAAATAAATCACCAGCATTGAAACTTCTCATGATATACGTCTCTACACATTACAAATTACTAGCTCCAAATTAAATTCTTCTATGTTGGGGATAATCTTCAAGCTAAAAGAACAAAAAAATCATATTAATTCCAATCAAATCTATCAGCAATTATTCAAAATCCCCAGAAGATTTTGAGAGAATATATATTCTGAGGGTTCAGGTTTATTAGCCACTGTTTAAGTAACAGTCTGGCCTACAGAGACCTTCTTGAGGTTGAACCTCAAGAGCCAGGCAGTTCTCACACACTCCATTAATTCCAAGAGGTAAAATCTGAGTGGAGTGTGGTGCATGTGGATTTGTGCCGTGTGTGTGTGTGTGTGTGTGTGTGTGTGTGTGTGTGTGTTCTGAATTTTCTTGTCTTTGAAAATGATGGCAACAAACATGGGAGCTGTTGATGGCAATAGAAGAGGCTGAAAATTTCCATTTGTGACCTTTAGGTTCTCCCATAAAAAGAAGATCTTGAGTTGGTCTTATGGTGCCATTGGTAGAATCTGTTCCAAAGATCACTTTGCATTGTTGAACTGGATTCTTCTGAATCTCTTCTCCCAAAGAAACAATCTCATTAATTTCTTTACTTCCTTCCTTATTTGTTTATTCATTTGTTCATGGTGGGATAGTCATAGATACCCATGTACTAGTTTCTTACTTAGTAAGTCACAGCGGTCATAAGAATCAGAGAGAGTAGAATGGAAAATATTAGAAGGCAAGGAATGCTTGGGATTTGTCTTTGGATCACCACTGCCTAGCACAGAAGAGGCATTTAATAAAGATATGTCAAATGGAACTGATTTTGTTAGGGTTCTAGATTTTCTAACCCAACTCTTTTGAACTTTTGAGGAAACTAAATCCCAAAGAAGTTAAGAGCCATGTTGAAATTCCCATTGCAGAAGCAGGACAAGACTCAGGGTGCCAGACTCTGTGAGCATATGATCCTGTCATCCCAAACTGCTTCTCTTTTAGAATTAGTAAGACTTTAAATCAGGCAAAAAACAAAGTTAAAATCCCCATTTCCTCTCCTTCAGAAATGGACTTTTTCACCCTTACTCAATGCACAGATTATCCACCCATCTTATCCTCTCTCTCACTGCACAGATTATATATCCATTTTACCTTCTCTCTAAACGCACAGATCACACATCCATCTTTAAAGCTGCCTTTCCTCAGCTTATGAGAAATGGGAGCACTTCATAAGCCATTATTAAACCTCAGGGCGATGGCAAAGAACCCTGCATTTGGAGTTGGGTCAACTGCCTTTGAACCTGGTCCTGCTGTTTGCTGGCTGGCAATCTTGGGCTCTCTGACCCTTCATTGTCTCCTTTGTAAAATGTGGGAGTTAGATATGGGCTCCTCTCTAGGGTCCTTTCCAAACGTGTGAGACAATGATTCATATATAGCACAAATGAGAAGCACAAAAAACAAACTCTTGCTGGTTCCTGGTGGTATTTCAGAGGGGAAGCGCTCTTTTCCCAAGCACAGCTGCTGAAGGGATATTTATTTTTAGAGCAAGAAATGCCTAACAGTTTTGAAAATTGTGACTTTTAAATACCAGGGTCTCTGTTCAGTTCCTATATCCAAGAGAGAGCAATCTCTGGAGCTTTCTATGAATAAGTGCACACTGTCTCTCCAGCCAGGGCTGGGGTTTGGGGCAAAGCATTCTTTTAAGAACACACCCTCTGAGTCATTGGCAGTGAGTTCCCAGTCCAGCCCAGCCCAGCCCAGCCCAGCCCAGCCCAGCCCAGCCGTATTTGGCAAAAGTCAAGGTCTCAGAAAGTGAAGTTTATCAAAGGAAACGTGAATTAGCCTCAGAACAGTTTGTGAGGCTTCTGCTTTTCTAATCTCCAGGGTTCAACAATGACATCAATGAGTCAGTGAGTCAGCCAGTCAGCTTAGTTTCTCTACATCCCCAAGGCAGAAGAAAGGCAGGAGGGTGCTCATGGGGAAATCTAAAGAGTAGACACAATCAAGGCTTTCCAGGCAGATGAAGCCTAGGCCAGACACAAAACAAGGAGAGCAGGCACATTTGTTTTTCCTACTTAGATCAGTGATTTCATTGGCTTACGGAACTTACAGTGTGAAAATTCCCTCTTCAGGAGCATACCAGGAACCAGTCTGTCACCTCTCCTCTTACAGAGCTGTCTGGGCACAGAGAGACTAAGGGACTTGCCCAAGACCCCACAACCAGTACATGGCAGAAGCCAGATCTTGCTGATTGCAAGGTTGGATCTCCAGGTACTATCCCACCATGACGCCCTAGCAAACAACCTCAATAACTTCAAATAAAGAAGGAAATCATAAAGAGAACCAAGAGCAGTCACATCTTGAGGATTAGACCTGTAGGTTGGAGGGTGGGTGGAAGGATACAGACAATCTGAAAACACTGTCTGGGGGAAGTGGGCCTGAGTATACAATTTAAATAAAAGATAGGTTAGACAAGAGCTCAATGTATCCTCAATTTCTGTCTAGATACTCTGCCAACTTGGCAATGCTCCTCATCTGCATTCTACGGAGAGATCCAGAATGGAAGGGACCTCAGAGGTCATCAAGTTCAGCCTTCTCATTTTACCAATGGGGAAACTGAGGCTGACCAAGGTTAAGGGCCTTGCCAGGCATCACACAGACCTAAGTGCCTGAGACAGCATTCAGGGGCAGGTCTTCCTGACTCCAAGTAAAGCACTCAACTCAGGGCCTTGTTGCCTCTTCCCCATAGAGGGAAAGGAAGGTCTTATGACCATTGGCCACCCACCCCCAGCTGTTTTCCCAAATCAATTGATATCAGTGCCAAGGCACCATAAAGTTTAGAGAGAACATTCCTTGAATAATTCTATAAGGCAGGGAATGTACATCATCTTATCTCCCCCATTTTACAGATGAGGGAGTCAGGGCTGACCAAGGTTAGTGACTTACTGGAAGTACTAAAGGAATATCGGCTGTTACCATTGTCATGATGCTGGCTCAGATGGAAGCATGGATGGCGGCTTTGTCCAAAGTGCCCATGAAACAAAGGTTGGAGAGGGAACTGACCCACCGAAGGGCAGAGATAGATCTGGGCAGATGAGAGCCATGGGACCGTACCTAACACAATCAAATTTAGCAGCAAGAAATGGGAAGTCTCCCAATTTGGTCAAAACACATGAGCTTCCTGAGATCAAGGCAGGGAGGCATTTCCAGGCAACACTTCACAGGGATTTTGCCACTTATTTTAAGGAAAGCAGTTGGTTAGCTGGAATCGCCATGATGTCCCCTTTGCCCTTGATTGGGGGCAGACCCCATGGCCTCCCAGGACTCCTCTCAGGCTCTTTCCTCTGGTTTTCCCACCACCTCTCTTACCCTTCCCCACATCTCAGTGGTCCTGGATCCTTCCTTAAGGACTCAAGCCTGAAATTATTTTTAAAGAAGCAAAACTATCCGATGTCTACTTTGACACCCTCACTCCTCATGCTGCAGGCAGCTAAGGGGACATGGTGAATAGAGGGCTAGGCCTGGAGACAGGAAAATTTGAGTTCAGATCTAGACACAGATACTTATTAGCTGTGTGACTCCCCTGGGCAAGTCACTTCCATTCTGTTTGCCTTAGTTTCCTTAACCATAAAATGGGTGTAATACAACCCTCCCTCTAATTGGTGTAGAGAGGATCAAATGAGGCAATGTTTGTAAAGTGCTTAGCTGAGTGCCTGGCACAGAGTAAGCACTTAATAAGTATTGTTGACAAACTTATGTTGGGATGAATACTTCTCTGAATACTATCTGAAATGAGTGAACTAACGTTGACTCCTTCTGTGGGTTCCCACCTCCCAAAGGGCAAAGCCCACAGTTCAATCTTGTCAGACTCCTAAATCTAACATCACTCCATACAAAGAACAGTTCATATTCTTAACTCACTTTATCGATGCTGGCAAATTCTAGCAATGCAAATCCCCATCTGTCCTGTGTGGCTATGGTCTACATCTTCTCATCAGTCCTCCAGGGACCTCCTACCTTAGGCTTAGGGGACCTTCCACTAATTCCTCCAATATTGTGTGGGTATGATGGAGCAGGGGCATGTTGAATGGTTATCCCTTATGTTTGCTGGCCAATTCACCTTCTCTTCCCTTCACATATCTCCCTATTGCCCTCATCTGCACTGCTTTTCTCTTGTGATTCCTGGTTGAGAATACTTCACAGCCTATTTGTACCCACAATCAATTCTCCATTGCCCTGATGTGCCAAGGAAATGCCAAATAAATAAGCCATTTTTCCCCATGGCAGAGGTTCTATCCCACTTAGGAGGAACAAATTTTCTATCTCCATCAAACTGAGTTTTAAATTCTATGTGGATCCCACTGACAAGTGAAGGCCACACTGTATCGTTGTTTCTTTTACTTTCTGGTTTAATCTTGATTTTACATCAGGTGCCAACTTCATAAGTTATAGGATCCCATTTCTCCCATTCAGTCAATTTCCTTGTAAGGCTACATGGCACCAAGTCTCTCAGATAATGAGAAAGTACAACTCTGGCTATGTTTTTTAATATATTCAGCTCAGCAGAGTTTTAAGGAAAAATCTTGCACCTTCCATCACAAGCAGAAAAGAGTTAGAATTTTTAGTGGTTTCAAAGTTTTGTGGAGGTTTATTTACACCATACACTTTCATAAAACTGCTTGGGAGAAAGTTGGGGTTCACATATAAGGTTCAGTGAAAGTCCCCAAAAAGACATACAGCCTGAGAGAAAACAAAGCACGCTGAGGCATCTGTCCTAATTTGTAACAATTCTAAACTTCTCTTCTGAATCCCAATTATATTTTAGTGGCAGTGTACCATAGTGGATAGAGGACTGGATTTGGGATCAAGAAGACCTCTCCCTTACCATATCCTTTTTCTTACACTGGGTAGCTACATGATCATGAGCATGTCACCTGAGCCTCAGTTCCCTCATCTGTAAAATGAAGCTAACAATACCATAGCATTTACCTCAAGGGAACTGATTCATTTTTATTTTGGGATCATTGTTGCTTGACATGATAGCTGGTATAGCATTATCTCTCAGTAAGGGCTTGATGCTTAAGTAAACAGAACATACCCAGATGTTGGTCTTTTTCAGTATGAAGACCCAGAATTTCACCACTGTCTTCTAGGCAGACCCTCATCAGGGCCAATCATAACCTCTTTATGCCCTGGTAGAGCTTAGTAAATCATTGAGCCTTCGAACAACATCGCCCTGTGGCCAGTCAGGTGATGAGACTATCCAAGCTAAGCTTGGAAGTCCCTGAACAGCAGATGCCCAGCCCCTCTCACCCCACCCCACCCCCAGACATCTGTCCAGACTTTCCATGACACTTACTAATCAGCTCAGCTTTTTAAAAAATCGGGTCTAAATGATGGAAGCAAAGACAAGTCCCTGGAGATGAATATGTAAGTGTGGCAGGCCTGAAGGAAGGAAGCCAGGAACACTAATGTACAACGTGAGCTAAAGCTTTGGATAAAAGCTAAAGACAGGGAAAAAGATCTGAAGTTCTTGAAGTGACAAGAAGGACAGAGAAGGGATAGAACCAAGGTTAGACAGAGACGGAGGATAGGGCTGGGCTTCTTAACTTCTGTGCGCTGCTGCTGCTTGTCTAGCAAGGACACTGACCTACAGATGCTAATGCATAGAACTGAAAGGTGTTAAAAAGGAAATTGGAAGCAATGGTCTCATGGGAAGAGAAGAGATGGCCAAAAAGTGCTCTTAGCTGCCCTCTGAGTTTGAGCCAACATACTACATCGAGAGTTCCAGAATTCAACCCAAATGACCTTGTGGGAGTGGGGTGAGCCCAGGGCAAGAGACAGGAGGTGTCCAATGGCCCTGGTGAGTTGAAAAGGCAGCCCCACTGTCCCACAGACCTAGGAGAGCCAGCCCAGGACCTTGTACTCAAGAACCCCAGGGCTAACTGTGTTTCTCAGGCCACCAGCCTTGTTCTCCCAGCCTCTTTCTTTAGCCTTCATCTAGGGGAACAATCCCTAAAGGGGGACCCAACACTGGCCTCTAAAAGTACTGACTCCCAGCCTCCTCAGCAGCACCATCTAATGGGGCAATGTCAAAAATGGATGAACTTTTAACAGCGGAAATGGCTCCAAAGAAAATACATTCCTGTTGGGTCTGACATTTGGGGCTCTGTCAGCCGCTCTGGCACTGAGCCTTCTGCCCTGTGCCATCTCCTCCTCTTAGAAGGAGTGCAAGGACACTCTTCCTTCTCTCTATTCTCCTCCTTAGCAGAGTGCCCAGCCTGAGCACTTCAGACGGACTTTTCATTCCTTTGGTTATTCATTCCCTCATTACCAAGCTACTGTTGATGATCTTTGAAAAAAAAGATCAGAGAGTTATTGTAGACATAGAGATGGATCAATGTTTTCCACATATTTAAAAAAAACACAAGAAAGGATATATATTTATTCAAGTCAGCAGACACTAGAAGGGTAGCAGCAGCTGCGCACCCATACTAAAGAGGGCTCGCAAGTTTCCCATAATTATCTCTTGGGCAGCAAAGGAGTGTCTGGGCAATCTCCCAATGCTGGCAATTGATGGAAGAGGCATGTTAGCAAGTCAGCCACTTCTGTTTAGAAACAGTGATTTAAGAATGATTGTCAGGAAGTGGAGGAAGAAGAGTTAGTATTTGGACTGAAAGATTGAGGAGGGTTGTGTTGTGTTGGGAGGCTTGGGTTATTCACTACAGCAAACTTTGACTTAGGGAGAAAGGAGGAAGTGAAAATTAAGATATTGTATGGAAATAGTTGTCACAGCCTGGGTAACTGCAAAATGAGGGATTCAAGGACCTAGCCAGTTAAGAGAAACAGCCTATGAACATCCTAGTTCTGGAGAGCCAGTAATCTCCAAAAGAGACAAAGGAAGAGTGGTATGGGCCCAGGAGCCTAGGAATGGGCATATCATGTGAACTGGACTGTGTCACACCTATAGATTTATGAGACTGACTCTGATTGCTGGCCTCAAGAACATGCAAGTAAAATGATTATTCCTGAGAATGTACAAAGGGATTTGGTAATCCCAACAATCCATCATTGGTTGACTCACTAGGAAGCAGTCATCAAGTGTCTGTCATTTTCTGAAAATATTGCTAGTTTGATTGATTTGGAGAATGTTTCCAAAGTTGTAAAGAAGCCAATTTTGGCGTGATGTCAGGAAGAACATTCTAAGCAAGAAAGTTATCCAAGAGTGGAATGGATGACCTTGAATACTGGTCAGTTCCCAGAGCTCCTCAAGCAGCCACTGAAATAAAAAAGTTTGTCTACAATGTTGAGTGGTCCAGGTACAAAACAAGCTAGACATGGAGGTGCCTCTGAGCTCTGAGATCCTTCCTTATTAAATTGAGTGAAAGGACGTTTTGTAGTCTAAGTTAATATTCATAATCCATGATTTTTATGTGAGTATCCTGTTTTGGCTAAATGCAATGGAAATGAACTGTGTGAGCAGTTACGGAAACACATGGTTCTATGATAGCTATCTGAATATTTTTGGCACACTGGCAGAACAATCACTTGTGAAGGTAGTCTGCCATTAACCCAGATATTGTGTGGCTCACACTACACAAACAACATAAGCCAAAAATTGGATAGAACAATGAGCAGGGACTGATATCCACAGATATATTTTCTCTGGAATAAGAAATATTGGGCCCACAAACAAAGACCTTGTGCCATCCCAGTTCTAGATACCAAGGTGAATTTTTAAATGACCAGGACCGTAGGCACCAGGTCTAACAAAAGGTTTAGTGTATGTAGCATGCATGGGATATATTTTCAGTGTGTCTCATTCTCTGTAATTTTGAGATGAAACTACAGAGTGGATGTCATGTGTAGATTCAGGCTGGTGACTAAGAATTCTTCAGCATCAGCTCCCTGGTGTCTGGAAAGGAAACACTGAAACTATCCACTGGTCCCTCACCATGGGACCATAAACCCTAAAAGCCCTGCCTTAACCCATTCCCAGTTCCCATTGTTTGGCTAGCAAAATGGTTCCTCCTGCTCTAGGGATCCCTTTGTTTAAGTAACCATCTCCAAAGATGAAAACTGCCCTTCCACGCTACTTCTCCTAGATTCCATTCCACTCAATATCTGACCTCAAACCCTTTCTACTTCTGATCTCCCTTTCTACTGGAGCCTGTGGAATTCCCCCTCAATCAGCCAACATTCCTAAATCCTGCTGTTAAGGGTGGCACTCCAAATGAGAACAGTTCTATTTAACCAATCAATTAAGGACTTTAGGATTAAATGCTTTCGTCAATTTAGAGATCTTTAAGGACCATTAGATCAACTGAATGATACCATAGAGGAGAGTTACAGTCAGTTAGGGAGACTCAATCATGAGCTGTGGGGGTTGAATGTGTAAGCTAGTTTGGAATTGGGATTCAAGTGTCTGGTGATGAAGAGAGGAGCCAAGCCACTATGAAGGAACAATTTGGGGAAAGGAAGGTGGTTACCTCACACTTGGCCTCCTCTCCGTTCCATGGCCAAAGAATTGCATGCAAATTTTGGAAGTTGGTACTTGGGCAGCTGGCTGGTGCAGTGGATAGAGTGCTGGGCCTGGAGTCAGAAAGACTCATCTTCCTGAATTCAAATCTGGTCTCAGACACTTACTAGCTGGGTGACCCTGGGCAAGTCATTTAGCCATGTTCCTCTCAGTTTCCACATATGTTAAATGAGCTGGAGCAGGAAATGGTTAACCACTCCAGTATCTTTGCCAAGAAAACCCCAAATGAGGTCACAAAGAGTCAGAAATGACTGAACAAACAACAAGATTTGTACTTTTTGTCATGTCCCAAGTTCATCGCTGGGACAGCAATAGTTTTCCCTGATGAGAGTAAACACTAAGGAGAGGCAGTCTCATAACTGTACAAAGATTGCAGCAAAGAAGCTAAATCACACCTAGGGGGAACTCCATGATGCCCAACAAAAAGGAAGAAAGGGCTTCCATCAACTTCAACATGTGGGGTGAGAGAATGAGGAACTGAGGAATCCTAGGTCACAAGCCTGATTGACTAGGATGGGGGTGCCCTCATCAGCAATGGGGAGGTTTGGTAGAAGGGAACTTTTGGGGGAAAGATAATGAGTTCTGTTTTAGACATGTTGAATTTGAGATGTCTATGGAACATCAAGTTTTAGATGACAAATAGGCAGTTGGTGATGCAAGATTGTAGACCAGGAGAGAGATTAAGGAAGAATAAATAGATCTGAGAGTTGTCTGCAAAGGATGGTCATTGAACCCACAGGAGCTGAAGGGAGCACCAAGTAAAATCTTATAGAGGGAGAAGAGAGCACAGGACAGAGACTTGGGGAGCACTCATGGCTAGTAGGCATGATCTTGAGAAAGTTCCTGCAAAGGGACCGAGAAGAAAGGGTCAGACTGGTACAAGGAGAACCAGAGGGGAGAGTGTCATGAAAATCCAGAGAGTATCCAGAAGAAGGGGTCAGTCCTGAGATGAAAAAGGAGGAGAACTGAGAAAATGCCATGAAATTGAGCAATGTAGAGATCTTTGGTAACTCTGGAGTGAGCATTTCCAACTGCATAATCAAGTCAGAAACCAGTTTGGTCATTTATAAGTAACTTAACTGACTGATCCTCAATTTCCTCGTCTTCAAAATGGGAATAATAGCATTTCTTTCAAAGGCCTAATGAGGATGAAATGAGATAATGTATGTAAAGTGCTTTACAAACCCTGAAGCATTACATAAACTGGCAGTTCTAACTATGCTCCCAGAAAATAATAAAATTTATGAAATGAGATTTCCATCCCAGCAAGCTCTTTTCCTCTCACTAACATAAAAGAAGACCAGCCTGGATCCTGGTCACTTTCAAAATCCCTTTGAAATAAGCTCATTCCCTCTCCTTTTTCCAAGCCCCATTACCTCTGGTTTTCAAACATTTGCAAAGAGCTAAATATGCAGGCTTGTCAGAGAGATCAAATACAAACAAACAAAGCTTCAAGGCTTCCAGCCTGTGCACAGTTAGCCAGCCCTGAGGGGCCGCATTCAGACTAATGCTACTTTCATAACAGCTCAATCATTCCCCAGCCCGAATGTGCTTTCTGCGTGGGTGGTACCTTTCATCTCTCCGTGGGCCCAGATTGGTGGAAAGTCAATTCCAAGGTGGTGAAATCACCCTTTGCAGATCCCCTCTTCTGCAATACCTGGCCACTGAACCCCTTTACAATCTATGACATTAGTCATGCGGGAGAAGAGGCCCCGGAGGGAGCTATCCAGCCCACAGAGTCGCTCAGTTTGGACCTTTCAGTGTCAAACATGGAGGCTCTCTAGGCTGCTGGAAAGGAACCAAGACTCTAATGCAGGACATTTCCTCACTAGGGATTGACTTTCAGCTTTCATCTTTTTCCCCTTTTTAGGACTCTTTCTGAACTTGCTGCCCGAGCCATGACCTAGGTTGACAGGCCTAAATATGAGTCAGGATATTTTCACACCCAGTCAAAGGCCACAAAAGACCTGAAGGGGAGGGGAAGGAAGATGGACAGGAGTGTCCACAGACCTCTGCACTGACCTTGGGCCTAGAATGCAGGTATGAATTCTAGCTCTAATACTGAATAGCTTATCACCTTGAGCAAGACACTGCTCTCTGAGTCTCATTGTGGTTGTTCAGACATATCATGTCCTCACTCTTCATGATCCTTCTGTCCATGAGGTTTTCTTGGAGGAGATGCTGGAACAGGCTTCCATTCCCTACTCCAGTTCATTTTACAGGTGAGAAAACTGAGGCAAACAAGGTTAAGTGAATTATGCAGGATCACATGACTAATGTCTGAGACCCAATGTGAATTCGGGTCCTCCTGACTCCAGGCCCAGTACACTATCCACCGAGCCATCCAGTTGCCTAGAGTCTGAGTTTATCCAGATGTAAGATGTGGGGGGTGGACTATATGAGCTCTAAATCCCCTTCCAGGTCTTGGTCTCATGACTTTGGGAAATCCACAAAGAATGACCTGCTCCTCTTCATTGACCTTAAGAACTCTCTCCAGATGATGATGATGGAGGAAAGGTGAGTGGAAAGGGCATATCCAGGCCATCAGCCTGACCACAGGAAGAGTAAAGATAGGTAAATTCTGAGGTAGACAGATAGTTCCCTAATATTAGGGAACACTTCACTCAGTACCCTGAACTGGGGTTCAGATAGCAAATATACTCATACCCTTGTGTTGGAATAGCAAAAGGCATTGTATCTTCATTCTTGGGGCCCCTGTCCAGTCTGTCCCCCATGACAGGTATCTAGTCCTCCTCATCTCTGCCCCTCAGGCCCAAGAGTTTCCTTCAAATATCACAATCTCCCTAAGGTACCTCCTGACCCCTTAGCCATCGTCTCTCCCCAAAGTCTTTAGTTTGTGTATAGTTCCTATGTCCTCATATGTGACTCTGTTGTTCCTCCAGAAGAATGGCTGGAGTTCCTCTTTGAGGGGGTGAGTTATGTCATTGTTGTCTTTGTATGCCCCATGCTTAGCACGATGCCTTCTGCATAGTGAGCACTTGATAAATTAGTGTGACTTGAGCTGAAAAGTCCAGGGAAATTCCTCAGTTTGACTATTGCCTCAATTCAGATAGTTTGAAAACTTACTAAGACCACCCAGTATGTTGTCACCAGCTCCCCTTGCAAGCACAGGGTTCACAAGTCTCAAAATTAGAACAGCTGTAGTTCTAGAACACAGAAAATACCAGAGATTAAGGAGAACAACAATAGGCACCTATGAACTACTCTCCTTCACAGAAACGTGTTTCCTCAGTGGCTACACCAGCTCTGCTGGACTCCAGGAAGCGTGGCCTCTAGTTTCCTCAATTCTTGTCTCCTTCCAAGGCACTGCAAAAACTCGGCAGCACACCTTATGGTCACTCCGCATCGTCATTCCCACCATGGTTACTTTGACATTTTGGCCTCACTTTATCTGAGGTTTTTGAAGTTCTCAACAGATGTGCGTGTCTATGCAATTGTAGCGTGTATGTATGGTGCGGGTATGAGTATAAGTGGGGGGGGGACGAATAGCATGTGTGGTGTTTGAATGTGTGAATGCAGGAGGGGGGGGTGAGTGTGTGTCTGTGTGTCTGTGTCTGTGTCTGTGTGTCCTTTCTCTTCAGATCAGGAAGATACTGAAGCTCTTGTATAGTTTACAGTTAATAACTCTACTCTTTATACTTTTCAAATTTTGCAAATAAAGTTGCTTGGAGAATATTTTTTAGAATCCTCGAAGACTCCACACTGCTCCTTGTCCCCCCACCTAAAGAGAGCACTAGTCATCAAAGGGCTTCTTCGTCTAGAGTCCCTGAATATCTTTGTGTCCATTTGTTTTAGTGTTTGCATAACCAGATTTCGATATAATTTGTTGCTTTGGTTATATTAGATATTTTATTTTATACATTTAAAAGTATGATTCTGAGGAGGACGTGCAGAGGCTTCCCCCCAAACTGGCTGCTCCAGGGGCTCTGGACACACAAAAGGAGCTCTCTGACATTATTGCTTCCAATTGTCCAACACATTCATAGATTGAAATGTCAGTGATGCAGAGTAAAGATGTGTTTAGTGAATTTGGTTTTGTAAGTAATGCAATGTCTTCTAAAGCCTATTATTCTTCTGAACCAAATAAGAGAATCACAACATTATGCCCAGCCTATATGAAAGCAGGACATTATTGTGAAAAGGACACTGACTCTGGGTTCAGTTTCCCCCAGGGTCTGTGACCTCCAGTGAGTTTTTCTCCTTTCCTGGCCTCCATTTCCCCACATATAAAGGGAGGGAGGGGTGGACTAGACAATCCCCAAGGCCTCTTCTAGCTTTAAATCACACAATCTGTGACCCAAAGGAGAGTGGGAAGAATGTACATAAAAGTTCACCCAGCTCTCCAAAGAGCCACTGGTCGGTGAGAGCAATGAGAGGTTTGTCCAGAGGCATCACTCTCCTCCCAAGCTTCCAGGCTGAACTCCAGGGGCTTGGCTTCCCTCAAGCTATGGCTGTCTCCTTCTCTACATCTCATGTCCCTATGATCTCACCAGGCGAGGCAAGGACCACAGCCTGCCAACTTGGACAACACGGCTGGGATTCCTTCTAATACAGACCCCAGGAGCCAGAACTCAAAGGGGGAAAAAGGATGGGAAAGAGGAGCCAAGAGTGATGAGGTATTCTGAGGGTCACTCCCTGATTTCCATCAGGACTCCCCTAAGGGATCTCCACCTACACTCACTTCTTGGAGGTTGCTGGCATATAAGTCAGTGCCAATTAAAACCAGAAGAGGCTGATTTTTTCTTGTTACTATAATGTGTCTGGTTCACAAATCAGGAAGGCATCAGAGAACAAATGCTTATTAAAATATATCCCTCTCTTCCAAGCCCCACCTCTGTGCCATCCATACATAGGATGACAGAAGCTGGCCACAGTGAACCAAAGAGGTTCAGCAAAATAGGGAGTCACAGACTGGAAGAATGTCAAGCCCAGTCTAGAAGGACCCATCCCCTATTTCAGAAGCAGATTTTCCTCTGTCTGCTTCACTTGCTAGTTTGGATAAACTCATCTGTGTCATTAATGGAAGATGACTTCTTTTATTATTTGGGGCCTCAAGTGTGGACCTGGCAATGGCCCTGGCAGGGAGGTGGGCAGCCCAGCCAAAGTCAGATAAGGATCACAAGTTTAGAAGTTTGGGAGCTATAGGCCCCCCCAAAGTTTAGCTCTGAATATGCCATGATGTTCACTGACAGGGGAGGATCCAGCCCACTGAAATCATGGACCTTGAAACTTCTAGGCATTGGGTTGAGTGTGAACTGCACAAAATCAGTCAGTAGCTTCAGTTCCCAAATAAACTAACTCCTTGTTACTGATTTCCCTTCCTAAAAGATATTCATATGATTTAGGGAAAAGAAAGTGAAAAACAACCTTATCTTCAACAACTAAGGTATAATCTGTTGGTTAAGGCCTTACAGTTAATGAGCTAAAGTCATCAGGAACCACTTAGCCCACAGCATGGGACCCCATTACCAGTCTGTGGCCTTGGTCTGGAAGTGGGGCATTTGAATAACTTTCCTTGAATTATTCAAGAGATGTTTCTCTAATAAAAATATCAAAAGCATCCAATGAAAAGACGTCATTTGTGCCCTATGTGTGCTACAGCTGGGTTCTCACCCAAGGGGCTCCTTATCTGCTCCTCATCCCAATCCCCTTTCCTTATATCCTTAGATCTCTTACATAGTGCTTATGGAGGGTGTCCCCGAAGATTTGATGCAATTTGAAGCATTAAAAACTATGCTTTAAAATTGAGCATTAGTAGCCTAAAATGGCACTAAGACTTTGGAGATGTCCTATATGAGTTTGCCTTGTGACTTGGATACCAGCTTCTCCTTTAGTAAAACACAATAAGCAGTGTTGTTTTATTTTTGTTTTAATTAGTGATGGCATTTAAATGGGCATTTCATATTTGACCTGAATGGACCAACAAGCAGACAGAGGGGTTGTTGTGAAAGACAACTGATTTTGGACTCAGAACACCAGAATCTGAATTCTAGCTCTGCCATGTACCTCCTTCCTGGCCTCAGACAGGCTGTTGAAGCTCTCTGGACATCAGTTTCCCTATCTGTAAAATGAGAGGATTGGACTAGATTATGTCTAGGGTCCTTGCAGCTCTAGAGTCATAATCCTTGGATCCTGTGACTTTCTTTATTCCAGAAATCAGATTGATAAACTCCCCCCAACCCTTTAGAGGAGGCTCTGCTTTCTCTCTTGTCAAAACCACAAGGAAGCAGAGAATTGGACCATGCCAGAGATGGAAAGGAATCCCTCATTTTGCAGATGAGGAAAAAGCCAGGCCTTGGCTCTACTCGTAGATATGTGAGATGCACTAAGGAGGGGGTCTGGGGAGGATATTAATGAAGGATAATTGATTGTGTTTATATGAACCTGTACACACACCTATCCTTCCACCTAACATCTAAGGCCAGAGAGGGAGCATGGATAGTGGACAGAGAGCTGCCCCGATGTCTGACAGGAATGGCTGTGTGATCCCTCACTCCTCAGTGCCCCAGGTACCTCAGTCTCCAAAGAGGTCTGGTTGCAGGTTCATTGAGGGGGTTTCCTCACCAGCAACATCTTAACCATGAAATCCCAGGGGTCCAACCATACCTCCAGAAAATATGTCAGTAAGTAAAGATGAAAGACAAGGTGGTGATCTCACCCCACGACTCAGGTTCTGGGCACATAGCAAGAGCTCAAGAAATGCTTGTTGACCACTGGATGACCAGGTAAGAGCCTAGCACCGCTCACAGGCTTCAGTGAGGACAAGACACACAAGGAAACATTTGGTGCCTCAACACTGTGGTGCCTGTGTGGACTTGTAGTAGCAGGAACTTAAACAATTAAGCAGTTTGGTGAAAAGAGGACTGAATTTGCAGTTAGAAAGTCCTGGGTTTGAATCCTGCCTCCAACACTTCTTAGCTAAAAGGCCATCCCCTGAGACCAGTCAAGCAGCTTCTCTCAGGTGCCATAATGAAGCCTTACACATCCTAGATCTGTGACCCAGCCCCTCACTTGGCCTCTCAAACTTATGCTCATTGGTCAAAGAGGGACAAAATAACTAGTGTCTCAGATTGGTGTGGGATCAAGTGAGATACCTGGAAAGCGCTCTGCAAAAATTAAGGCATGATACAAATAATATTATTGTTTTAATGTAGCCTTGTTAGATACAAGATTGATTCTAAAGAGTCGAGAAAATCAGGGAAGAAAGCCAAGTCCTGTCCTGGTGTGTTTATAGACTGAATATATCGACTTGTTAGGACTTTGTCCTCTGAACAAGCCTGCCCTAGGCTTGTCCTCACCCTTCAAATTTCATCATGTATCCACTGATTGATGGAAACAAGCTGTATCTTTCAATGCAAGGGCCAGGTTATACATTCTGATCACAGCCTTTCTTGAAATTCCCTATAGGATTAATTAAGGGATTATTAAATCTGTTCCTGAGCTTTTTTCATATTTTCTCACTCAAAGCAATGTCCACATCACCTGATCACGGCAGCAGCCTGGAGATTAGGTCTCATGTCAAGGTCTTTCAGCATCTTTATTCAAATATTCATTATCATCTGTTTCAGCAGAAACCTTTGTGCTCCGTCTTCCCTAGTGACAATCCTCGGCCATGTTTTTGCCTTTCAATGGGTTTCCTTACACCACTGAAATCCCAGCACCATAGGGAGATTCCCAGCTTTTGTGTAAATGCAGGTAACACAAGGGAAAGGGGCACATGGTTAGCAGCACCTCCTACCACTTAGTAATACTGGTCTTGGGGAAGGAGTGGTCTGTCTGAGCAGAATCTGTTAGGTGATATATAAAAGGAACAGTCTATATCATATACCAGTTTTCCAGAAATTGAGAACATTGGAATGGGAATCTTATAGATTCCAATGAAGGAAGCATGGGGGAGCCATGGGTAGAAAGATAATCTCATAGTAAAGAAGATCTGAGTTCAAGTCCTGCCTTGATACATAAGACAGACAGTGGAATCCTGGGCAACTGGCTCTTTTCATGCCTAAGGTGACTCCAGAAGACTTCAAGTAGTAGACTGAGTGTTGATCTGCATTGGTGCATTGGAGCTCGCATTAGCCATGTAATCACAGGTTCCACTTTTCCAAAATCAGAAAACCTGTTGAGTTTAATCTTCCTTAGATGGTCTTAAGCCTCGTGGAATGCTCTGCTTTGCTTCTGTTAAATGACCTTTCACCCTGTATCATTTTCTATTCTATCCAGTGACTTCTGGGAGTCTGAAATCTGGAGGTAAGGACTTTGAAGCTCCTTTATCTAAAATCTTCATTTTACAGCTGTTGAAACTGGGGCCTAATAAAGTTAAATGACATGGTCAAGGTCACAATAAACAGATCCAGGATTTGACTCAAGGTCTTCTCTCTTCAATTGCAGGTCAAATGTCAAGCTCTATTTTAAGATATAAAATTAATTCAACTACAAAAAATAAATGCAACATAACATATATGTCTTGTCTCGTATGAGGCTTCGTCTCCAGACTAATAAGCGATTACAAGAAAGGCCAGCCTCCTCCTGACACACCCATGTCTTTGGGGAAAATGTACTTAATGCTGTACAAAAAATGGGACCAAATCAGTGATTAAGAGGCCTTGGATGACAGGGAGTCACATAATCCAGTATTGTCAAAGAACCTTTGACAACACTGAGTCTAGCTCCCCTTCCCACCCATTTTACAAAGGAGAATTCTGGGAGTGAGAGAAATACAGTGAATATCCAAGAATGCAAAGCTAGACAAACATGGCAGAAGACAAGACTAGCCCATGTGGTGCTCAATTTCAGCATGGGGAGGTTCAGGTTTTGAAACTCATCCAGAGCATGGCCCTGCAGGAGGAATCCAATCATTGGGCTACAGTGTGAAATGCTGATGGGAGGTATACCCTGGGAGACCAGAATTTGGACTAATCACTCCTCCAGATAGTGATATGGAAGCAGGAGTGGGAAGGAGGCAGAGGAAATGGGCCCAGAGTGGTGAGTAGTAAATTCAGAGGTAGTAGTACAAATGCTAAGTCTTTAGTGATTTGTGAAAATGAAGTAAAAGTCTTTCTTGGTAACCACTCTTCCATCACCTTAAAGGAGGATGGGGTGTAAAATCAGAGGAAGCACTGAAGATGAAGAGGTTTTCAAAAAGGACAGTAAAGTTCATATACATTCCTCAGTAAGTGAATCAATCTTAATCAGCAATAATGTGGAGAGGGAGAGAAGAGAGAGACAGAGACAGAGACAGAGACAGAGAGAGAGACAGAGAGACAGAGAGAGACAGAGAGAGACAGAGAGAGAGAGACAGAGAGAGACAGAGAGAGACAGAGAGAGAGAGAGAGAGAGAGAGAGGGAGAGAGAGATTTGTTTCCTGAAAAAACACTTCGAATTCTAAGCAGGAGCTTAGAACCAAGTCTCAGAGAAATGACTTGCCTATGGTCATGCAGCTAGTTAATGACAAAATCAAAACTTGAATTCACAGCTCCTTAACACAAATCCGAGACTGTTGATGCCTCAGTGTACTGCTTCAAACATATTTTAGGTTTCTATCATATTTGTGAGTAACAATGACATTCTTAAGTATACCATCTCAATGTAGACCCTTTGTTCTCATTCTGGGTTGCTCTCCATAGTGGAATTATACTCTTGGGTTGGCCCTCCCAGGTCCCCAAAGAGCAGCTGCTATTCTCAGGTTCTTAGATAATTTGCAGGTTTGTTCTCACAAGCCCCTCTAAGTGTGTCTGTCTTTAGTAACCAGCCAATAAACAATTCATTCAAAGGAAAGCAATTTACTAAAATGGTGCACTAAAAATAATGGGTGCAAAGCATCGCCCCCCACTCCCCCAGTAGATGCAAAGCCCCCTCTCACAAAATACATGCAACATTTATAGGAAGAGTAGCTACAAACCAACAGTGATGACAAGCATGCTTGCACACACAGCTGCTCACACCTATAGAATCACAGGGGTCTTCAGGCCTTTTCTCGTGGCATCTTCATGAAACTCAAAGACCTTTTGCTGTAGGAATGAGCTACTCAAAGCCTCACATATTTTACAAGATGCACATGAGCTTGGTTTTGCAGAATGATCCACTCAAACCTGAAAGGGGTCAGCCCTTTGTAGGGAGCAAATGCAGGCTGAAAAAGATGCCTGGAAAGCATTGTATGTCATTGTCTCTGTCATTTGCCCCTTACAGCTTGAAAATTTGTTTTGATCTGATGATGATACAACCTCTTTGTGAACACAAAGTCTGGGGATGGAGGGACCTCACAGCTCAACCAGCACCTCATCAAATCTTTACAGATGAACATGAGCCTAAAAGTCTAGGAGAAATTTCATGATTAGCTTATGGGCATGCATAATGGTAGTAATTTACCTTGATCCATATTCTGACCAAGTTTGGCCATGGGAAGTAGGGCAAATAGCTATTATTGTCGCCATTTAAGAACTGAAGAAACTAAGGCTCAAAAAGATTATATACCATTTGCTCATTAGCACACAGCTAGTATCTAAGGCACTATTCAAACCCAGACCTTCCTCCAAGCCTTTAGCTTCACTGTATGTGGCAAAGTTTGGATTGAACCATATCCTCTGGCTCCAAGTCCCAATGCTCTTTTTCATTACACCATGGAATATGCTCCCTCTCCTCTTTTTTCAAAGAATGATAACATGGGGTGGCTAGGTGGTGCAGTGAATAGAGCACTAGCCCTGGAGTCAGGAGGACCTGAGTTCAAACCAAACCTCAGACACTTAACATACACACACACACACACACACACACACACACACACACACACACACACAATAGTCGTGTGACCTTGGGCAAGTCACTTAACCCCAATTACCCTACCTTCCCCTTCCAAAAAAAAAAAAAGCAAAAAAAACCAAAAGAATGATATCATTCCAATATCGGGCATTATATGAAACAAATGGAGGAAGATACAAATCGTTTTATAACCTTCCATTTCAGTGGGCTAAATCATTAAATGAAAGTCAGAGCAACAGACAGAGCACAGAGTCGCCAAACCTTCTGCTTAACAGAACTGTGTTTAGAAGCAAAGGTCTACGAGGATTTAGAATGAAGCTGGAACCGAGGTTACCGTGAATCCAATCAAGTGCCAAAGGTGAGCCAAAAAAGTAAGAACTGCGACTATTCTTATTAGACAAGGCAAGAAATAAATGAATGAATGAATGAATGAATAAAAATTCCCACTATCATTAGGGATAAACAAGTCATTACATGATAACAAAACAAACCAATATTAACGTTGAACATACGCACCAAGTGGCATAACATCTAAAGTGATTAAGGGAATTTTAACTGAATTCCAAAGACAGAAACACAGCAATAGTAGATTTTAATGTTCCTCTGTTTAGTGTTAGATAAATCTATCTAAAAATTAACATACTAAAAATTAGTGAACTGAACGTAGTATTGGATCATTTTAAACTGAAAGATGTTGGCATCTTACACTTGGAGACATTAGAGAATCCTCCTATTTCTCAGCACACACAGAACTTTTGTGCTAATAAATCATGATCTGTGACTCAAAGGAATTACAGGGTGGGATTGGGGAGCAGAGATGGTGAACACATACCTTAAGTAATAAAACACATAAACAAGTAACCAATGCAAGACTATGGCAAAAGATGGAGCTAACTGGGAACAATCGTGATAGCTTAAATAACAAGTAGGTCAAAGAACAAACCACAGAAACAATCGCTATGCGAAAGAGAATGCTAATGAGACAGCAAACCTATGTGTCTGGCACGTAGCTATCAGAAGAGGAAAAAAGGCCCTAAATTCCTAAAAACACACGTTGGGAAAGAATATGGATGCACTAAAGAGTCAATGAAACGTTAGGAATCCAATCAAACCCAAAACAGGCACTTAGTAAGAAATTTTAAACATCAAAGGAACAATAAAAGAGAAATTGAAAACAATGACCATAAAGATGCGAAAAATAAATAAATCCAGCTCTTTGAAAAGATAAAAAATTCATTAAATAAGAGGAAAAATCAAATTAGAAAAATATTAAAAGTGAAATCACAAAAAAGAAATAAAAATTATCAGAACCCGTTGTGCACAGTTATATATACACATATATATATCTCCTGGGAAATCAAAAGAAATAGTTACAAAAAGATAAATACTCAAATTTATGGAACTCTAAATAGTTATCTTTAATCTAACTTCATAAAAGCAAGTTGAAATAAGTGCAAAGGAAGAATAAAGCGGTCAAAATGGCATTATTAGAGATTTCTAACAAGCTTTTAAAGAACAATTGATGCCTATGTTACAAAAATTATTCTCAAGAATTTGGAAGAAAAACAACCAAAAATGTTTTTGTTAGAAAAATATAGTCATTTAATCTCAACCAGACATGGATTTAAAAAAAATAATAATAATATTAGAATAAGAGTATTGATGAAAATAAGTTCTAAAATTCTCAATAAAATTCTGGCAAAATGGGTACAATAGTTTAGTTTTAAAACTTTCATTCTGATCAAGTTGGATTTAAACCATGGACACAAGGGTGGACCAATATTAGGAATGCAATAAACGTAATGAATCATGTTAAAAACAAAAGCAGTCTAAGCCACACCACCAGATCAGTAGATAGAGGAAAAGTCTTACAAAGCACACTTTTCATCATGATTTAAAAAAAAATCATAAAAATAAAAATAAAATAAAATAAAAACCTAGATAGGCATAGGAGGAACTTTTAACATGATTTTTTTTTAATTGTTTTAATCTAAAATGAAAAGCTAGCATTTTATTCAACGAGGAAATAGTAGAAACTTTCCCAACCCAGAAGTAAAACAAATATTACCCCTTTCCCCTGTTATTGGACATAGTTCTAGAAATGCTGACAAGAGAAAAACATTAAGGATGGGTCAAGGACACAAAACTCTCCCTATTTGTTGATGACATGATATTTACCTAGAAATTCCAAAGGAATTATCAAAAAAATAAAATAAAAAAAGAAACAACTAATGGAGCCCACTCATTTCAGCAATGTAGCAGGTTACCAAATAAACCAAAACAATTAAGATCGTTTCTGGATAAAAACACGATATTCAGAAGGGAATAATAAAAAGGAAGTCTCATTTATAACCCCTTTAAAATATACAAAAATGTTTGAGAGTCCATCTATCAGGAGATATTCAATACCAGTATGGATACAATTACAATGTTTGCCTTAAGGAAATGAGAGACAGTAACTGGAGGGGTAATCTGTGCTCGTGACTAACTGCCAATATCATAAAAAGGACAATACTGTCTAAAATTATTTTGAGAATCCATGTTGCAACAAATGCTGAGGGGATACTTGATAGAGCTAGGCAAAATGGAGAGAGTCATTCTGGAGAAAGAAAAAATGTTGACCCTAAAGGAAAACTGCTGAAGATTCTTTCCCCTTCCTTTTCATTGTTCGTTATCGGGGAGTGCTAATTGGAGGACAGAGGGATACATTGGAAAGTATGTGTGAGATTTAAAAAAAAAAAAGATAGCCACAAAATTTTACTTTAAATACTTGTTTCTGATGTCCCTGGCACTTTGAGTAAGACCCCCAGTGGTGTTGCACACCATGACCACAGACAACACTCCTCCTATCAAGAGGAAAAGACCAAGAAATAAGAGGTGGAAATGAAGTCCCCATGACAACTCCAATCAGGACCTCCGTCTCTAAGAGCCTCCATGCCAGGCAGACAACAATTCCTGGAAAACCCAGCTAAGTGGCCTTTTCCTGCTGGGTTACAACAGGTGTGATTATAGAGAAACAAACTCTATTTTCACTCCTCTGAACATTCCTCTTCCTCTCAAAGGGATGAAAAAATAAACAAACTCACGTTCACTTAGGCACCAAGCATCCTCTAGGTGGCAGACTGCATTCTTGAAGAAATTAAAACTCATTTCATCCCCTTTGCATTGATAAAGGAAGCGGCCCATAAGTGAAACATACCTTTGGTTTGTGGAATATGAAACACCAAGAGGAGTCTGGATGCAGTGAATGGAACCCTGGAAGCTGTCAAGGATGGAGAGTCCTTTCAATGACTTCTGGTAGCCAACTGGATCTAGAGGTAAAGAGAGAAGACAGACTTTTATTGGAAGAAGTCAATGAACTCTTTCAAGGCTGGAGGATGCTTTGGAGAGAGTGGTACAGAGAAGCTGGAGTGGGAACCAGGAGACTTGATGCTCACTACCTGTGTCTTCAACTTTCTTTCTTTGCTTCTAAAGGAAAGGATTATACTAGCTAGACAGTCCCTGAGGGTCTTTCCAACTTTGAGATTCTGGACACCTCAACAACCATCCAAGCTTGTTTGTCCTTGTCCTGTTCCTGTACACCTTGTGTTCTTCTAGTTGAGTTCTAGATCACCCAATCTCCAAATTCACAGTGATGTGTTAGTGCTTACAAAGAAACCATGGAGCTTTTGAAGTTAAGCCTAAAAAGAGGCCCAATAACACACTCTCTTCTGAAGTCAGGAGGCAAGAAAACACCCTCTTCTGAACTCAGGAGTCTTTACATCTGAAGAACACACTTAGAACAAATGACTTCTTCCATGAATTATGAATCTTGTCAAGTATATGCTGCCATACCAACTTCACAGTAAGCCTCTGGAGGGTAGGATCCCCATTGGTTCCTAATTGAAGGACCCACTGCTTTTCCTAATCTAAGTCAGAAAGAATCTCTCCCTCCTATAAATGCTCATAGAATTCATTATATTCGGGACTGTGTAGATGAAAGTATTATTAAGCAAATCAGTTTCCTGACTTTTCTACTTACAACTTAGAAGACCGGAAGAGAGTGGAAATGGACTCCACCCATGAAGGGCAGTGTTTGGAGTGAGACAAGAATGTTTCATTTGTGGTACAAGCCCTTACAGCTCTGCTCTTGACTCTGTTTTCATCTAATCTAATTAAATAGTTTCTTTAGCCATTGCCACTGAGGAAGTGATTGAAGCAGAGTTCATTCTAGAAGGAATAAGAGTGGCTGGTCTATGAGAAAGAGAGCATGGAGGACATAGTCTGAGATGTAGACCTGAATATACGCTGGTAAAGGGTGACAGACAGGCACTATCCATATATGGTCAGTCTATCATAATGTGTGATGCGCTTGGTAAGCAAATGAATGAGCATCAAAGAAAAGTCCATAGCTGAACATGACAAGTTTGCTACATAATGATCCCCCCCCCCAACACCAGTGAATGTCCAATATTTACAAATATGGTCTTCTTGAAAATATATCAGTACATGAAGTATTATCCATTTTAGGCTTTTCAATGAGTGAAAAAGTCTTTTATTTCAGAATTTATTTTTCTTATATTTACAGTATTGATGAACAATTATAATTATCAGGCAAATAAACTGCCTGAGGCAGTGGAGTAGCTGACAGGATAAAGTGCTAAATTTGGACTCAGGACGACCTCAGTTCTGAGCATGTCTCTAACACTTATTAGCTGCATGACAATGGACGGATCACCTAACCTCTCTTACACCTTATCTGTAAAATGGGGAGAGTAATTGTACCTACCTCAAAGGATCTGTACCAACATCAAATGAGATAAAGAATTCTTTTTTTGAAAGCTCTAATGTACTATGGAAATGTTGGCTGATATTATTAGAAAAATAATAGATGTTCAGCACAAATATTTCTTGTTGTTATTATGAATTTCGAGGAGGAATTTCTTTTGAATCATGACTTGAAAGGGATGGGGGATGGAACTGGGGGTGGGATAGAGAGAGAACAGACATTGGATTAGAATTCAAGATAAAGGATGCTAGGGATGAGCGGAGTTTTGGGTTTGAGTGAGGAGAAGGGAAACTAGATGGACAGCCATTAAGGAAGAAATTGGGGTTGATTGTGCCAAATACAGGACCCCAAAGACCTACTTTGAAAGCCTAGAGTAGAAGACAAAAAATCTAATTTCCTATTCATGTTGAATTAAAAGTGGGAACAAAACTAAGGTGGGGGGGGGAGGAGGCTCAGTGGAAATATTCTGATAAAGAGGGCTCATTCTCTCTACTTGATCATTGGTCAATCCAGGAGACTGCAGATTCCCATTCTAGAAAGGCTGCTCCTTGCTCTCTGTTGGAGGGGGCCTCTTATGCATGGGTGACGTCTCTCCATTTGGAAGGATTTTTAGATTTCTTAGCATTTGGATCATGGCTGTGGCATGGTGGAGAGAGCATCAGTCTCATAAGCAAGAGGACTAGGGCTAAGTCTGGCTCCCCTCACACACACACACACACACACACACACACACACACACTGTGACTCTGGGCAGGTTAATAAGCCTTTCAATGATGCAGGCACCTTGAACACTCTTTGAGTTCCAAACAAGTTGCTATCTACATCAGCAGAGGAAGTTCTCATACCAAGTGTTCCCAAGAAAGAAATTAATCATATTTTGGGCAATAAAAGACTAACATTTAGGTATCCTCAGCCTTGGCCTTAAAGTAGTACAGTGTGAACTTGTGTTCCCTTGTTGTTTTCCCCATAATTCTTGCCCAGAGTCACACAGTTAGCAGGCATCTGAGTAAGGATTTTGTAAAGCCAAGCATGAGCAGCTTTCCAGAGGACTGCTGCTATGAACAGCTTTAAGGTTCTGGTTCCATAGTATAGTGAATTCTATATTTATTCAGCAATAAATTAAAGCAAAACATTCACAGAAACCAAAGTATAGCATTCATAATGTTATAACAACTTATCACTAAAGTGGCCACATAGTTTTAACAAAACAAAACAAAAGATATCATTCAGTAAGTCCTTAACTCAATCATCCTTAAGGAGCAAGCCTTCTTAAGGGACACAGAGTGCAAAGGTCAAAGTTTTCCACCCCTAGGTCACATTGTCTTAATCTCTCAGTCAAAAAGTCTTCTTTCTTCTTGGTTGGAGGTTAGTTTCTCCCACCCCTAGGCCACAGTAAATCATGATCTTCTCAGTCAGCACTGAGTACCCAAGTCTTTTCATCTTGACTCAAGGCTGGCTCTCAGATTCCATGGTTTCCTCTTCCATGGTCCCAGCTTTTGCCTGAATTTACCCAACTATCTCCTGGATTCAAAGGTAAGCAGCTCTCAACTCCTTGTCCAGCTCTTCATCCAGTTCCTGTTCCATACTGAAGCTCACAAGTGTCCAGTCCACCTCAAGTCCTTCACAGTTTCTGTTTCTGGAAAGACAAAGTTTAACAGAGTCAAAACAACATTCTTGCACATTGCTGGCACCATCATCAATTCACTTTCTCCCTGTGAAATCAACACAGGCCCATAAGCAAAGTTCAAGAATTCAACATAAATTGTCATTATAGTTCCAAGATCTCTGAAACCCTCCTCCAGGACTTCTGTAAACAGACAACAAGAAAATCCTCTTGCAGAGGTTCCAGTAAGGTCCCAGGACTTATGTATAAAGTATTACAAACACAAACCAACACAGACAGGACAAACAGAGTGCCAGGATACCACCAGTTTCCTCCTTCTCAACTCTGCCACCACAAGTGTTTTCTTCTCAGCTCTGCTCTTTCCCAGTTTGGGCTTCTCTTTATATATGGTCATTAACTCCTCCCTTTTCCTGTCTTTGGCAAGTCCCTCCCACTGTGGGTTTCACAAGTCCTGTTTCTTAACAAAGACTTGATATAATCATGGGCAAGGCTCAAAAGAAACTTGAACTGAAACAGAGAGCTAAATGATCAAATAGCTGAGACAAGGCACTAAGTACTTCTTTGCTTGCCATTACAGATTTGAATTCAGATCTTCCTGACTCCAACACTTTATGTGCCATGGCACCATCTAGTTGCCCATTAGACCTCTCTGTAGTTAGTAGCCTTTCTTCACTGGGTTCTTTCCAGATGTCCATAGCACATACAGGGGATAAAGTCCTATGTGGAATAAAATGTTGTTTCCTTCTGCTTTGACAACATCTATTTTCTAAGTGCCTCCCTAAGGCCTTTACACATTTCTCTAATTTTAGTGTGACTTTTGGCCCCCACCCTTTTCTGCTAGTACTGCAGAACAAATTCCATAAAACAGCTGCTTTCACAAAAATGGCATCAGCAAAGGGTCATAGCTGCAACATGGGTGGTCCAGGGAGTCTTGTGGTTATTTTCTATTTTATTTTGATTCTAATTCCTTGACCTCATCCCAGCTGAGAGATCCATTCTCCTGCTGAGCAACCCAGCCTGCCTGCCCTGCTCCTCTAAAGGCAGAAGTATCGGGGAGGCAAGGTCCAAAGAAAGGAAGACTCTAAGACAAGCAGGCGAAGCTGGGAGAGGCAAGTGACTTCAGGAACATGTGGGAGTGTTGGGAGGAGGGATGCTTCTGTCTGTTGACTGGCCCTGCAGAGGAGAGGCCCCAGATTTCTAAACTGAATCCTGATGTGAGATGCATTGTTAACACATGTTGGTTAGGATGTGCAGGGATTAAAACCTAGCGATGCCCCACAGACTCATCCATTTAAGGGAAAAATCATTTCTGTGGGAATCTTCCTTTTGTCTTCAGCTGGATATGAAATCTCTGGCTTGAGCCATTTCTCTGTTTTCCCTGACTTTGAGGAAGAAGGGCCAAAGACCAACAGAAATAGCATTCTTACAGAAAATCACAAATGAGTGTCAACAGGACAAAGAAGATCTGATTTTCTGTAAATGATAGGGGATGCTGAGCATAGAAAGTATCAGCTCACATCACTAAGGTTTGTAAAGAATGTCTTTCACAGCAGCTCAGTGGGTCAAAGTGTACATACATCCCATTAAGAAAACTGAGGCCCAGAGAAATTATATTAGATAGCGAGCAAGTGTCAGAGGTGGGACTCTAGATTCCTAGTCAGACCCCTATGTCAATGGTGATAAAGGATGAAGAATATTATTCTGTTCTTAGAGCCTGGGCATCAATGTCTTTTTGTGAGGCATCCCTGGAGAATGTCCAGCCTCAAGCTGAGAAACAGGCAGCCCTGGCCCTGAAATGCATGGTTCTGCTCAGGTGCACTGGCATGGAGTGGGGATGGGGAGATTAGTTCATTTTCAGTGTGATTCCCCAAAGAAATGTTTAAATGGTAAATAACCACCACACACACACACACACACACAAAGGCTATAACCAATTCTGTATCCTGAACTGTAATGGCACCTGCCCTGGAAGAACATCTGGAAATGAGCAAAAGAAAGGGCTGGCCCCAGCAATGCTTTCGGCAGTTTTCTCTAGGGTCCCAAGCATGAAGACCCAGAAGTAATCTCAAAGCCAGAATTCTCCTGAGGCATTGGCCAGTGTAAAACATCACTGGGCAGCAGTTCACAGAGTAGACGGAGGTCAAGAAAGCCTCAAAAGAAGATTCTATCATGTTTGTATTCCAAAGACAGCTCTCATTCAGGGCCAATGGTGACTTTCTTTCTGAAACATATTGATCTGTTACTGCTGCAATTTCTCTCTTTGATGGGACACTCAGGCTGCCTGTGTCATGGACGGAATCTGAGGTTATTAAAGTGGGTTTTTGTTTGTTTCTCATAAACTAAAAAGGAACAGTTTGTTTATATCATGAATTTTCTCTTCCAGAGAAAATCGACCCTTTGTAAAGATACATCAACATTTTCAGGCGTAATGTGCTTCCTAACTCAAATGAACACCCAGCTCTCCACATGCCCAGTATAGTGACGTCATCATGAGCAGGGAAGGACAAAGAACAACAGTTTAACCAGTTCTTTTCTGTTTTATGGTCAATGCATGATTTGGCATGTTGGATATGGAAATCAGTGAAAAGGAAATTTCTAAACGCAAATCCAGGTAGTAAGCCAGGGCCAGAGAGCAAAGGAGTTAAAAAAAAAAAAGACTTCCTGACTAAAATCTCTTCTAACAGGCTAACTGGTATCTGAATCACAAAGGACTGCAGTAGCCCCCTGGGACTATGAACTAAAAGTGCCATGAAGGTTCCTCTTCTTAGGAGAAAAAGGCCGCTCCATCTCTGACTCCATTTCTAACTCTAACCCTGATTCTGCGCTGAAAACCAATGAAAGGCAACAAAGACCAGCAGATAAGTGCGAGAGAAGCCTGGCCTCAGAAGATGAGCAGATGGCAGAAAGGAGCAGAGAAGAGCCCAGCAGTACATCTTGGTAGCTCAAAGCTCCAACTTATAGACAAGTTACATAATCCAATTAACATCTCACTGAAAAGTCTATTCAGGGCAACATCATGTGATAATGTTGGCGGTGAAGAGGGACTCCATCTGGGGCAGTTTCCCTTTCTACATGTGTTCCCCATTCATCCATCTTCTCTCACCCATGTTTCCTGGGCAAACAGCCCTCACATGTGTTCTTTGGTCAGTGGTATGGTAAACAGTTAGGGAGTAAACC
The DNA here is from genome assembly GCA_028627135.1 of Pseudochirops cupreus. Taxonomy (NCBI): domain Eukaryota; kingdom Metazoa; phylum Chordata; class Mammalia; order Diprotodontia; family Pseudocheiridae; genus Pseudochirops; species Pseudochirops cupreus. Next base: position 583,307,829 of record CM053581.1, read on the forward strand.
CTGATAAGGTTATGGTGAGGGAAAACCTTCCTTATCATCTCATTTGCTAAGCTATTTTCTGTAATGTCTTTAGTTTTGATCTAATTTTCTCAGAATTAGACTGGAGGTGGGCTCACCCACCATTCCTGAGCTGTGAGTTGTAGTTTTGAGTGGATACTAACCCACTGTGGGCCATGAACCTGGGGTAGCAATGGAGGGGAAGATTTAAGGAGGGGGTGGGGGAAGAATGTTCAGTATGAAACATACAGAGAAAATCCTGAGGTATGGAGTCAAGAAGACAAGACTCCACGCAAGCCAAAAAAGGTGACACTTATCTTCCAACACTTGTGTAGCAGGACAATTTTGGCAAATTCCCAAAATATTATACAAAATTTAGAGGATGAAGATATCTCAAAGACCATCTAGCAAATTCATATGGAAAATGGAGGGGTGGACATATCAACCCCATAGCAGGAAAAGAGCCTGGCCTCGTCTTGGCCACCTCCCAGGCAAGTAGCAGAACTCAGCATCAACCCCAGGCATTCTGTTGGCAAATCCAAGAGTCCTCTATTAAATTCCTTCATAACCTCTCAAACCTAATGCTAATAATTATGTATCTTGTGTCTCCCTGCTTCCTTATTAAGAGTTTCTTCCTTTCAATCTTGAAACGCTTGGGCCCGTGTGTCCAGAGGCTCTCAGCCTCAGAAGAGGGATTGGGTCATCTTTTCTTGTCCTCATCTTTCTTGACCTCTCTGCTTCATTTGACACAATGGATCATCCCCTCCTGTGGAGTGCTCTCTCCTCTCTCTGGGTTTACCTCCTCTCCCTCGATCCATTCCTTCTCAGTCTCCTAACCACTCTAACCCTCTGACTACCACACTCATTAACAGTGAGTTCTGTGCTAGGCCCTCTTCATCTTCTCTCCACTTTCCCTTAGTAACTTCATCAGCTCCCACAGGTTTAATTAACAGCCCCATGAAAATGATTCTTTGACCTGAAGATTCAGCCTCCATCTCTCTCAGGCTTTCATGTCACCAACCAGTCGCTGGATCTTTCAGTCTGAAAGGATGTCCCAAAGACATCTTCATCTCTCTTAGGGTTTTTATCCTTATTTCTCTGAGGGCCCTAAGACAACCAGGATACTTACCCCTCTGGCTTCCTCTCACCGAGCTCTCTCCTCGGTCTTCAGCGGCCGCTGGCTCTAGCCCCCCTTCCCCCTCGGGCTAGAGAACTGTCCCCCACAGAGCGACCACAGCTTGGGCAAGGCGGCTCATAGACTTTTATTACAGGTGATAACAATTGTGCAAGCTTAAGCGGCCCTAATCTGCCTTGCCCGTCTTCGGCCTTCCCCC
>CM053581.1:583309659-583333460 GCA_028627135.1 Pseudochirops cupreus
TTGGGACTCAGTTTTCTGGTATTTAAATGAATGCACTATCTATATTTCTTATGTAGAGAGCCTGTTCCATTTTGTGATTAATAACTATATCAGCATATTTATAGTTACTGTAGGCATTGTGAATACTGCATTGCTGATACAGCAAGTTATTTTCTAAGGCAGTAGTTCTCAACCTTCCTAAAGCTGAGACCCTTTAATACTCGTACGTGGGGGTATGCATGTGGGCTGACCCACCTGGAGACAGATAGAGGAGTGATATCTCAGTTCCTAAGACCATTGGAAATATGTGTTTTCCGATGGTCTTAGGTGACCCCTGTGAAAGGGTTGTTCGACCCCCAAAGGGGTTGTGACCCACAGGTTGAGAACCACTGTCTAAGGTCTCTCACATAATTAATGACAGAACTAGAACCAGACCTCAGGTCTTCAGACTCTGCCCAAGGTCCTTTCCCAATGGAATACTTTATGGTCTCTTCTTTTTTCAGACTCAACAAGGGCTGTAGCTTTGCTGTATCTTAACATAGTATTTCTCTCTGTCCCATAGTGGAGTGATCTATATACACAGCTGACTTTTGATAAATGAAAACTGTGTCTTGAAGGAGTTTGCTGGAGAAATGGATGGATGGATAAGGCAGTGTGGTATTGTGAATAGAATGTTAAAGTCAGGAAGACCTTGGTTCAAATCTACCTCTGATGCTAACTCTGTAACTGTGGGCTTTGTGACTGGTTTTCTTGAGTATAAAACAGGGGGGTTTGGAAGAGATCAATTCTAAGGTCTCTTCTAGATTTAAATCTATGATTCTGCAACATTCTTTCTTCAAGGAAGGTTATTTGCCTTTTGAGATTTTTTCAGAAAAAGTACAATTTAGTTGTTTTCCTAGTATTTATTTCATTGAAGCATTGGGTTGGTGGGTGAAGTAAAACTTAAAAGTCAGATTTCCTGGATTCTTAAGAGTGTATGCACTTTCTGTGCAGGAGGGTTAACAATGATTTAGCCAAAAGAAGCACATACATCAACTAATACATAATGGGGTAGTGGGGCATTCTGTGAGAAAGACATTTATTGCATCTTGAACATGACAGCCCAAAAGAGGCAGGTATCCCAAGTCAGTTGTATTTTTTTTTCCAATAAAATATCTGGGCTCGAATCTTGACAACTCCCCTCCCTTTGCCCTGGAATTGTTGCTCAGTTGAATAGTGCTCCTGGTCAGAAATGCTCTAATTGTTTTCTGTTTCCTTCCTTCTGTTACTTCAAAACTCCTAAGTCTTTCTGGTTCTGAATGAAGGACAAGGCTGATCCCATTTCTTCCAGCTCCACCCATGAGGCACAGATTAAGTTCTATTCCCTAAGTCAGTGAAGAGTCAGGAAAGGACATATTCTATCTGTGCCCAGTTCAAATGGGCAGACTCCAAAGAAGGAAGCAGGGCAGTGCAGTGGATGGAGGGCTGTCCTCAGGGTCCCAAAGTCTTTGCTCTAATCCTAGTGCTCTTATTTGGAGCACCTGGACAAGTGGCTGGGCTTCTGTTTGCTCACCTCTCCAACAAGGAATTGGTAGAGGATTCCTCTGATGTCCCTTATGGCTCCAGGTCGCTCCTAAGAACTTGAGAAATTGCAAAAAGCTACCCCCAAACCACAGTCTTCACTTGAAAAATGACGGGGGCTCCAAGCAGCTTTATTAGGCATCATGATATTTAATGATTAGATTTTGTGGAGCAATCCCTTTGTATTATAACTACCATTTAGGTAACAGTCACTTTGTAGAGACATTTAGTTATTTTGGTTTTTCTGATTCCTCTTCTCTCACTTAACGTTTTCACCTTCTTGTTTTTCCTTTGATTTTTGACAGCCCTGGGGATGGGGGGAGAAAACAGTAAGAAGCTTCCCAGGCACCACCTGATCCTTGCTCCACTTCAGTTTGGCAGCATTTAGAAAACAGAGGGTCAGACGCCTTCACTCAGAAAAAAATTGGGGAATGATCTCCGAAAGAAGAGAAGAGGGAGGCTTGATCTCCTCAAGTCTGGTGGACAGAGGCTTGGCAATTAGAAAGGGCTTGTTTTCTTTGAAACTCTTTGATTTGCATCAGGTAAGATAGTAAGCTGAGAAAATAGCAGGCTTCCAGGTAGATTCTTATAGCTGAAAGAGGTAGGAGGAGGAGGTAAAGAAAAAATTGTAATCAAATAAGTGAGTTGCAATCAACAGCCCTGAATGGATTTTTAAGAAAAAGCCAACACTTTTAGTCCTTCTTTTCTTTAACAATCATGTCACCCTGAAGCATTAGAAAACACACACACACACACACACACACACACACACACACACACACACGATTTCAAAGAATCAAGTGTGACACAGAACCAATTTTCATGAGAGATGAATGATGTTCCATTTATGTGATGCCCACATCAGAGCCAGTGACAGCACCACCTGCCACACTTGATGACCCATGCCCTTGGGCCAGATCAGAGCATTCAAAGTTCTTCCCTTCTTTCCTGTTTTTTCCTTTCTTTATTTTTATCTTCCTCATCTTCTTTCTTCTTTCCATCCCTTCCTTCTTTCCTTTTCTTCCTCTTTCTCCTGGTTTTCTCCCCCTTCTTCCCATCCCAAGGCCTTTCCCTCTGCTTCTATTATGTCATAAGACACTCTCAGACATCTATTTTGATTGACTTATAGCTATCACATGTTTGGAGTTAACTTGTTCAGCCTATTTTGTTTTTCAAATAGTTCCTAGAGCCAGATTGCTGAGTCAAGTGTTCCCAACCACTCTGATGGAGGGAAGAAAAAAAGTTGATTTGAATCCATTGACTCTGACATAAGAGAGGGAGAGAGGGAGAAAAAAGAGGAGAGAGCAAGATTGCTTTCCCCATGACAGTATGTAGTTGAGGAAGTGTCAGCCACCAAAGGTTTATTAAATACCTGTTAGGTGCAAAGCATCTAGGATAAAACAGATACAAACAAGAAGGTGCCCTCCCTCAGGGAAGCTTACATTGTCCCGGGAGATACACTACACACACAGATAAATGTAACCCAAGGGAAGCAATGAAGGAGCCAAGAGACAGACTACCCAAAATGCTCTAGGGAAATTTAAAGATGGAAACCACAATTTCATCTGGGGAGCTGGGGTCTGGGTGGGGATGGAGAAGATTAAAGGAGGTGAAGCCTGAGCTGAACCTTGAACAAAACTCAGAATCATGGGAGATGGAGGTAAGAAGGAAAGACATTCCAGTTATGGGGGAGGTGTTGTGTAAAGACACGGAGGTGTTGTGTAAAGACACAGAGGTGTTTAACATCTGGTTTGATTTCCATGTGTATGTGCTGAAGGTTGTCAGGGGAAGAGAAACTACTTGGTACAAATAATGGATGGAGAACCAGGTTTGGTTCCTGTCTGCGACACATGCTGACTGGGAGACTCTGGGTAGGTCACTTCATCTCTTAGGGTGCTAGGTCAGTGCTATCAAACTCGAATAGAAATGGACATTCCTAATCCACAAGAGGATCACTGCTGGGAGTATGTTGTTTTATTTGACACTGTTTTATTTGTTTTTGGAAATGCTTCTGAACTGAATCTTCCTGTGGTTCCTGAGGCACTGAGGAGTTCCCTTTGACAACTGCTTCAGGTCTCTCTGAGACACAATGGTCATCGGCACTGGAGGGAGTTTCCTCCCCAGAGAGTTCTCTGTACCAGTAAAGTAAAAGGTCCAGTGTCTCTCCTTAGCCTTAAATGGCAGGCTAAGGAGTTTATATTTTAGGCAATAGGGAGCCACTGAAAATTCTTGCTCTAAGAAACAAGGTAGGAAACTGAGTACATTGAAGAACAGTGGCATTTCCTGAGTAATATTCCCATGGCAACGGATGGCAGGGTCACAGCCAGAGCACAGTCTAGTGACATCCTTGTATCTGGAAAAAACAAGGAAGGTCTCTGTGACACTGGACAGCTCCTCCAGCCTCTAGGAGCCTCAGTTTTCTTGGATGTAAAATGGGCTTAAAAGGAGCACCACTCACCTCCCAGGTAGTTAAGAGAAAAGTGTCTGTCACTTCAAAGCTCTAGAGAAATGATTGCCATTGCACTCAATTGAGCTCACTTGCTAAGAATTCTATTTGTGTGTTGGCGAACAGAGAAGTGACATGGACATTGAGTCGGCCACTCTCCAACACAGCCACTGGCTGTGTTTAAACATATTAGTAGACCATATTCGAGAGCATGTCCAGACTTTAACCTTCCCCCAGCCTCCCTCTTTGATTGCCCCCTGGAAAGACCCCCTCGCCCTATATCGGGACTGAGTACAAAGAGCAGAAATGAGCCACCTCCCTGAGTGAAGGAAAAGGAAATTCTCACCTCACAAAGAAAGCTAGACACGTCTGCCGCAAGCAGTGACTGGAATGATTTGTCAGATAACAAAGGGATAGATCTCCTGATGCTTACAGCCTCTCCACCATTCTTTTGGCCCCTGGCTGTTCCCAGCCCCCGTACCGCATCACATACATCCCCTGCCTCAGTCTATACCTACCGGTGCCATTGGCTCTGTGCCTGGAGGCCAGAAGAAGGCCCCTCCCTACGAGCTACTGCGCTCTGAAGTCATTCATGGAAAACAATGCCCTCTGTCTGTCTCAGATGGTTACTCTCGGTTTCCCCCACAGTCCAGCCTCTTGCTCTTTGCCACTTAGCGAGAAGAGCCTCGAAGGGGATGGTTGCTTAGCCCCAGGAATCGTGGGGCGCGCCAATACACAAATGGCCCCAGAGAGATCCGGGATTTCTTCAGGAGAGCTCCTACTCCTCAGTGATTCCCATGGAACATACCCAACTCAGAGGGTTAGCTGTGATCCCTGAGACTCAGGTCTTGTTGAACTGAGACTTCTCCCAAGCCTCAAGTCTCTGTCATTCACTGAAGGAGCACCAGTTGCAACGTAAGCAGGGCCATGCGCTCTCTGCCAACACTTGCCAGCTGCGATCAGCATTTCAGTTAACTAGCAGCTGGCCCTAGCTCTCAAACAATTACAAGGTGGTGAAGCCTTTTCAAGGGTTGATGGGAGGGGATCTTGTAGCTCTTCTTTTTTTTCCCTCTCTTTTTCCCTTCCCCCATAGCCACATCCTATCTTAACCATAGGACGTGGCAGAATCCTTCTGGTTTCTCTGAGGTTAACACACGTTTAAGAAGTCCCTGTTATGTGAAGACATGCACGACCCAGGAGAAGTGGAACAGAATTAGTGTGGTACATCGGCGGTGCGGGGCAGAATTGGGAACCTTCTCTTTAAAGGAAACCACCAAGAAGGCCCAAGTCATGGCTCCCTGGTAACCTGTGACCTCAGCTCAAGGATACAGACTCTCCAGCAGCTTCTGGGTTGTAGACAATCTGTCTGGTGGAGGGGACAGTGTACGGTTGACCAAGAAAATCCTATGCCAAAAAAGCCAAGGGGAAAGAATCATCAGCTGAAACTGAGTCCCTTCTGCAAGAAAGACAACGGAACTGGAGGTGGATGGCAGGCAGGATGGTCCTGGAGTCTTGGCACCTTGATTTTTCTGAGGAATGACAGAATAAACCCTTTACTAAAACCCTGTGTGACAGGCACAGAAATACAACGCAAAAAAAAAGCCATCAATCAGTTACATTGATTAAGCTCCTACTGTGTGCAGGGCACTGTGCTAAGCACTGAACACACAAAGAAAGGTGAGTTCCTCCTTGTCTTTGGGAGCTCCCAGTCTAATGCGGGAGACAAGATACAAGGACTGCATAAAGGCAAGCTAGAGACTTCATAAATTGGTGTAAAGCCGAGGAATGGCGCAGGCATGAAAGGGGATTGGGACCGGCTTCTTAAAGAAGGTGAAGTTTTAGCTGGGACTTGAAGAAGTTGGAAACCCAGAGTCAGAGATGATTGAGGACATTACAGGCATGAGGGCAGCCAGGGAAGGTCCTGGAGTCTTGTTGGAGGAACAGCAGGGAGGCTGGTGTCCCTGGATCTCTGAGTAGATGGTGGTGATTATAAAGGTGTGGAAAGGTGTGGGTGCGTGTGTGTGTGTGTGTGTGTGTGTGTGTGTGTGTGTGTGTGTGTGTGTGTGAGAGAGAGAGAGAGAGAGAGAGAGAGAGAAGGAGAGAGAAGGAGAGAGAGAGATAGATAGATAGAAGGGGGTCACATGAAGAACTTTGAACCAGAGAATGTGATGTTTGATTCTGCAGATAATAGAGTATATTGAATGGGGGGTGATATGGTCAGAGCAGCCTTTTAAGGACAATCACTTTGGTGGCTGGCTGGAGGACAGTCTGGAGCAGGAGCAGGTGGGTGGGGGGAGCCTGGAAGCAGAAAGATTCCCTTTGTACCCAGCCCTTCCATCCTTCCATCTCCAGTAACTATTGCAGTGGTCCAGGCCTGAGGTGATGGGGGTCTCTCTGGAGGCCTGGCAGAGTCAGAGGAAAGGAGGGGTGGATTCTGGCTAGCTGCCTCCATTTTTTTTTTCTTAATTCAATCTTTGCTGGCCACCAACAGAGAAATGGAGTCTTTGCCTCTGTAGTCTTTGAAAGGGGATGGCATTCTTCTGGTGTACAAATGGGCAGTATTCCAAAGGAAGCGCATCGGTAGCAGCATTTTCCTGTAAAACAGTGATTTGATTTTTGTAAGTAGGCTGAGGAATCTATTGAACCCAGAATGTGCCTATGACCAAGTACTGCAAACTGACACTCTAGGTTCTAGAATTCAGTCTAGAATTTGGCCACCCCAAAGTTAGGGGCAGCCTCTCCAGGTGAGCTCTGCAGGAAACTAAAGATTTCACCAGGGGGAGGTAAGGAGAGAAAGTCAGGCACAGGGGAAAGTCTCCCCTTCTTTTCCCTCCTTGCTCTACTCTTTTCTCCCCTCCCCTCTTCCATATTTCTCTCCCCTGCCTTGTCCCTTATCCAGTCTATTCTGTATTGATCAATAAGACCTATGGTCATTTCATGATATACCATCAAAGTCAATGGTCCATGTCCTAACTGGGTGTGCAGCCTCTTAAACGGCAGGTGAAGGAGGTTTTAGCTGATGGGAAGTCAGTGTTCTGACAACAAGGGAGGAGAAGTTGCTGGAGAATTGTGGTAACGTGGCATTAACTAATATAATTAAATCATTATAAAGTAGCCTGACTAGTAACCAGGACTGCCTGGGAAGTCCCAGGCAGGGCCACTGGCTCCTCCAGGACACGTCTGTCCCTTCTCTGTTACCTGTGGTTTCAGTAAGACCTTCAGAGCACTCGGAGATGAAATGACTTTCCCAGGTTCACACAGCTAGCACTCAGGGTTGGGGCTGGAACTCGGGTCTTCCAGTCTCCGAGGCCAGCTCATTGAAATGTTGATCGTTCACTCCTCTGCCTAGGTGATCTCCGAATCTCTCTTCTTCGGAAGCCTGGGGCCCTTATCTTTGTCAGGGATCACAACAAGGGGTAGCATGGAGCTAGCACTTGGGGAGGTGGCAGAGGCTCCCTGGCCTGGCTCTGTCCTGACTTCCTGTGTGACCTTGGCCTCGGCGGGCCTCAGTTTCCTTGTCTGTAAATGCAGAGATTGACAGAATCCTCATGGACATTTCAGTGCACATTGAAGTTGGCTAAGTGTTGGTAAAGAATTGAGTCTCTTCCCCTGCCTGGTGAAGGAAGAAACCCCAGGGAAGCTCAAAACCTGGAAAACTGAGACCAGCAGTTAAATCTGTACACTCCTTCGTTCTTAGATGGGTGTCTGGCCTCAGACTGAGAACATCTAGTGCAACAGACTTGGCCTCCTCCATTGCTGGAGCTCGGGGTGGGGGTAACCTCTGGGGAATCTGTCACTGCTGTGCCACCCAGCACCCCCACATGGCCCAGGGTAAGAGGGCAAGGAGTTTTGCACCCCCCCTCCAGCTAACCTCTCTGCCTGTCCCCTTGACCTCCCAGCATTCCCTGGGAAACTAAGTCCCCCACTGGGCCTCCTGCTGCCATAGCATCATTGAGTGGCTGCTTTGAGCAAGGTCTGAATGCAATCTCTCCTTGCTTAGATTGTCTCCCATTCTCTGCATCTCTCCTTTGTCCCCCTTTACCTGACATCATCCTTTTTGTGTATGTTGGAGGGTCTGCCTTATCCAGGGATATGCTGATGAATGTTTACCACCAACAACAGAAGTTTATGGACCCGATGAGCTGCCAAATCACCTGTTTCCTTACCCACGCTATTTTTAATAGAGCTTCTAGGAGCAGGAAAGGATCTTGGACATGTTCAACTCCTTGTTTATGGTGGAAAGAGCTGAGACCCAGAGGTTCAGTGACTTTCCCAAAGTCACTGAGCTAGGGGGTGGCAGCACCTTTCAAACCACTCTGGTCCCTTACCTAGTACCCAGGACTTTCCCCTCTCCCTTCAGCACACTGTCCCAGGTGTAGTACATGCAAAGGTGGTGCCAGGTTAGAGGGATTTGGAGTCTCTGCATCTGGTGGAGTTGGGGGCAGGAGCAGGAAGAGAAAGGCCAGAACAGTCCTAAAGGGGCAGGGTCCAGCCTTGCTTCCCCAAACCTTCTCCAGCCCCTAGTGATTATGGGCTGGGAACAAAGCATAGGCTGGCTCTAAGAAGGTAGGTGGCCTGGCTGGGGGGATGGGCAGTAGTGGAAGATGAGAGGAAGCTTCCCCTCCCAGAATGGCATGAATGTCTCCTTCCCTCCAGGGGCAGAGGGGTGGGAGTGCAGAGGGGGCACCAGGTATCTTCCTGCTGTGCAAATACTCATAGCAGGGATTCCAAAGCCCACCTTGAGACCCTTCCATGGGATGGGCATTAGCAAACACAATTAATGCTCTACCTTCCATGGAGAGAGGGTTTGTTCTGGTGGAGACCTTTGATCCTCCTGCTAAGGACTTGGAGTGGGGGAGCAGATGAGACCTGGACACCCCAAGGGTGACCCTGCTTTGAGTTCCCCTTCAATGGCCATTGTCCCCAGTGCTAAGGAGGGATTCTTCTTTCCCACAGAGCCATCCTGGAGCTCTGCATACATAATGGGCTTAATGGAGCCAAGAACTCTGGCTGCCACAGTGGGAGCAGGTCTGCCAAGGCCTTCCCCTGCAGAGTCTAGCTCCAAGCACCATGGGGGAGTTCTCTTTATGTGAGGCCTCCTGTGGAAGCTGCGTGGGAGCTTTAACTTCATTAGTCTCCCTACCTTTTCCTAAAGCAAAAAAAGGTGGGGAGGGGCTAGATGTGTGTTAATCCAGCACATTTTACATCCCCAAGCCCAGCATGCACACAGAAAGCCCTATTTATTGTCCCTTCCCCCATTGGGATCAGATGAGGATGCGGGTCTGATCACTGGCAGAAATGCTGCCAGTGTTTGTGGAAAACACAGATGAGGGACAAAGCAAGGCGCTGGTCTGGCTAAAGGCGTGGCTTTCTGCCAGCTGGGTGAGAACACTTCTAGATCAGAAATGGAGAGCTGGAAGGGTCCTTGTGATGGGGTGCCAGAAATAGTGAGGGAGAAACCTCCAGGGATCCAGGGACCCAAGCCCAGAGCTCCCTGGGCAAGGGTGCCTGGAATGAATTCACGGACTCAAGCCTAAATCAAGGTGGCAAAGACTGATTATTGCTCTACACAGCGGGCAAGAGTTCGTAGGGAACCTGCAATCTTAGAGGGGTTCAGTTAAAGTTTATGTTGGATAAGCTATAGTAAAACAGTTACCAAATATGCTAAATAGGAGATGTGGGGTGGGGTGAGGGAGTGACTAAGGAGTGGTCAGTTCTTAAAGGAACATGCTCTTTTTAATATCTACTGTGCAGGTATTTTACCCAGAAATAGCCCAAGGGGGAGAGGTACAGGGAGGTGTGGTTTTAGACCTGAAACATCATTAAGCCAACTAATAGTCAGGGCTGACGGAGAAGTACCCAGGCTGCCCCTGCCAATGTCTTGTTAGGCAAAATCAACTTAAGGGGGTACAAGTATGGCTAAGTCTAGGATACCTGTGCTGGGTCAGGGAGTAGGAAACATTCTTCTGACCCACTGCCCAGTTGGTCCAAACTATTAAATTCTGTAAGTGCAGCTGGTTTCCGTGTCAGAAAGAGAGGTAAGGATTCTGCTAGGGCATGCAGCCCTTGGGCTGCAGAGAAAGCGCCTGAGACAGTGTTTTGAGGTTGGGGAGAAATGTGATTTTGGAACTGGGATTCAAGCCCAGGCACCCAAGCTCCCCTCACTTGGGGCCAGAGTCATTTTACAGATAAGAAAACTGGGACTCAGACTTGGCCCAGGGAAACTTGAGTAGAGACTGGCAGAGCCTGGATTCAAACCCAGGACCTCTGATACAATTCCAACACTCTTTCCCTCTATCATGCTGACTCTTGAGATATATAAAAGCAAGACCTGAACCTAGGACTTTCTCAGTCTCAAGAAGGGTTAGTTTCCAATTATCAAAGGAAGAAGGTCCAGATTTTAGAATTCTGTGCCTGATGGTGAGGATGTCACTTGACCTTGGACTCCTCCCATAGTCAGCTTTACTTCCTTGTAGCTTTGCCATTTTACTCTTCCAAGTATGAGGCCAAAAGGCAGATCATAATTGGTAAAATGAGTAAAAAGGCATTCCTTAATGGAAAACTGGGAAAGAATTTTTACAACCAGTGTCTCCCATAACAGTCTCATTTCTAAAATATACAGAGAATTGAGTCAAATTTATAAGAATACAAATCATTAGCCAATTGATAAATGGTCAAAGGATATGAACAGGCAGTTTTCAGAGGAAGAAATTAAAGATATCCATAAGCATATGAAAAAAAAATGCTCTAAACCACTTTTGATTAGAGAAATGCAAATCAAAACAACCCTGAGGTACCACATCTCACCTGTCAGATTGGCTAAGATAACAAATCAGAAAAATGATAAATGTGGGTGAAGATGTGGAAAAATTGGAACAGTAATACATTGTTGGTGGAGTTGTGAACTGAGTAAGCCATTCTGGAGAGCAATCTGGAACTATGCTCAAAGGGCTATAAATAAGTGCATACCCTTTAACCAAGCAATACCACTTCTAGGGTTGTATCCCAAAGAGATCATAGAAGTGGGTAAAGGACCCATATTTACAAAAAAATATTTATAGCAGGTCTTTTTGTGGTGGCAAAGAATTGGAAATCAAGGAGATGCCCATCAACTGGGGAATGGCTAAACAAGTTGTGGTATGTCGATGTAATGGAATACTACTGTGCTATAAGAAAAAAGGAGTAGATGGACTTCATAATGACTTGGAGAGACGTATATAAACTGATGTTGAGTGAGAAGAGCAGAACCAGGAGAAATCTGTACCCAATTACAGACACATCATATGTGTGACAACTAGCTTTGATAAACTTGGCTCCTCTCAGCAATGCAAGGCTATAAGATACCTCCGAAGGACTCATGATGGAGAGCGATGTCCACACCCAGAGAAAGAACTACAGAGTCTGAGTGCAGATGGAAGCAAACTGCTTGCTCTCTTTTTTTATAGTTTGGTTTTGTTTCTTCTTTCTCAGTGTTCACTCCATTGGTTATAATCCTTTATAACTTGACTAATGTTTAATGTGAAGGTATTTGGAGATCCTATATTTGATTGCATGTGGCCATGGAGGGGGAAGGCAGGAGAGGGAGGGGGCAAATTTGAAACTCAAGGGATTGTGGAACTGAATGTTGTAAACTAAAAGTAAATAAATACATAAATTTAAATTAAAAAAAAGAAAAAAAAACATTCCTTGATTATAGCAAATACACTTTAGCCCATATTTTTTGAACATCAAAACTACTTCTGGAATTTACCAATGCTTCTATAGTCTGTGATGAGGGAGAGGACCAGGCTCTTTGCTCTAAGTTTGTCCTGACTTCATTTTGAGGATGGAATCTGAGTAAGAGGTGACAATTCTTTCAAGGCTTGGGTCGCAGCACCATCTCCTAGAAGATCTCCTTGAACTCTTCAGGTGCAAACATTCGTTCCTGCCTCAGTTTCTCCTAGAGCACTCTGTGCCCCCCTCTCCTTTTGTTCCCGTCAGCCCCACCTTGTGTTACAGAGATCTGTGGCTGAAGCATTGGCTTCCTGGTTACTGAAAGCTCCTATTAGATGGGACCTCTGCCATTTGGTATACCCAGTGCTTGGCACTGAACTTGGCACATAATCTCAGGCTAAGCAGTGTCTAATGAGTAGAAATGAAGTGTGCTGGGCGTGGTAACAGTTTTCTCTCCTATCTGAGGGAATTGTATGGCTGCAGGGTCTGCTGGGGACTTGCATCCATCATCCCAGACATTATCAGGTGGATTTCTTTGCAGGTGCGGATTGGTATGCTCAGTCCAGACCCACCAATGTGACCTGCTTTGGGCCAGTTACCACAATTGCCATAAGGAGTGGAGTGTCATTACTTTGTCTGAAGAACAAAACATGGAGAAAACCAGAGAAGCAATGGCTAGTGAACTCACTGAATTGCCAACTCTTTTTGTGGGGTGTGTGTGTGTGTGTGTGTGTGTGTGTGTGTGTGTGTGTGTATGTGTGTGTGAAGGGATAATATGATCACTTTGGACATCAGTCAACACAGCACACACACTCTATGTTCTTTCATCAAGCACCTATACCTCTACCCAGGTTACATGCCAGGGTTTGAGTGTGTGAATAGCTGACCCAAAGAAACCATAATGTTTTATTACCAACAAGGAAACAAGGGATGATCTGAAGAAAAGATAAATACAATTAGAGATGAATCCAAGTGGTAGAATCCATTTCTGCAGAATTTTTTTAAAAATAAGAAAAAGTAACAATCACAAAATCTCTAAGGGTAAAGGAATAGTCTTTTGAGAGCCCTCTAGTCTAACTTGTACCTGAAAAAGAATCCCCCCTCACTGTCCATCCAACAAGGTTCTGCTCTGAAGTACCCCAATAAGAAGTCAGGGGGGTTTCCACCCCATCTGGAGGTAGTTTTACTTTACATATGAAATTTAAAATTTTGTTTTTCCCTGATAATGAGCCTAAGTCTCCCTCCCTTTTGGAATAGGAGATCACATCAGCCTTCAGAGAGATCAAGTAGAAATAGCCTCAGCATTTCAAAGCCACAATTATTTTTCCCTCTCCTAGAGAAAAAAAAAAGTGAGAACATTGGCTTAAGGAAAATGGATAAGATCAAAGAAATGGATGAGATCACAAGATTGCAGACCTCTGGCTGAATGGCAAATCCTCCCATCTCCTCCTTTTGCTGATGCAGAAACTCATGCCCAGGGTGAAGCTGAGGACAAGCTGGCTAGCTTTCACAAACACCCTGCACTTCCTGGGAAAAAGGATGGTTTTCTTTCTTTTAAAATTTATTTATTTTATTCTTAACTTAAGAAATAACAAGGTGGGATAGAAAAAACAGAGAATTGCATCTGAAATTGCATATTCATTATGTACAACTTGCTATTCCTTTCAAATGTATAACAAAGTTATCATGGAACTTTATTTTTCTTATTTCCCTTCCCCTTACCCCAAACTGAGATGGCTACCATTAGACACAAATCTGTATGTATGTGTATACACACACACACACACACACACACACACACACACACACACACCCCAGTTCTTTCTCTGGATCAAACAGCACATTCCTTTATAGAATCTTTGCGGTTAATTTGGGTGTTTATAATAGTATGACTTGGTTGCTCAAAGTTGTTCTTAAAAGAATTCTGCTGTTATTGTATATGATGTTTTCTTGGTTCTGCTCATTTCACTCTTCATTATTTCATGGAGGTCTCTCCATGCTTTTTGAAAACTGCTGAGGTCATCATTTCTTATAACAGAGAAATATTCCTTTGTGAACATACACCACAATTTGCTTAGCCATTCCCTAACTGATAAGCAACCACACAATTTTCAGTTCTTTGCCACCACAAAAAAACCTGCTGTAAATATTTTAGAACATGTGGGTTCTTTTCCATTTTCCCTAATCATCTTGGGAAACAGACCTAGTAGTGTTATTCTGGGTCAAAGAGTACAGACAGTTTAGTAACTCTTTGGGCATAATTCCAAATCTCTCCAAAATGGTTGGAGTTCTTTATATAATTGAGATATGAGACCTTTATATGAGGAACTGCCTGTTAATCCCCTCTCTACCCAATCCCCAAAAGTTTTCTACTCTCCTTCTGATCTTGGCTACATATGCTTTATTTTTACAAAAACTTTTAAAATTTAACGTAATCAAAATTATCCATTTTATATCTTATAACACTCTCTACTTCTTGTTTGTTCATAAATTGTTCCCCTATCCTTAATTCTGATAGGTAATATGTTCCATGGTCTTTAAATTTTCTTGCAATATCTCCCATTATATCTAGGTCATGTATCCATCTTGATCTTATCTTGGTAAATACCATAAGAAATTAGTCTCTGGCCAATTTCTGCTAGACTGCTTTCCATCTTTCCCAAGAAATTTTTTTTAACCAAATAATGGATTCTTATCCCCCAAACTTAAATCTTCATACTTGTGAAACCCTGGGTTACTATATTAATTTGCTTCTGTACGTTGTTTGTGTACTGTGTTCCAGTGATCTACCTTTCTATTTCTTAGCTAGACAGTTTTGACAATAACTACCTTATAATATAGTTTAAGATCTGCTACTGCTAAATCTCTTTCATTTACATTTTTCCATTAATGTCTTTGACATTCTTGACGTTTTGTTCTTCCAAATGAATCTTATTACTTTTTCTAGTTCTGTAAAATCGTTTTTTGGGGAATAATTTAATTGGGATGGCACTGACTAATTTTGGTGAAATTGTCAGTTTTTTTATTATATTGGCTTTACCAAGCCATGCACAATGAATATTTCTCCATTTATTTAAATCTGATTTTATTCTGTATAAATTCTTTTATGATTTTGATCATATAGATCCTAGGTTTGTTTTGGTAGGTGTATTCCCAGGCATTTTATGCTGTCTGGAGTTATTTTAAATGGAGTACCTCTAGCTATCTCTTTGTACAGAATTCTGTTAGCAATATATACGAATGCTAATGATTTATGAGGGTTTACTTTATATCCTACAACTTTGCTGAAATTATTAATCATTTCAATTAACTTTTTGCTTGAGTCTTCAGGATTTTCCAAGTATATCATCATATCATCTGCAAAAGAGATAGTTTTATTACCTTATTCTCTATTCTGATTTCTTCAATTTCTTTCTCTTCTCTTATTGCTGGGATTTCCAATATAATATTGAATAATATTGGTAACAGTGGGCACCCTTGTTTTGCACCTGATTTTACTGGGAAGGCTTCTAGCTTATCTCTGTTATAAGAAATGCTTGCTAATGGTTTTAGGTAAATGCTTTCTATCAGTTTAAGGAAAAGTTAATTTATTCCTATATTTTCCAAGTGTTTTCAATAGAAATGAGGGTTGTGCTTTAGCAAATGCTTTTTCTGCATCTTTTGGTGTTGTCATATGATTTTTCTTACTTTTATTATTGCTATAATCCATCGTGTTAATAGTTTTCCTTATGTTAAACCATCCCCGCGTTCCTGGCATGAATCCTGCTTGGTCATAATGTATAATCTTTGCAATGTAGCCTTGTAATCTTTTAGCCAGTATTTTATTTTAGGTTTCCCATCCCTATTCATTAATGAAATTCATATTATTTTTCTTTCTCTGCTTTTCCTTTTTTTGGTTTAGGTATCAATATCATAGTTGTCTCATAAAAGGAGTTTGGTAAGACCCTTTCTTTGCCCAGTATTCAAAATAATTTATTTCATATTAGAATTAGTTGGTCCTTTAATGTTTGATAGAATTTACTTGTAAATTTACTTGTAAAATTTACTTGTAAATTTAATTGCAAATGGTCCTGGTGCTTTTTTCTTATGAAGCTCATTTTCTTTTTCTAAAATAGGTCTATTTAGATATCCTATTTCTTCTTCTGCTAACTTAAGCAGTTTGTATTTTTGCAAATATTCTTCCATTTCACTTAAGTTGTTAAATTTATTGGCATATAATTGGGCAAGGACAATTTTCTTAACCAGAAAATTGCGCAAATTTAGTTGCCTAAATTTCTTTTTTATTTGGCAGAAGTTTTGCTGTTTTCAGGACTTTAAAAAAATTGGATCATAAAAATGATACTGTGATTGCAATTTACCCTCTGCCTTCCTTAGGCTTATGTTTGAGAGACTTTGCTCCCCATAGCAGGAGAAAGAATGATGGCTAATTGTAGGGATCAATGCTGAAAGCTTGGGTGGGAGCCTAAAGAAAGGAGAGACCCATTGAACAAAATAACTGAAGCTGACCCAGGTGCTGGAAACTTTGGCATAGGGCAAACTGAGTGGTTAGGATCCTTGAGTCTCACACAGACTGCATAGCCAATCATATGGACAGAGGATTAAGACAAGGAACTGGGGGCTGGGCTCATTTAAGGCAATCAGAATACAGAAAATTTAGAAAGAAACCATTGATATACCAAGCTAGCTTTCATTAAAAAAAAAAACAACCAAAAACAGCAAGGTGGATAGAGTGCTAGGCCTAGAGTAAGGAAGACTCATCCTCCTGAGTTCAAACATGGCCTCAGATACTTACTAGTTGAGTGACCCTGGGCAAGTCACTTGACCCTGTTTGCCTCAGTTTCCTCATCTGTCAAATGAACTAGAGAAAGAAATGGTCAACTACTATTAAAAAAAAAAAAACAAATTGGGTCACAGAGAGTCAGACACAAGTGAAATGACTGACCAACAACAACAGTGTTTCGCATTTCTATGTGTCCATTGTTGCTTCCATTCATGGAAAAATGCACAGGTCTGTGGATCTGGAGGCCAGGGTCCTAGGGCCCCGTGTTCCCCTAACATACTAGGTTAATGAAACTTCCCCCTCTGGGTCTCTGTTTCCTCATCTATAAAATGAAGGGTAAATTGGATGGCCTCTAAGGAACCTCCTAACTCTGGCATGCTAGGAGGTTAAACCACTCTGAATCTATTATATGTTTGTGAAATAAATGTTTCAAAATAATGGGCATTATCACCTTTTTGTGTATTGTTTTTGTAGATAATTTGATAGAGACTTGCACATGGTAGGAACCCCCAACAGATGGATGATCTCAAGGACATGCCCAGTTCAGGTCCCTGCCCCTCTGTGATGTGAGCTGCTGGACCATAATGAGGATAAGGGACTCTTTCAAGCTCACTTAGTTAATATGTGCCTTAGGCATAGGCATGCACTGAGCATCCTGAGTGAACCAGGCCAACCTTCTCCATCAAGGTAATACTGGCCCTCCTAGTTCAGGATCTGTGTACAGGTGCATCTCAGGTAGGATCTGAGCCCAGGTTTCCCTGACTCTGAACCCAGCAATGGACCCACTATACATTGTAACCTCCAGGGAAATCAAAGTTTATTGTTAGGGGATTCATTTTTAGTTGACGTTCTATATCAGAATCTAATAGTCCTGCTTGCGTTATGACATGTATTTAACTCAACTGCTCAGAAAGTTGAATTTCTAGCAAAGGATCTAAACCTTTTGGTACCATGGACCCCTTTGGCCAACAGCCCATTGAAACCTATGAATCCCTTCTATAAATCATGTTTTTAAATGTCAAAAATAAGTGTGGGGGCTTCCAAAAATCAAAACAAAGATTAGGGTAAAAAAAGTGTAATTTTTAAATTCTCCATTCAATTTCCACCCCTTGGGAGTCTAAAGGTTTCAAATTAAGAGCTGCTGGTCTGAAGACATTCTTTGTTATTCCTGTCTCAATTCTGTGCTGTCTCTTTCCAGTTTTCATTTAAACTTGGTGCTGTGGGGCTTGGCCGTGATGCTTGGACCGGTCAATCCCTCTTCTTCTCAGGCTCTTCATTATTTCTTCCAGATTCCCTAAATGCCCAGTCTTGAGACTGGGGTGATGTTTCCTCCATGGTCATTTACTGGGGAAGCTTGTCTCATTATGGAGCTTCGGTAGCCACTTGGGCAGGTGACAGGTCAAATCTCTATGCTTTTTATTCTTTATTTTTATGAATGTCTTCTGCTTTCACACAGCCTTTATTTCCATTTTTGTAATTTTTTTATTTTAAACTTAAATATAAAAAGAGAAAAAAAGCACATTGACATGTGCACAGCAGAGCATGAGAAGATTCAATATAAAACAATCAATTTCCATTTCAAGAAAACCTTTCTAGTAAATACTACACATTGTTTTCCAAGTGACCCAGCTTTTCTTTGCTTCTTGTAGGTTTTCTTTTGTTCTTGTTGCACACTTTTTTTTTTAACAGCACTTTTATTTCCAAATGCACCGCCCTCCACCCCAGGAGCTGTCCATCCTTTCTAATCACAAATAATGAGGAAAAGAACAACATAGCCACCAGATCCAATAATATAACTAATGCTCCACACTCATAATTCTCCAGACCTGTCAAAAAGAAAGGCAGCACATTTTCTTATCTCTTCTTCATGAACATGATATTCTTTGGTCATCTTCATTACCTCGATTTCAGTTTCAAATTTTATTTTTTATTATTCTTTTTACACATTATGCAAATTGTTTTCTTGGTAGTGTTTACTTTACTCTATAACAGTGCTTCTCTGTATTCATCATTTTCATGATTTTTTCATGCCATGACAATATCTCATCAGATGCAGGTGCCACAATTTTGATGTTTTCTGATCCATGAGCCCTAACATTGTTTCTGGTTCTTTGCTGTTATGAAAAGTGCTGCTTCCAATGTTTTGGTGTTTGTGCAAGCTTTCTTTTTGTCTTTGACCTCTTTGGGATGTATGCCAAGCAGTTTTATCTCTGAGACAAAAGTATGTACATGTGTATGTGTGTGTATTTTAAAAGTATATGTGTATGTATAGATACGTATGTATGTATATATATATAATACGTATATGTATATGTGCATATATATGCATGTGTATGTATATGTGTGTGTGCATATGAATTTCTTAGCATCATTTCCAATTGGCCTCCAGAATGGTTGGATTAGTTGACAGCTCAACCAAAAGTCTACTGACACATTCATTTTCCTGAAGATTTCCCAATGGTAGACTATTCTCCAAGTGGAAAATGAGGGAGTTGAGTCACTAAGCTCCCTCCCATCTCTAAGACGGATGAGACCAGGCTGCCACTTCTCCAACATGGCTGATTCCTGCCCTCCCTTCATCTAGGCAAAATTCTTGTGCATAAGCAGGAAATGTAGCTTCTATGCCAGGCTGCAAGACCTTGGAAAAGTCAAAGAAATGCACACCTGGTCCTGAAAAGAAAGGGTCTGGGTCAGCCAAAGTATATCTGCCAGTGTACAGGACTGGGAAAGGTCCAGTTGTTTCAGATTGCATATATTTTATTAGTAATTTGGAACAATCTTTCATATGATGACCCACAGGGGGCATGCTCTTTTGCGTCTATATTAATAGATGTGTGTGTGTGTGTGTGTGTGTGTGTGTGTGTGTGTAGACACACACATATACACATAAGAATATGTATAAACACAATATATGTGTGTGTGTATATAGTGACACATCAGGGGAACTTCACAAGGACTTTTGGTGACCAGTGCTGGTGACTGTTCCTATTCTTCATCTCTCAGAGAGACCAGCCTGCATCTGGTGAACACTCAGCAGTAACTTGGCACTGGCAGACAGGCTCACAGAGCCTGGGATATAAAGGTTGGAGGGATGGACCCCAGAGGCAAGACAGTGCCAACATTTTATGTTAAAGTTGAGGAAACACATATAGTGTTTAAAGGTCTACAAAGCACTTTGTATGAATCATCTCCGCTGATGCACATGACAGCTCTGTGAGGTGGAACTGGTTATTTACCCCATTTTGCAGATGAGGAACCTGAGGGCCAGAGAGGTCAAGCACCTTGGCTAAAGGCATGCAGGTATCGAGAGGTAGGACCAGCGTCAATATTCAGGCTATTTAGGCCCCTTCAGAGATCATCTAGGGCTCTTTCCTCTGTACTCCACTGACTTGGGTGTTAAAACACCCCAGACATTGTTATACTTTCAAATCTCCACTAAAGTAGAAATGATTGGTACCTGATATTTTCCTAGACTCTTGGAAAGATCTATGATCTTTGTGGTCATTTGTTCTAGGCCTTCCTTCAAGCAGGCATTCTCCCCAGAATCTGACAAGAGTCAGTGCCTGTTTTGACATCTC
Source organism: Pseudochirops cupreus (assembly GCA_028627135.1). Taxonomy (NCBI): domain Eukaryota; kingdom Metazoa; phylum Chordata; class Mammalia; order Diprotodontia; family Pseudocheiridae; genus Pseudochirops; species Pseudochirops cupreus. The sequence goes on from CM053581.1 coordinate 583,329,716, forward strand.
CAGTGATAGAGAATCCATTGCTTTGAAGGATAACCCACCCCATTTTCAGACAATCTAAGAGGACTGAGAAATTTTTCCCAAGAGAAATCAAACCCAAACTTATTTCCCTCTGACTTCTACCCATTGAGTCTAGCTCTGTCTCTTTGACTTCATTTTTAGGAACAGTTTAGATGGAGGGTAGGCATGTCAGAGCATATTACATGGTCACTGGGTACCTGCTACAGACATGGTATCAAGGTCAACTGCCTCGCTGATGGTAAATCATTTAACTTGAAAGGGCTACAAGCCAAGACTAAAGTGAAGGGAGAGTTGTTGTGTGGTTTTTTGTTTGCAGATGATTGTGCACTCAATGTAGCCTCTGAAGTTGAGATGCAATGAAGTAGGGATCAATTCTCTTCTGCTTGGGCTAATTGTGGCCTAATAACACTAAGAAAACATAGATTCTCTACCAGCTAGCACTCCGACATCTATATGTGGAACCATGGCTAATAACAAATGGAGAAATTTTGAATACTGTGGATAAGTCCACTTACCTTGGCAGTATACTTTCCAGGGATGTATACACATAGATAATGAGATTGACACACCTTGTCAGAGCTAGCTCAGTGTTTGGGAGGCTCTGAAGGAAAGTGTGTGAGAGAGAAGAGGTGTTAGACTGCCCACCAAACTGAAAGTCTGCAGCCATTGTGCTGACCTCCTCATTGCCTATGAAACCTGGACAGTCTACTAGCACCATGCCAGGGAACCGAATCACTTCCATTTGGATTGTCTTAGGAAGATTCTGAAGATCACCTGGCAGGATAAGATACCAGACACTGAGGTCCTTTTTAGAGCATAAATGCCAAGCATTCAAACTCTGCTGCAGAGAGCACAACTTGGATGGGCTAGCCATGTAGCCCAAATGCCAAGCATAGGCTTGCCAAAGAGACTATTATATGGAGAACTCACACAAGGCAAACACTCATACAGAGGTCCAAAGACATGATGCAAGGACACTCTCAAGAACATTAGTGTTGATTGTGAGACATGGGGGACTCCGGCATAGGACTGAACAGCACGGCGTGCCACAGCAAAGAAGGTGCCATATTCTATGAGCAAAGCAGAATCCCAGTAGCACAAAGGACATGTGAGCCAGGACAATCCAGAGCCATCCCCATTCTGAATGTTCTAATGGATTATTTATGCCCAGCTCGTGATGCAGCCTTCAAACTAGTAATGAACTGATTGGCCACAGGTGAACACACTGTACTCTGACTCCAATGTTGTGATGCCCCTGGATTCTCTTAAAAAGTGAAGGACAAATAACAATGGGCATGGGGAAAGGAACAGAAGGAAGATACCATCGAGGTGGGAAATAGGGGCTGGAAATTGTGGGAGAAGAGGCAGCCTCGCCACCTTCCTGGGCTTGTCTGGGACTCGTTCTGATGAGGCGTGTTTGTGGCTTGTCTCCCTGCGCCCGAGTCTTTTAATGAAGTCAGGCCTGTCTGTCAGTCGGAACCTCCTGGGGATTATATAAATGAGTCTCCTCATCTCTCTGGGAGCTACCAGATAAAGTAAAACAAGCAGTGTCCTTCTCGTTGAGCATCAGGGCCTGTCTTGTCATTGAAAATAGCTTGTGGAGAGGGACTGTTTGAACCTTGTTTCTTATGGCACGTGAGTTTTTAGGGGAATTGATGACTTTAACATCCCACAAAGGATTTCTGCTTTTATAATGAAGCAATGTATGAGCTTGGGACTTTCTGGTTTAATAACAGTGATGGGGCCCTGGACTATGTTTTAAAAGGAGCTGGAGCATTGAGAGAGTGGAGCAGAGGAGGAAAGGCTTTATCCACCACTACGGAGTCAGGGACAGAAGCCTTTCTATGTGTCCTGTATACTGGCTGACCCAGACCGTTTCTGTTCAGGACCAGGTGTGTGTTCCTTTGGCTTTTCCAGGGCCTCACAGCCGGACATGGATGCTCCATTTGCTGCTTGTGCACAGGAATCTTACCTAGACGAAGGAAGGGCAGGAATCAGCCATCTTGGAGAAGTGGCAGCCTTGTCTCATTGGTCATTAGAGCTGGGAGGGGAGCCTAGTGATTCAACTCCCTCATTTTCCACTTGGGGAAACTGAGACCCAAAGAGGTTTAAGTGACTTCCCTGAAACAAAGCAATCTTAGCTCATGTTTCCTGAATTTCGGCCAATGCTCTGCCTGCTGTCATACTTAGTCACCCTCTTGCTTATTAAAGTCAGTCAAGATTTTATCATCTGTTACTTTATACCACAGCAAGGACTCCAGAAAATGCCCAGACAGCCAAAGTCTCCCCCACAGCCCCACAAAGATGTTGTGAAAACAGTTGCTGAAACGTATCATTTTAAATCCAATTAGCTGGACTGTAATATGTGCCCACCAGTCAGTCAGTCAGCAAATTATTTAAGAAGTGTTCATTATGTGTCAGGCGTTATGTTAGGTGCTGGGGGTAGGAACAGAAGCGAGGGAACAATCCCTGCCTGCAGGGAGTTTGCTTGCTAGTAGAGAAGAGAAAAAACACATACATCTGTGTGCGTGTGCGTGTGCGTGTGTGTGTGTGTGTGTGTGTGTGTGTGTGTAGAGTTAATATATATTAATTATACACGCAATATACAACACTGGGTTATTAGGAGAACTGATGACCTTAATGTTCTGCAGAGGATTTCTACATTTATAATATGTGTCTGAACTTGGGACTGCACACACACATATACATACATATAGGTAGGCATGTGTGTATACACACATGCATATGCATATGAGTATACATATAGGTATATGTGTACATATGTGTATGTATACATGTATATATGTGTGTATGTATGTGTATATGTATGTATATATGTATGTATATATATATTTATATATATATATATATATATGTATGTGTATATATATAAACCCTACAATTTGCAGTTGGTAGGAATAAAGCCTTGGTAGAAATAGGGCACGGCCATCACAAAGACATTGAGATGGGAGATGGAGAGTTATGTGTGAGTCATGGGGAGGCCAGAGTGGCTTGGCTCCGGAGTGTAGAAGATTCAGTGTCCAATGAGCTTGAAAAGAAAAGTGGAGCTCTGGTCGTCTGGGCCTATAAAAGCTAAAGAGAGGAGTTTCTGTTTGATTCAGATGCAGTAGGAGGAGCCCTGTTGTATCGGTAGAGGAGTCTGAAGGTCAGATCTATGCTTCTGGGAAGGTCCTAGGCCAGCTGTTCATAGGATGACTCAGTGTGTAGAGATGTGAGTCAGGGAGGCCAGTAATGAGACTCCCAAAAGTCTGAGCGAGACATGATGAGGGCTTCAGCCAAAAGGGTCTCTGGGTGAGGGGCAAGAAGGGACTCAGAGGCAGAAATGGAAGATCTGTTTGCTGATGGTCAGCAGATACTTTCTGTCCATGTGGGGTGAGGGAGAGCGAGGAGACCAGGATGAGGCCAAGGTGATGACCCTCTGACTCTGCAAGGATGCTGGGCCTTCCACAAAGAGGGTGTTTTGGAAGGAGAAGGCTTAAGAGGCAGCATTAATGAGCTCAGATTGGGCTGTTTCTAGGCCTATGTGTTTGAGATGTGTAAGGAAAATTCCATTGCATCTACCCGGTCACAAGTCTGGGGGCGCTAACGTGGCAGCCTGGGGTCTGGGTAGAGGCCCTCGCATGTCTTGAAACCGCTGCTGTGGCAAGTTTCCAGCCGAAGGGTTGGGCTTGGCACACAAGGCAGTGGGTGTGATAGGCATGATGAC
>CM053581.1:583333960-583345969 GCA_028627135.1 Pseudochirops cupreus
AGAGACAGAGACAGAGAGAGAGAGACAGAGACAGAGAGATAGAGAGAGAGAGAGAGAGAGAGACCGAGACAGAGAGACAGAGAGAGAGAGGCAGAGAGACAGAGACAGAGACAGAGAGAGAGAGAGAGACAGAGAGAGACAGAGAGACAGAGAGAGAGACAGAGAGAGAAAGAGAGACAGACAGAGAGACAGACAGAGACAGAGAGACAGAGAGAGAGAGGCAGAGAGACAGACAGAGACAGAGAGCGACAGAGACAGAGACAGAGAGAGAGAGACAGAGAGAGAGAGACAGAGAGAGAGAGACAGAGACAGAGAGAGAGAGAGACAGAGAGAGAGACAGAGAGACAGAGACAGAGAGAGAATTCACCCTGAGGCAAATACGGTGAAGTGACTGGCGCAGGGTCTAAGGTCAGATTTGAACGCAGGAAGATGAGTCTTCCTGACTCCAAGCCTGGCGCTGTACCCACCGAGGCACCACCTAACTCAGCCCGTTTCTGAAACATGTATTCCTCCTTCTTTTAGATAATAAGCTCTTCAAGACCAGAGACCCCAGCTGGTAATTTCTTTATACTGAACATAACCTCCAGGAAAGTGTTCAGAAGATAGAGAGTACTCCATAAACCCTCATTTCTTGATATTCTCTCTGTGTCTCTGTCTCTGTCTCTGTCTGTCTGTCTGTCTGTCTCTCTCTCTCTCTCTCTCTATCTATCTATCTATCTATCTCAATCTCTGTCTTTCTTTGTCTCTGTCTCTTTGTGTCTCTGTCTCTGTCCCTCCCTCCCCTCCCTTCTTCCTTCTCTGTCTATCCCTTCTTTCTTCCCTCCTTTTCCCCCTCTCCTTTCCATCACTCTCCATTTCAGGAGATGACGGTTCATCCTTTATACTCAAAGAGGACAAGTAATATCACAATGTTGCAGTCAACAGACAGTGTGTCCAATGGGCAATGGGTAATCGGACCAATATGAGCTCAGAAGGCTCTACCACAGGTCAGGCACAAATAGTTCACAGCACCCACTAGTGATTTTCACAGGCAGAAGAGGGGAACCAAACACAGCCTGTGGCTATGTGACTCCCAAGTGTGGTCCCAACCAGAATCAAATGTCTTTGGGAAATATCTAATAAAATAAATGTAGTACAGCACAGATAATATTACATTTAAAACAAAGTCAATGTGCATCCACAGGGATCTTTACACATGGATTAGTGGCACCAACAGACTAACCCACTGGGTTCAGTCTAATAAAAGGGAATTTAGCAAGGTCAAATGTAAAGTCTTACACTTGGGTGTGAATCCATTTCACAAGCACAAAATGGGGGAGGCCTGGTCATGGGCCAGTTCTGAACAAGGCCTATGGGTGTTTAGAGGGTGCCCCCACACCTCACCCCCTGCTCCCATCTCAGACCCAGCTGCCAGCTCCAGTCCTTTGGCCTCATTACACCTCACCTGGGGCATCACATTCAATTCAGGGTCCCCTGGCTTAAGAAGAACACTGATAAAAGCTGGAGATCATCCAGAGGAGAGTGATCAAGATGCTAAAAAGGCATGATACGAGGCTGGGCCAAAGGCGTTGGACATACTAAGTCTGAAGAGGAAACTCAGAGCATGATGAATGGATTTGAGGATCTGAAGGAGGGGCCCAAGGAAGAGGGATGGGACTCCCTTCGTTTGAGCTCAGGAGTCAAAAGAAGAAGACGGGTGAAGGTTGGACAGTGGCAGGTGTGGGCTGGATGGGAGAAAAGTTACCCCAAAATTAGCCTGGTCACAGGTAAAAGAGTGAGAAACTCCCTCCCTCTCCTGGTACAAAGACCAGTTGTGCAGTCTCGAAGGATCCCTTCAGATAAGGGCCAAACCAGATGACCTTGGAGGGAGATTCCAACTCCAGGATTCTGTGGGGAAGGATGAGGGAGAGGAAACCCAAAAGATGTAGGGGTCAGAGGAAGAAAGTCAAAGGGAAAGGAGGGGGAGAGGGCAGACTGAGGAAGGTGAAGGCCAAGAAGGCTGAGGGGACAGCAGTTTCATTTATATGAAAAGTCTGAGAATATAAACTGGTCAGGATCTTTCCTTATCCAGAATGTCCCATTAGAGTAGGGGAGGAGAGAGAGGATGAAACACGAGGTTTCCAGTTGAAACACTGGTGCTGAGGTGAGGCTTCAACCTGCCATGTCCTCAAGTGCAGATTTTACTAGTGGCCCTTGGTCTCACTCTGGGCTCACGCGGTCCAGCAGGCTAGAGACCTTCCATGTCTCACTGGCTGAGGCCCTGATCCCATCCCAACACACTTCCAAGGTGGTCGTTCCTCATGAGGGAGGGTTAGCACCTTGTGAGTGGCACATGGCAAGGTTGGACTTCATTCCTTTGCTCTCAAACCCAACTGTTGAGGGTTTAACTCACCTTTTTGACGCCTGAAGACAGTAATTGCTCCTCCATCCTTAGGCATTAGTTGGTTTAAGCACAGATATCTATACTTGCAAAATGAGCTGGCCCAGCCAAGTGAATGGTCAGATCATTAAAGCAGAAAATCACCTTTGCTTTCACTAACTTTAATTAATCTTCCCCCCCACCCCCATCCCCCTGATTATTTCCAAAAGCACTGGGGGCAGCTTTGATTTTCTCTACATTTTGGTCCAAAGTGCCAATGACCTCCCGTCCTTTCTTCACCTTGCCTGTGGTGACACAGCATTACTGAAGAAATCCCTCTTTATATCTTCTCCCAATCTCACATGTGATTTGGCAGAGAATCCATCCTGGTTTCAGGGAGGTGGTTCCCAGGAAATGTGCATGGGTTTGAGCCCACAGAGAACCCCAGGGTTGATTAGAACACCTTCCCAGGTGCTGAAAGCTGGGCAAAGGAGGATGAAGTTCCTGCAGAGGCCACTCAGGCTCTATTCCTGCCCCACTTATCAGATCTTCTCCAAAGATGACAAACCATGGGCCAGTCCATTTGCAACTCTGGGAAATGGACAGGAAACACATTTCTGATTTCTTTTCCAGCAACTGGTTTCACCAAAGGAGGCCATTCTTGGGGGATGGTGACCTGGACTCGCTGAGTGATAAACTCTCCATTTCTTTAGCCACCGGGGCCTACAAAGTGCCATGGAGCTTATGTTGACTGTAATCACTTAGAAAAGGAGAGAAGGACAAGTAGAAGCCCAAATTGGTTTTCTACTGCTCTTAGAAGGATGGAATCATCTTGGTTAGCAATGCTGGTGGGATGTGGGTGCTGGTACTTTTTTACTTACCAAGATCACCGCCATCAGGACCCAAATTTGATTTATGAAGGGGCAAAAAAAAGCTTATTCAATTAAAAAAAATGTTAGTTCCCACTACAGAGGAAGGTAGGGGGTAAAGGAGAAAAAACACTGGGCCTGGGATTGGGAAGATATGAGTTCAAATTCTTGCTAGTCTCAGATGCTTGCTAGCCATGTGACCCTGACCAAGTCAGTAAACCTCTATCTGCCTCAGTTTCCTCAATGAGAAAATGATAATAATAATATTGCTACCACCCAAGCTTCTTTTGAGAACCAGACGAGACACCATTTTTAGAACACTTAGCACAGCGCCTGGGACAGAGGAGGCACTGAAATGCTTGTTTTCTCCTTGCCCCTTTCCTTCCTTACTCCTTTTCTCTCTTCTTTCCTCCCTCCCTTCCTCCCTCTCCCTCCCTTCTTTCCTGCCTTCTTCCCTCCCTCGTTCCTTCCTTCCTTCCTTCCTCCCTTCCTTCCTTCCTTCCTCCCTTCCTTCCTTCCTTCCTTCCTCTCTGCCTTCCTCCCTCTCTTCCTCCAAGCTGGATACAAAAACAATACTATAAGCCCTGCCCTCACAGAGTTTTCATTCTATTACAGGGAACAACATTTGTCTACATGAGCCACACAAAGTAATTCACTTTGTGTTGGGGTTGCAGAATTTGGGTAATGTGTGCATTTTCTAAAGTGTGTAAATAACTTTAAGTTGAGTTTGAATTGGACTAGTGTTGCTTCTATTACATTTATTTCAATGCTTTACCTGGTTCACTTTGTGATCTTTGATTTGAGGGAGGCTTTCCTTTGCTGAGGAAACCTTCCTTGACCAAGACACTGATTTGTGGGTTCCACTTACTAATAGTTGTTTAAAAGGTGAGATTTTGAGTTCAAGTCATGGGTTTTTAGGGTGAAAAAAGTTAAATCATTGGGCTAAACCCAAGAGGATGGCAGTCCTCTCATTCTGGTGGGGAAGGGATACAATGCACAGAAGACGTGGAACAACCCAAGATGTGATGGGAGGGGAAGCGCATTTCCTCACCCAGGGCATGAGGCAGCCAGAAATCTCCCCAACACCAAAGAGAACTCAGTTCATCTCACATGGATAAGAACCAAGTACTGTGGCCAAAGGGCAGGTTCCATGCTCTTGAATCATCAGGGAGGGCTTCACGGAGGAGATTTCCTTTGGGCCTTGGCCCTCCCATTAGATCTGACAGGCAGCAGAGAAAAGGCAAGGAAGAGGAGTCCCATGAGCACAGGTGAAGGGCTAAGAAAGCTGAGTAAGTGAAGAATGTGAGCTCAGGGAAGTGCGAGACAGAAGGTAAAGAGACAGACACAGACAAAGACCGTAAGAACAGACAGAGAGGAGTCAGACACTATTAAGCACTGGGGAGACCTGTCCAAGTCCATCCCCACTCCCTCCCTTGAAGAAGCTTATATTCGAATGTGGAAACACAGCATCTGCATGGAACGGAGCTCCGAAGCTGGAGCTGTGGGCTGGGAGAGGCGTGCTGTATGTGAGGCAGGGCCACTGGGAAGGAGCTGGAACCAAGAGGGCCACAGAACTGGAAGAGGGAGGAGTGGAGAGAGGCAGGCCCGGCCTGGGCAGATTTTGGGCAGCCTGGCATGCCACCTGGCCCTTGAAACTGAGGAAGACAGACGTATTTCTGCCTCACAGGGGAATCACAGACAGTCCTCAGCAGTACAACAGTGTGATCAAAACTGAACATTAGGAAGATTAATTGGGTAAAGAGAATGGCTCACATTCCTGCCCCTCAAAGTGTACTTTGGAAAAGTACTTTGGAAAAGTACTTTGGAAAAGTACTTTGGAAACACTGTAAAGTTTACACAGCTTTTTACATACACTTCAGGTCTGTTCATTCACTCCTGACCTCCAGTATTGCATCTCCACTGGCCTCTTGGTCATCTCACACTGGATGTCCCATAGACATCTCAAACTCAATCTGACCAAAGCCAAACTCCTTATCTTGACCCCTAAACCCTCCCCCCACCTCTCTTTTACTGTTGAGGGCATGACCATCATCCCAGTCCTTCTAGGAGTCATGCTCTCCTCACCCCTGTATCCAATATGGTGCCAAGGCCTGTGGATTTCACCTCGGAAGCATCTCTCAAACACGCCCCCTTTTCTCCTCTGGCACCACCACCACTCTGTGTGGGCATTGGTCACCTCACACCTGGACTATTCACAGCAGCTGCTGGGGCCTCTGCCAGTCTCAGGTCTCCCCCACTCCGATGCATCCTCCACTCATTGACTTTCCTAAAGCACAGGTCTGACCCTGTCACCCCCTACTCAATACACTCCAGTGGCTCCCTGGGGCCTCCAGGATCCAGCACAGAATGGCCTTTGAGAGCCTAGTGTCCCCTTCCCCCACCTTCCCGGTCTTTCTAGAGCTTTGCATTTTCACCATCCCCTACTTTGAGATCCAGGGACACCGGCCCTTGACTGTTCCTCAGACAAGAAGCCACGTCTCCTAGCTGAGAGGTTGTCTGACTGTCCCCCAGCCTGGGACGCTCTGAGCTCTTTTTGAGAAGAAGAAAAGGAGGAGGAGAAGAAGAAGAAGAAGAAGAAGAAGAAGAAGAAGAAGAAGAAGAAGAAGAAGAAAGACAGAGAGATAAAGAGAGAGAGAGAGAGTATATCACAGGTGGTTTTGATGGTAAAACAAGACTGTAAATGTGGATTCATGTTTACAATCTCATTTGATCTTCAGAACCATGTAGGAGGCAGGTACTATTATGACCCCCTTCTTTCAGATGAGGAAACTTAATCTCCAAGAAGTGAGGTGCTTTGCCCAGGGCCTCACAGCTGCTGAGGCTTTGAATCCAGATCTCTTCTGACTCCAAGTGAAGCACTCCCTTCTCTACTCCGTGAATTCTGCATTGCCTTATATGAACATAAGTAGGTCAGACTGTGTTTATTTGTGAAGAAGGAAGGAAGGAAGGAAGGAAGGAAGGAAGGAAGGAAGGAAGGAAGGAAGGAAGGACAGGGATGGAGGGAGGGAGGGAGGGAGAAGCATCTATGAAATACTTCCTCTATGCCAGGCATTGGGCTAAGAGCTAGGAATACAAATCTCAAAGTGGACCAATGCTTGTCCTCAGGAAGACGACATTCTAACAGAGGAAGACGGAACACCCAGGACCATCAAGACCTTGGTGGCCAGGGAGCCCTATTTAGCTCAATGAATTCAGGCATGGAAGGTGGCTAATAATGTCACAGACAACTTATTGGACATGTCCTCCCCAGGAAAGGAGTGCTGATTTGGTGGCTGTTCTCAAAGCTGGAGGTCGGAGAGAGTGGACAGCAAGGGGCAGGCCGCACAGCAGAAGGATGGCCCTGCAGCTTGGGGTCTGGCTCTTGCTCAATATGAAGAATCAGTGCCAATCTGGAGCCTAGGGCATGGGAGTGCCTGTCGTGAGGCCAATGTGCGAGCCAGGAGGCAGGAGGTGGCCGTGTGCCTGCTTAAGGGCTCTCTGATGCTAGGATTTTGGGGAAGAGACATGAATGTGGGGGTAAAATCAGGCTGAAGGGTCGTGGCCCACTGCCCCACTGGAAGAGGCTGGATCCAGTGTCTTCGGCACTAAACCATCTTGTCCTAGTTAGAGAACTGGAAAGGAATCCACGGACTGGTCAGGAGGTGGGACAATGGCACCGGACACAGAGCATTCTCCCTCCCTGAGTTTGTTTCTCTCTGGCCTCTGGACTCACTCTCACTGTCTCCAAAACCAAGGACATGTTCTTCTTGCTCTGCCCACATTCTGAGTCAGCATGCCCACCATGGTGTGTGTCCCTCTGGGTCCTGGCCACATTCCTTGATCTTTTGTGGCAAAGATCCCAGTGGAGGGAAGGAAAGCCAGACATTCTCTTCCTTTCCCAGCCTCCCCTAAGGAGGACCTATTGTTCTTGGAACAGTCAGCCATACCTCAAGTCTCCCAAGGACATCCCCAGCACTGATGCGCCTGGCTCTGGGGATATCTCCCAGATGAGAATGGTTGGCGATTGTCCTCTTTGCTTTCCTACTGTTTTATCCATGGATAGAGAGATGTGCGACTGATTGAAAAAAAAATACATCACACCAGCTGTTTTCAGAAAGGATGTTTATCCTGTCAACCCACAAGCCGGCTGACACACAGAGCTGGCTAGCTAGCTGATTAGTTATGGATCTTACACCATCCCTGAGGGCTCCCGTTTATGTGGACAATTGACACTTTGATGTAGGAAAGGAGAAAGACTCATTTACTCTGGTCTGGAAATGCTTATTTGGAATAGATTTCAGTCCCTTGTGCCCATGGCTGAAGAATGATGGGGTGTCACATAGACACCCATTCTGATTCTAAAGAGGGAAACCACAGATGCCCCTGGTGGCCCAGCCCACCCTCTGGTGTCTGGTGATGGAGGGGGCAGTCTGGGCCTGCCCCTCAGCAGGTGGTCTGGACTCTCTTGCTGAGAGTGCACAGTCAGGTCGCCTGGTTCCCACATCCAAGGCAACTGTCATGGCAGCCACAGCAAGCAAGGTCCCAGGAAGGGTCATCACAAACCCAGGCCCTATTGCCTGGGAAGAGGCGGGCACTCCCTGGGGCCGCTGAGACACTGGAGGCTCACAGCTCTAGCCAGTGAGGATGGACCATCCTAGGGGTATGGTCTCTTGGGAATTCTGGGAGGAGGCCCGGAGGCTCATTCTTTGAGGGCTCTCCCAAGGCTCTGTCAGCACTGTCTATGAGCAATGAATCTGTAAGGGGCTGGTTGGTGAGCCGGGGCTGCCAAACACAGAACGAAGTCTCCAGATGGGAGCTGCTCAGTGCCCTGTGCTGCACACCTGAGGGTGAGATGCCCCATGCCCAAAGGCCCATCTACAAAGCCACTGACCTCATTCTTTATTTCACCCTGGCCTGCTGTTTGTCCTTCTCCTGGGCAGCTGCCCTTGAGAATTTGAGCCGTCCTGTCGATAAGGAGCCTTGAAGCATACTTTGCCAAGAGTCCTTGGGCTCCTGCAGAGAGGCTCTGTCTCTGTCCCCTCTCTGGCCCCTGGTGTGGTTTAAACTAAATGACCCAGGTTTAAGGATCATCCCATGAAACGTGCCCATCCTGCCACAACGTTAAGCTTGGTGACAAATGTCCTGTTGTGCGGCAAAGGCGAACAGGCGAGGACCCAGAGGGACAAGGGACCATGGACAGGGGGGAAGCAGGGACCTGAAGCTGCTGCTGCTGGAATCTCTCTGCAGCTCTGAACCTTTCCCCAGGAGAAGTTGAGCACCACAACGAGGACGTCCCTTTGAACAAGCACAAAATGACCCGTCTTGATCAGTCTTCTTATCTCTCAGTCTTAGCTTCCAATGATTCTTGGGGTCCCGTTGTTTCCAGTCGTGTGTGACTCTCTGTGACCCCATTTGGGGTTTTCTTGGCAAAGATCCTGGAGGGGTTTGCCATTTCCTTCTCCAGCTCATTTTACAGACAAGGAAACTGGGGTAAACAGGGTGAATGAGTTGTCCAGGGTCATATAACATGTAAGTGTCTGAGATCAGATTTTAATTCAGATCTTCCTGACTGCAGGACTGGTGCTTCAATGCATTGAGCTACCTACCTGCCCCCACCGATGCTTCTTATTATTTCTCAAACTCAAAACCCCTTTGAAGGATGAAGACTTGACATCAAAAGCCTTGATTTTGGAGTCAAGAGGACCAAGGTGTAAATGCATATATTTGCCCCTGTGACCTTGGACAAATTCCTTCAAATCTTTGACCTCTAAAATGACTTGCACAAGATTACATTTTGAGTCCTGCCTGCTCTTCCTTTGGCCTAGGATCCTGCAGACTGTTCAGAGGAAATGTGCTTCAGGCCTCAAACTTCCAGCAGGTGAGTTCCTTAAGGGACCATCAGCCTACCCTGGAACAAGGTCATGCCCCTGAATGGGGACCTGCTCATTCAAACTGGGTGGTGGTGAATTTGTTTTAAAAAAAAATAAAAAAGACAATTCTCATTAATTTTCAAGTCAGTGAAGTAACTATTTATTAGGGTCATTTTATATTCAAGGCATTTCTAGGAACTAGAATATATCACAAATGTGAAAAAAGAGACTGATTCTGCGCGTAGGGATCAATCCATCTGATGGGAGGTGCTTAGATATAAGAACAGGTAAGCAACAAACAAGGTAGGTATCCCACAGTGAATAAGATACAAACAAAAATTTTGTGGGTAACTTAAGATATCCTCGAGTTCACAGAATATTTAAATTAGAAAGGATTAACCTAGTGTGTAATAAACCCAAGAATCCAAGGTTTGGGGGAAACAACTCACTATTTAACAAATCTGCTGGGAAAACCAAGAAGAACTACGGCAGAAATTATGCACCAACCAATATCTCACACCATATATTAAGCTCAAAATGGGCACATGATTTAGATATAAAGAGTGATGCCATAAGCAAATTAGTGGAGCACATTGAAAATTGCCTGAAAAATATATGACTAAGAGAAGAGTTTATGACTAATTAAGAGATAGAGAGGAGCTGTGGAGGTAAAAACGGATAATTTTGATTACATGAGATTAAAAGTTTTTTGCACAAACAAAACAAATGCAGCCAAAAGGAAATCAGAAAACTGGGAGAAGGGTAAAATTTAAAGCAAGTTTCTTTAAAAAAAAAAAAGGTCTAATTCCTCAAATATGTAGGGAACTGATCCAATTTTACAAAAATAAAAGCCATTCCCAAATAGATAATTGACCAAAGTATATGAACATCAGTTTTCAGAAAAAAAATTCAAAACTATCAATAATCATATGAAAATGCTCTAAATCACTATTGATTAGAGAAATACAAATTAAATTGACCACACCACATTACAATTAATTTGGTACCACACCAAATCTATCAGATTGGTTAACATTGCAGGAAAAAAAAAAGATAAATGCTGGAAGGAATGTAGAAAACTGGGACATTAATGCACTATTTGGTGGAATAGTGAACTGGTCCAACCATTCTGGAGAACAATTTGGAACTATGCCCAAAGAACTATCACACTAGGTATGCCTTTGAACTAGTAATACCATTACTAGGTCTATATTCCAAAGAGATCAAAGAAAAAGGAAAAAGAATCATATCTACAAAAATATTTGTAGTAGCTCCTCTTGTGGTGCAAAGAACTGGAAATCAAGGGGATGCCCATTAATTTGGAAATGGTTGAAGAAGTTGTGGTATATGACTGTGATGGAACATGATTGTGCTATAAGAAATGCTGAGCAGGATGGTTTCAGAAAAATCTGGGAAGACTTACATGGACTGATACAAAGTGAAGTGAGAAGAAGCAGGAGAACACTGTATAGTTTTAGCAAGATTGTAAGGAAATGACTTAGCTCCTCAAATCAATATAATGATCCACAACAATTCCATAGGAATTTTAATGAAGAATGCTCTCCAACTCCAGAGAAAGAACTTAAAGGTTTTGAGTACACAATGGGGAAGATTTTCTCTCACTTATCTTGTTTTTAAAAAATTTCATAACATGGTTAATGTTTTGCATGACTTCAAAGGTATAGTGGGCATTATATTGCTTGCTTTCTCAGTGGGTGGGCAAAAGATGAGCAAGAGGGAAAGTCAGAACAGAAAACAAAAAATTATATAAATGAATTGAAAAAAACAAAACAATACCCTCAGAAGCCTTGGAATCCAGCCTCTGTTTGGAGATCTACAGGGAAGATGAACCAATAACCAGCCGGGGAAGCTCATCTCACTCTGGGACAGTATTCAATGCTAAGAATTTAGTAAGAAAAGAAGCATTTTAAGTTGGGAAAATCATGGAAAGCTTCTTGGAGAAGGTGGCACTCAAGATGATTCTGGGAAAGATGGTCAAGCATAGGAGAGGGAAGAGAGTGCCCAGAGATAAGGGAAGACGGCAGCTTAGGGAGACAGAAAGCATGAAGCTCATTCACATGAGAGCTCCACTGTGGAAGGCCTTAAACATCAGGCCAAAATGCATTCCACCAGCAATAAGGAGTCGTTCACAGTTTTTTTAGCAGGGCAATGACATAGTTAGGTTTCATGCCTTAGGAAAATGGTTTTGGTGCTTCAGGTGAGAATAGATGAGAGAACAATGAGTGTCATTGAAAGAGAGGAGGTCCAGCAGTGGGAATGGGAGGGAGGGATGTAGTCTCAGGCCAGCAGCCTCCTCCCCCTGACCAGTAGTAGGACTGTGGAAAGAGCAGCCAGTCTGCATGCCAGAGTCCTGGGAATGTAAGAAGAATGTGGAAGTTTGGGGTGAAGGATCTAGGTTGTAGGAAAGTTTGTAGGTGAGAGTTTATTAGTGAGAGAGCAGGAGTATGAAAAAGCATACACACTTATGATGGAGTAGAAGGCAGAGTGGGGCAGAGCCTGGGAGGGCAGGAGCCCAAGGGAAGGACTGAAAAGGGAAAAGTTGGGGCTTGTTCGTTTGCCCAGGGATGAGAATTTGCT
This sequence comes from Pseudochirops cupreus, assembly GCA_028627135.1. Lineage (NCBI taxonomy): Eukaryota > Metazoa > Chordata > Mammalia > Diprotodontia > Pseudocheiridae > Pseudochirops > Pseudochirops cupreus. The sequence goes on from CM053581.1 coordinate 583,345,657, forward strand.
GTCTATGGAGGCAGGGAGAGGAGGGTTTCAGTAAGAGGAGAGACCCAAGATGGAGAAGCTTGGACACTCAGTAGACCCAAAGATGAGAGGCAGTGTGGTTGAGTGAATAGGTTATAGGACTCAGACTCAGGAAAATCAGAGTTCAAATACTGCTTCAGAAATTTACTAGCTGAATGACCCTGACCAAATCCACAACATTTCTGGACCCCAACTTCCCCATCTGTCAAATGAATGGGTTGGACTAGGGACTGGATGGCCTTGAACATCCTTTCTAGCTCTAGATCAAGGAGCCCTATGGGGCTGTTGATGGGAG
>CM053581.1:583346069-583366113 GCA_028627135.1 Pseudochirops cupreus
GAGGGAGGGAGGAAGGAAGGAAGGAAGAAAGAGAGAGAGAGAGAAAGAGAGAGAGGGAGGGAGGAAGGAAGGAAGAAAGAAAGAAAGAAAGAAAGAAAGAAAGAAAGAAAGAAAGAAAGAAAGAAAGAAGGAGGGAGGGAGGGAAGGAAGGAAGGAAGGAAGAAACAAAGAAACAAAGAAACAAAGAAGGAAGGAAGGAGGGAGGGAAGGCAGGAAGAGAGAGGCGTTTCTAGCTGTCCTACATCTATCTCCCATTAGGATTTTTCAAAGACCTATTGTATTTATTGTGTTTCCTTCTCATTCTTTCTGTCAGCTCACTGCTTTCTTCAATAAAGTAGTCCTTCTGTGCTTTGGGTATTGGGGAATAGAGGCCAAATCTGACTTTTGTCATTGGTTTGAAGCAAGAAAACACAAACAGAAATGAAATCTGGGCTGTTTTGTTCATATGTGTTTGTGCAGTCCTGGTTTCCTTTGGCCTCTAATCCTCATGCCTGCTTTCCCGGTTGGGGGTCCATTGAAGCCCCATTATTATTCTGGTAATAATGCACGTCTAAAATCTAGTCTGCTTCCGGATGAGGTTTCTCTAGGCAGGCCCAGGGCAGGGAGTTCTGGTTCTGGTTCTCAATGGTTTCTGAATCTCAAACCTGCATCACAGGACTCAATTACTCTTGTTGGCAATTTTTATCTTCTTCATTGTCCACCTTTAGAGTTGCTTATTGGAAATGCGTGTGTAACAAGCCTTTTTTCCCCCATTCCAGTGAAAAGCTGGCTTTGTGACAATATTCCAAGTCCAAGGTCCTAGTCTCCCTGTTTCCTTGGTTGTAGTGGGTTTTTCATGTGTTTCTGTATTGCCCAGAATCTCTGTAAGATTAAAAGAACAAGCATCTCTTGTCTATCATTAGTAACACAATTAAATGAAACCAGATGTCACAACAACTCCTCCAAGATGTATTAAAATTGCACTGAATACTTCTCTCTCCCCTCCCATTCCTGTAACTCAACATCTTTTAGCCAGCTCTGGAGTCAAAAGGTCTTTCCACTATGCAGGCCATGGTGAGAGGGAAGGGTGGAATCTTCACTGAAATTCTTAGACTGGCCCTGGGGACATTTTATTTAGAAAACTGGCCAACTTTTGACCCATGTAACCTTGTCCATAAAACATACTGGGACCCAAAATGAGTGGGCAACACCACAATGTTCTGTCTCTGTGAATAGATAAGAGAGTGTCCAGAGGAGGACATCCAGGATCTGGAGGGCTTCAAACTCATTTCTAATGAGGAAAAATTAAAGGAACTCTGGGGGATCATGTTGCAGAAGACAAGACTCAGGGGAAACAGGAAAGCTACATTCAAATATTTGAAGGGTTGACGTGTAGAAAAAAGAATAAATCTGTTCTACCTTGACACAGAGGTAAGAACTCAGAGCTTTGGAGGGTACCAGCAAAGAGGCAAACAGCCTTGATTTAAGAAAAAAATTTCTAATAATGAAAGCTACCCAAAGTGTTATGAACTTTCTTGGGAAGTGCTGAGTTCCCTCTCACTGAAGGTCATCAGCAAAGCATAGGTGGCCAATTGTCAGGTTTCCAATGGAGGGAATTCTTGGTCAGTCCTAGGTTGGGGCAAGAGTCTTCCCAGAACCCTCCAGCTCTACAGTTCTGTGTTCCTATGATACTTTGCAATAGTGAGCAAAGTGTTGTGTGGCCATGATTCATCGGCCACCACCATCTCTAAAGGACTGAAAATGACGATTCTCCCAGACGGTGGCATAGTATTTGGAGGCAGCAATGCCTGACACATAAAGAATAATAAAGGAGAATGGGAGTAAATGAAATGCATGAATGACAAAGAAGATGGGCTCATTATGTGAGGAGAGTTAATATAAATGGTGGAATTCTACCCCTTTACTCCTCTGGCATCCTCTAAATATCAAGAGAAGTCATTATTTATTAGAGAAATGAAAATCAAAACAGCATCAATATCTTATTTTATACTTATAAGATTGACTAAGATGGTTGAAGGGGAAAGTGATAAATGTTGGAGGGGATGTGGAAAAATTGGGATGCTAATTCATTGTTGATGAAACTGTGAACTAATCCAGCTCATTTGGAGAGCAATCTGGAATTATGCCCAAAGGGTTATCAAACTGACTATACCCTTTGATCCAGAAATACCAATAGTAGGTCTGTTTTCCAAGATGATTATAGAAAAAAGAAAAGAGCCTATGTGTTCTAAAGCATTTATAGCAATTCTCTTCGTAGTAGCAAAGAACTGGAAATTGCAGAGATGCCCATCAGTTAGGGGATGGTTAAGCAAGTTCTAGTGTATGATCATGATGCAATATTACCATGCTTTAAGACATGATGAGCTCAATGATCTTGGAAAAACACGGATAGACTTGCACAAAATAATAAAGAGTGAAATGAGCAGAAACAAGAGAGCACTGTATGGCAGTAACACCAATATTGTTTTAAGAACAGTTTCGAGCAACTAAGTCATTTTGAATATTATAAACACCCAAATTAATCACAAAGTTCCTATAAAGGAGGAAGTCACTGAGAAAGCATCCAGAGAAAGAAGTGATAAATAGATGTATAAAATGACTTTGCATATATATGTATGTATACACACAAATTTGTGTCTAATGGTAGCCATCTGGGGAGGGAGAGGAAAGAAAAATGGGGAAAAGAAAGTTACACGATAATTTTATTATGTATTTAAAAGGAATAGGAAGTCGTACAAAACAGATTTGCAGTTTCATGAGTAATCATCTGTTTTTTCTATTCTACTATGTTATGGAAATGCCTGTTTTATTTCTCAAATTCAAAAATTTTTTTTTCTTAAAAAGAAAGGAAGGAAGACCTCCTGCACATTGAACCCCATAGGAGAGTTATAGGAGGACTTGGCCAAGAGTCACCCAGGATAGGGAGGGGCAGGGATAATGAGTTGCCATGTACCATCAGTTTTTTCTTGTCTCCTTCATTAGAATGGAAGCTCCTTGAGATGAGGGGTGGTTTTATTCACTATATTTGTACACAGAGCTCCAAGCACAGTGCCCGGCACTGGTAGGTGCTTAATAAAGACCTTTTGGTTGATATCTTGATTCTTCCAATGTTACATTCTTCCATGAATTGAGGGATGGAGTATCAGATCTTAACTTTGACAAGCGACCTTGGGCAAGTCACTACCCTTCTCTAAGTATCAGTTTCCCCAACTATCAAATAAGGGGGTTGAACTAAATAACTCCTCTGGTCCCTTCCAACTTCAAATCTGATCCACTTCATTGAGATTGAAGAAACACTGGAGTAAGGAAAATGTGCAAACACAGGAATTTGAAAATCGCTGAACCTGAACTTAGGCAGTCAGATAGCATTTATTAAGTACCTACTATGTGCCAGGAACTGTGTTAAGTGTTGGGAATATAAAGAAAGGCAAAAGATACTTTCTGCTCTTAAATGTGAATCACACAATGAGCCACTTTGCTCACACTACATTCAGTTTCTCTTTGGAAGATTTACTGAACCATAGATTTTCTTACTTCCTTTTTCATTTGTACCAAAGTTGTTTCATGTCCTTTGAAGCATGATACAACAAACATCCTCCACTAATTAGGAAGATGCTCTACAAGGTGGGTACCAGAAACACCAAAGCATTATTACATAGTACGACAGGGTAAAAGAAGTGATCATATAACATCCAATGAATTGGAGTAGGAGCTGACGATCTTATGATGACTGTATACTGCTAACAACCCTAGAAATCAAGTAAAACTGAAAAAAGTGACTTCTAAGAATAAATTTACAAAAATGGTAAAATATCTCTAAGAAAAGATGGGGCATCTACCTAATGACAACATGCTTTAATTCCATAATGCTCAAAAATATCTGTTTACACAAATGCGTGATTGGGGCACAAAGTGTTGAAGAAATATGACCAAAGTTAATCATGCTTCTCAGTTCTCCATGTTCCCCAATTCTTCATGTTCCCTAATTTTCCACATTCCCTGGTTCTCCATGTCTTCTGGATCTCCATGTTCTCCAGCTCCCCATGTTCCTCTATCCTCCTTAGTTCTAGACAAAGGTTGTTTTCACTGTACTGTTAATAGGAACTCAGGACTAAGTAACAGGAGGAACCCAGAGTGGGTTGATCGTACAGATTTCAGGTCTTTCAATGACTCCATAGTGCTTGCTTTTTTGAAACTCTATTTTAACATAGATGTTTTTTGTTTTGTTTTGTTTTGGTTTTTCCTAGCAGTGTTTGATGGCTTCAATTCATGGAAGAATGTAACATTGGAAGAATTAAGATATCAATCAACAGGTCTTTCTTAAGCACATACCAGTGCCAGGCACTGTGCTTAGAGCTGGGTTTTCAAATATTGTGAATAAAACAACCCCTCATCTCAAGGAGCTTCCATTCTAATGAAGGAGACAAGAAAAGCTTAAGCTGCAGAGCAGCAGAGATGTGCACTGGGTGTGGGAGATTATTATGGATTGTTTGTGCCAAGGGGCCACGGAATCAGTTATGCTGGTTGGGAATCTGGGCTCTGCTGCTTGGTACATGTGTGGCCTCAGACAATTTCCTTAAATCCCATGAGCCTGAGTTTCCTCATCTATAAAATAAGGAAGTTGGACAATCCATGGTCTCTTACTGATGATAAGTAGTTTGAAAGATGTCACCAGCAATAGATGTGGGCCAGTCATGTCACAAGCATGTAAGGCAACAGATGGACCGCTTGGGCACTGTGATGTTATGCTCAAGGCATCAACAGAAACAAAGTAAGCCCTCAGCACAGTGGGCCAATGTGCCAGGGGAATTGATGTGAAGTCAAAGACAGAAATCACCCAGGATGAGGAGGTGTGGAGGGGCACTAGGAACTGAACTATTGGAGTTGGAGGATTATATTTAGAAAGATCCTCAGACAATGCCTTCATTACTTAGATGCTCACTGTCCAAAGCTTCAAAAGTTTAGGCATGAAGGTGATAATAAAGGGCAATTCAACTCGACAACCACTTATTAAGTACCTGCTATATTCGGGGCACCAAGACAGTTGCTCAGGGCACCAAGACAGTTGCTCAAGATACAAAGACAACAACAAACCAACAAAGGTGTTGCCCTCTTAGGACACTGAGCATTGTCTTGAAAGAAACTCTTAAATGTCCAAGCCATTGAATGGCAGGAGCCTTGTGGCAATCTTACCTTGCACAGGCTTGTTTGGTGCTAAGCTGAGCGATGCTTTTGGATCATGATGAAGGCAAAGGATGCAGAATGGGGCTCATTAGAAATGTAGATCCCAAAATAGAAACATTGGGGAGTACAAAATGTAAAGGAAGCTGGAGGGTGTGAGCAGCCAAGAGCATAGACCATGCATGATGCCTCTTGGCAAGGCCTCAAGAAGGTAGGATTCATAAGTCATCTCTATTTTCAGCCCAGTGTTTCATCTATGCCAAATTTAAATCAAGAATATGTTTTAAATTGGACTACAGCTCAGTGGTTCTTAAGTGAGAAGGGCTAATGGCATGATTTTCTTCCTAAATACTGCAACTAACACCATGTTAGCTAAACTTAAAATGCCCAGGCTATTATCCTACTCTTAATGCCTATCTAGGAAGTTGTTTCTTTCAAGGTTCTTATAGGCTGCCTTTGTGAAATGTCCGCCACTTTACGTCCCACTACACCAGAGAAACACCAAAAGAAACTCACTCTGGCCACAGTGCTCCAATATTCTGGGGAAACAACTGAAAGCATTTTTCAGAACTCCTAGAATTTTTATATAAGTTGGTGGGGGAGTTAGGGAAATTGGGTCTTAATTATTTAAATTACTGTTATCTATAAAAGATGTGAAAGGATGAAAAGAAATACATGGTAGTATTAGATCACTATTAACAGGCAAATCTATTTTAGGAAAGTCACCTCAGTGGTGAAAACAGAATTTCTAACAACGATCTTGAAAACACATGATGTGCAATAACGCTTGCAAAGAAGGTGACTACAGATGCCCTGTCGGCACCTTACCCAGCCCAGTGGGGCCAGTAGTCACTGAGACGGTAAAAAGTCTCACAAGTGCTCCTTGTCCCATCCAGAAAAAAAAAAAGGATCAAAGCAGAGAAAGATTTCTCCTCCTACAGCACAGTGGGGAGAGAGGGAGACAGGACAGAAAGAGTTCTGCCTTCTTAGCTGTGAGCGAGAGGGAAAAGTGGAGCAAAACCAAGAGAATGTGGCTCCCATAGTCAATCAGGGATAGAAGGGAGGAAGAGTGGGAGAAACAGGAAGAGGGAGAAAAGTGGGGAAAGGGAGAGGAAAAAAGAATATGTGAGCAGAGAGAAGCCTCCCTTCTGATTAAAACATTGGGGGGGGGGGGGTGTAAAGACAACTCAAGAAAAATCCCCAAAGACTTTGGTCTTAATGCTATATTAACCATATCTTTAGGGCAAGATGGTGCTACTGCTATCATCCTGGCCTGTTTGTTCTTCAGGTCCTCACAAAGGGTGAAGCAGTATCTTCTACTACCCAAGATCTCTCAGCCCTGAAGGTTAACAAAGGCAGTGACCTTTTATAAAGAAAGGAATCTTTCTTTATTTGTGGAGCCCTGATAATAAACCAAAAAATGTCTCAGTTCTGTCTCTGTGACTCCTGGGGTACTACAGTTTTGAATCAAGGGATTCTGCCCTATAAATACACTGAAATCTCCCTGTTGGGAACCACTCTTTCCTGAGAACTATTGTCCTGGCTAGAGTCAAGTGAGGGAAGAACGGTATTATTCTATATCTTGCCCTACTACTGATTGCAAACAGCTAGAAGGAAACATGGGTGTCAGTTAACTAAAATATTACCCTGAGAAACTAAGCAGGAAAGAAATATAGGGAACACTTTTCAACTAGTACTATAAGTTTTGTATGTCTCCTTGTTACTATGGATTTATTTTATTGGACGACCCATTTAGGGGCTGTCTTTTCGTTTCTGCAAGTGTGTCTATAAAGAGAAGAGGTTAAGCCCAGCAGTTCCATCTCCCTTGAACTCGGGATCTCACAATTCTCATTAACACCTGGTGGCTGCATCTCGTGTTCCATTGTGTACCTTTGCTCAAAAGGAGGTAGATCCAATTTTGACCTAATCCAATCATGGCCCATCATTCCACCCCCTTTGGCCCCAGAAAATTAGTCCCAGCATGTTCTTAGCTTTCTGTCCAAGCAAGAAAACATACTTTATTACTGTAAGTCAAGGTGTACCTCAATTGATTATCCCACCCACTTAAGGCTAATCGCCTTTGGGTGAGAGCCCTGTTGATTGAATCAATCACTGAATAGAGACTATACATCTTGAAACAATCAAAGCCTTTTCAGGAGAGATTTGGCCATAACCTAAGGAATCAATATAAAGGAGAAAACTATTGAAGGAAAAGGATTTGGAGTGTCTGGATCTGAAAGGGTAGAACCAGCATGGTCTTCCAGCCTACCTCTGAGGAGCAAAGGGAGAGCTGAGCTGGGACAGAGACTGGAAATATAGAGGAAGGTCTTTGACTCAACAGTATGTATGGTAGGACAAGACCTCAGTGGAAAGAAGTTCCAAGGAAAGTCAGCCCCTTCCCCAATTTCCCCTTTTAGTTCCTGTCTATCCATATGTATACTACAATATAATCTCCTGCTTTGGTACCTAAATATTCCCAAATACTGAATTATTCTTCAACCACAAAGAGGTCAGAGGATGACTGAAGATATAAAATAATAATAGCTAATATTTATGTATCACTCTATGCCAGGCCCTGTGCTAAGTGTTTTACAATTGTTACCTCATTCGATCTTTACAATCTTGTAAGGTACATACTAGTATTAGTATATACTATTACATATCAGTATCCCCATTTTTAGATTAGAAAATTGAGACTAAAGGAGGTTAAGTGACTTGCCCAAGGTCACACAGTTAGTAAGTGTCTGAGGTTGGGTTTGAACTCAGGTACTCCTGACTCCAGACCTAGTATTTTATCCACTATGCCAATAAATTAAATTAAGTCCAATTAAATTGGGCAGAGATCTAAAGGTAGAGATTTTTCTAACTTGGGGCTTAGAGGGATTGTGACTGAATGCAGAACATTTCCTCTAAAATTCACTGAAGCTGAACAGCAGAGAACCATCGGGAGCTGAGGGGGTTGTTATATGACAATCTAGATTTCAGACAAGTCAGTCATTATAACAGAGAATTACACTGCAATTTAAAATAAGAGCCAGAAGAAAGTTTGTCCTGTACATTAAGTTACAAGCCTAGGCACGAGAAGCAACAGTTGCCATGTAGAGGTATATTCTCAGGGGGTAAAGGGACTTCTAAACACCAGCTATTACCCAATAGGAACTTAAACTATAGAGCAAACACAGGGTCATTTTGGTTTCACAGCTGGCCAGTGACTAACCTGGAGAAGTTTGTTGTGTTTCAAGGGAGGAAATATAGAGATTTTCTCATATGTCTGAGGTGGTCCTCTGGGATCTGAGACTGCTTCTACAGTGGAACACAACAGAAAGAATCCTAACTTTGGGGTCAGAGGACCTGAATTCAAATGCCCCTCTGATTTACATACTCTGGATGACCTTGGGCAAGTCATTTAACCTTATTGACCTCAGTTTCCTCATCTGTAAAATGAAAGAGTTAGATAGGTCTCTAAAGTTACTTCTGCATCCAGACCTATAAGAACAAGGAAAAAGAATAAAAAACATACAATTACATGGGGCTATCCATCTGCAGATACATAGAGACTTATTCTGAAATGGTATTATTTACATCAAGAAAGGAAAAAACATAATGCCCTCCTTTTATTGCCACTACATTTGATACAGAGTGGAGGTTTCTGCCTATACACACGCACACACACACACACACACACACACACACACACACACACACACACACATTTTAAAAGTTACCACCATAAAACAACATTTGATTAAAAGGAAGAATGATGGGTAACAATCTTTATCTTGCCAAGAGGCTAGATGGACTGATTCATGATGCAAAAATGCTCTGCAGTCATAATAGAAGAGCATATTGAATGGCTGGGTATATGCCATGCCAGTTTGGTATACTATGCATAGATCTTGGGTTTTTATTAGAAATAATGGTGGTGTTGTATTAGGAAAGCATCTAGAGATACCAAGCTCATCTGCCTGTAATTTTCTGACCATCCCAGATAAGGAATTCTAATCATCTCCATAAAGAAAGAGGCAGGAGTCAAAGAGAAGTGAGGAGTGAATGTCTTGTTCTGCTCTCAAATATGTTCTCAGCAGAGTGGCTTTCACACCCCCAAGCCCCATCTCTGCCATTGCAAAGCCATTAACAGGATGCCAAACTATTGTGCCTAATCCAGGATACTGGCCAAATTCTGATAATGACATCATTAAGGGAGGAATATCACTACATTAAATACTGTATTGCTCAGCTACGTTTTGCCAATCAGTGATGTCAGCAGGATCCTGTTCTTTCGGAAACTTAATTAAATTTCTTCATTCAGATAATCAACATTTGGGCTTCGAACCACTCTTTAAACACAGCCATTCTTTGTGTGGCAGCTGTGAGAACTTTTTACCCCATCCTCTCACAGAAGCAAGTGGATAAAAAGTTCATTTCCCCCTCAGATAATGAGATCCTGTTTGGGGCACCAGTCACTGGTATGCTGCATGTTAACATTATAGCTTAAGCCTGGCACTCATTCCAGCCAGATGGGGATAGCAATAAAGGATTGTTCTTTGGAAAACATGTGGCCTAGAATAGTTTCATTGCCTGAGCACAGCAGGCATTCATTCTCTCCTCCAGGCATGATAAAAAAAATGTTTTAAAACTTGTTGTTCAGCCTAATCTAAAGCACGCCAAAGCATCGTCTTTAGCTATCTCCCATCTACTTCCATCATCCCATCAAGATCCTTGGTAATCTGGAAGTGAAAGACTTTGGGTCCAGTTTCCACTTTGGTCACTTACTACTTTAGACAAGTCACCCAGAGTCTCTCTTGGCCTCAGCTTCCTCACATATAAAAATGGCAGATTGGATTACTTGACATCTAAGGTCCACTGGAGTTTCTCCATGTTCTTCCTGTTATAGCTTTGCAAAAAGGGCAACCACAGTCCCTGGCTTCATGGAGTCTTTAGTCTGACAGGAGAGGAAAGATAAGAACACAGGTAAATCTAACATAAGGGAAATGTAAGTGTTTGCTAAGCATTTTCCCCCTTCCCAAAGGGTGCTGGGAATACAGAAAAGAAAGTGCAGAAGTCTGCCTGAGGCATCTGCTACCCACCCACTCATATGCATGGACAAATGCCTAGATATATCCGGGCACACATACATTCTGACTTGTCACATATTTGGATACTTCTGTCACCTTGAGGTCAAAAACTGACTTTTGTCTTAGTATTCCCTGTGTCTAGGAAAGAACCTGCCATGGATTAGGTGATTAGTGAGGGCTTGTTTATTGACTGATTGATAAGTTATGTGTGGCATGATTTTCTAAAAATATGAGAGGTTTCATGGAAATATTCTATTTGCTCTTCTGAATCCTCCATTAGAAGAGAAAATGGATTAAAATTCCAGACTTCATGCTGCTATCGCTTCCTTATGCTAAAGACTCTAAAATGATGGAGGATGGGGAGCAGGATTGTGACCAATAATAACATATATAAAATGTATGCCCAAATGTAAGATTATGTGTGTGGATAGTCTAAATACATAAAGGGACTCACAGCAGGCATGCACAGATAGGTTATGTGGTTTATTTCACCCATTAGGGATTTGAAGGAGGTCTGAATCTATACCAATAGCTTACTGTTGCAGGGATGGGAAGGCTAGGTCTGGTACAGTTGAATCTGAGCAATCTCTCCTCTAGTCTCCAAGAAAGAGTATCAGACTTGATTCTACCTCTCTGACATTCCTCAATTATCACTGGTCTAGAGGTATGATAGGCTCAGAACAAAATCACTTCTCTGATGACTTTGAAGAGAGAGGATACCCTATGGTCCCTCTCCACCAAAGGCTAGTTCCTCAAAGATCATCGCCAAGAGTGAATCAAGCAAAACAACAAACAGAAACTTAGGAAATTCTATAGATGACATTATAATAAAGTTGAAATAAGTATAAATGAACTCTTTGGCTGGAAGTGAGTTAAGTTCTCAACTCAGACCAAGAGAGATGGAAAGATCTTCCTCAGAAGAGGCTGATTCTTAAGAGTCTCTAGAATTTCAAACAAGTCCAATGGCATGATGGGGCTAACTTACTATTCACGCCCACCATTCTGCCTCTCTTGAGGAGATTGTGTCTCATTATGTTGAACCAACTCGTTAAATCTCTTATGCAGGTCTACAGTATCATGCTTAGCATTCTGTCTGCTAATTAAGAGTCATGCTATCTCTACCCCTCCTCCACCAAGTGGGAATGGTTAGGTATTTATGCAGTGTGCTCCTAGCCTCTGCCTCCTGCACAACTAGAGTGAAAATCTATACTTTCCAAGGCTACTATGCAACTTTAGTCCTCATGCCCAACCTTAGTGCTAATGGGAACAAGAGGATTTGCTGTTTCTGCCACAGTTTTCCCTCCATGTCCAATTTTGCTAATGACTTCCTCAGACCTCTTGGAACCTGGGATAATTTCCATGGCCCATCGCTAGTCATTATTTGGAAGACACTATGAAGGGGAGAATGACAAGAGTCAAGAGGTAGAAAAGAAAGAGCTAAGACTTTGGGGGGAAGGAGAACTTACCTCAAAAAAATGAGGCAGGAAGGCATGACTATGTGGGGGGGCAGGGTCTACTGCCTACACCTTGAAGTTGATGTAAGAACAAAGACAATCAGTTACCTTAACTGTACTAAAAATGAATCATATGGACCTTGTGGTTCTGGGATACAGGTGGATTCTGTAGCATTCTTGCATTCTTTTCCCAATACAAGTAGAAGGGGAGTCTACCATTTTGGAAATAATATGTAGGTTCATGGGACCAACTGTTTACTTCCATAGGGGTTTCAGCACTAAACCCCAGGACAGCGCTCTATGCACATAGCAGAGAATTTGAGGCCCACCAGAGGATTTATTTTTTTAATCCATGGACAAAGGCATGAATCCATTAGAAAAAGAAAGACAGAAAGGCTCAGTGCCGAAGACTCCAGAGATTGGGAACCATGGCGAAGCAAGGCTTGAGTGGCAGGTGCCTAAGAACAAAGTCTGAAACTGCAAATAAAAACAATACCCCCCCCCAAAAAAAAGTATGGGAAGCTAAGTATTCTGTATACCTTTCTATGCCTCATAAGCTTGTTCTACATTTCATACCTTGTTACCTTGGTGCTTGCAAAAGAACTGAAAATATCTACAGAAGGGCTAGAAATGAAGCAGATTCGAATGCCCCAAGGGCCTGAGCCCTTGAATAGGAATGAAGATAAACAAAAGATATTTAGTCAAAGAAAATTCTCTTATTGAAACCAGTTCATGTGAGCCTAGAGCTATAGTTGAGGTGCTGCCAGTTAAATATCTTCGTAGCTTATATCCAGTCATGTTTATGGAGACCAGTGTGTATAGAAAGAGAGAGAAACTGGAGCACCAATATTTAAAGTCAATTTTCTTTTGGATGAACTATCCATCTGGTGTGTCTGCATAACCCAAAGTCATTAGACCAGTCCTTCACTTCTGTTGTGCTGGCCCAATCTTCTATTCCACCTGGCAACAAGACACAGTGTTTGTCTTCCCTAGGGCCAAGGTCTCTTGAACCCAGCTCTGTGTGACTTCCCCCAGTGACTTCCAAGAACAATAAGTATTTGATAATTGTCCCACCGTCATCATCAAATGTTATGTCTTTATGCTAGGGCAAACAGAATGTTCCTGCTCCACTTATAGTGAGTAAAGGCAGAAGCCTGGACAGCCTGAAGATGTCTGCCTGACCCCTCTGCTTGACATTCCTATAGGATTCGGGAGGCTCTGAAGCCAGAAAACAAGTATTTAGTAACCAGCTCCCTGTAGCGCAAGTAGTCAGAGCTCAGCACATGCATTGCTCTGGACTAACTAAAGGGTGATGAGAAAGGGTTGCTCTGCAAGCACAGTCTGACTATGAAGAAAAGGGGGAGCCTTTTCACAATCCACCGGGTCCACAGGGCTCTTATTTCCTAATGGAGTCTCCATGTTCCCATTAGAAAAATTGATGCCAGACTATTCTCTTGATCATTTCATGCCAAAGTCTAAGAAAGTATGGGGTGGGAGGGCAATTACAGAATCAAAAAGGTTTCTTCCTGGTTTGTGGCCTTTCTGTGCAGCACACTCTCCATCACCAGCTGCCTCTTTGTTTCTGCAGCAATAACTAAGTCCACAGGGATGTCTGCTTGAACACCATGCTCACAATCCACAGAGAAGAGTTCTTTCTAATGGAAAACCTTAATTCCATTCCAAGATGTATTTTTTTTTTACAACTGTGATTTAGAAATCAAGATTTTTCCTTGAAATTTACAGAAATGTGCAACCTGCAAATGCTACCAACCTAAGGGTTAATTAGTGAACAAGCATTTAGTAAGCACCTATTGTATACCAGGCACTGTGCTAAGTGCTGGAGACACATAGGAAGGAAAAAGCATGGGGACTTCCAAGCCATGTAACTGGAACACTTTCTTAGCCTCTCTCACTACAGTTCTATGAGGTTGTTGTAGATATCCCCATTATACAGTCAGGAAAACTGAGTCTCAGAAAAGTGAAATGGGGGTGGCTAGGTGGCATGATGAATAGAGCATCAGCCCTGGAGTCAAGAGGACCTGAGTTCAAATCCATCCTCAGACACTTAACATTCACTAGCTCTGTGACCATGGGCAAGTCACTTGACCTCAATTGCCCTGCCCTCCCCCCTCCAAAAAAAAAAAAAGAAAGAAAAGGGGAAAAAAAGGTGAAATGACAGACAGAGTCTCATGACCAGTGAGTGGAAGAGAGGCGTGATATAAAGGTGCGTGAGTGAGGAGAGGAGCAGCCAGAGCGACAAAGAATAATGGGCATTTCCCGAGTGTGTGGGCCACGTATGATCTCATCTGACTGCTCTTCCTAGAGCCCTGTGAAGGGCGTGCCCCAGGACTTACGTGAACAGATGAGGAAGGTGAGTCACACAGGGTGAAGGGAAGTGCTCACAGTGACTTAACTCCTAAGTGTCACATTAAGAATTCGAATCCTGCTTTTATGTCTGGCCCTCTCTCCATTAGACCACACTGCCTCTTCCGGCTTCAGATTTGTCCATGCCCTGTCTTTGTACCCTCGATGGCATTTGTGTTGCACTGTCATTACTTGTGGACCTATCTCATCCTTCCAATATGGTGTCAGTCCCCTGAGGGCAGGGCATGCATCTAACTCGTCTCTCTATCCCCTCCTGACAGTGCCTGCCCAGTCCTTTGGGCCCTGGAAGCAGTCAGAGCTATAACGAGCCGTTTTTGCATTTCGGTCCATTGGGATGAATGCCAGCCGGAGAGGATATTGCTTGGGATATTGCTGTGGAGATCCCTGCCCTGGGCAGGCTCAGAAGGCTGCTGCCTCCTTTGTTGACCAGTGTTCAGAGACACTGGTTTTCAAGCTTTCTTTTTCCCTGTCTCATGCATTTTAGAAGAAAATGAACTGTGAAGGGTGAAAGCTGAAAACATGGCTAGTGATCTTCCTTATCAGCTACAAATGACTCCAGAATCTTTTCTATTATCTATATAAAAGCTGGTTCACTATCCTCAGTCTGAAATAATGTGAGGGAGAGAGTGTCAAAGTGTGGGGTCGCAGTGGACTGACCTTGAGCAGAGGCTCCTGACATCCATGAGATCTCCCCTAAGAGCTAGTATGCTTAATGCTGGAATTGTACAGACACATCATCCCTTTCAAGATAAGCTAAATAAAAACCTCTTCCTATCACCCCATCCCCTTCTGTCTTTCTTCTGACCCTACCTGTCTTTTATGAAACATGTCCAGCGTTCTCCATGGTCTGCTCTGGTCCCTCATGCCTGTCTTTAGGAAAAGGTCTTATCAGAAGTGAATATCAGAATAGAGGGAGAGGAGAGATAGCCAAGAGACCTCCATGGAGTTCAGCACCGCCGGCCTTGTCCTCTGGCTTTTGCAGATCAGTCTTATCTCCCTTACTAGGCAACTCACTTCTTGTGATCCAGGACTTTTCACTTATGTTTGTTTCTTTGTTTAATAAAGCCTTGACGAATGTCTTTGGCAGGCCCCAACCTCTGTAAATGTGCAAGAAGTATTCATTTAGTTAATATGAATGGATTCATCTCCAAGGAAGTCCCTGCTTAATTGAGCCAAATGTAGCAACAACAACAGCAAAATGCTTAAGGGTCAAAGACTCAGGACTGGAGGGAGGCTTAACGGCTGGGAGAAAACTGAAGACAAGAAGAGTTCAGCGACTACCTGGAAAAGAATAGGTCATTTAATAACTGTTTAGGATTGGTTACTTGATTCCCCAAGGTCTTAGAGTCTCACAACTGGAAAACGTCTCAAAGATCATCTACTAACCCTTCCCTCGCGAGAAAGCCACCCTACAACCTATGCAACAGAAGGTCGAGCCACCTTTCACTGAAGACCGCCAAGGAAGCATGACACTCCCAAGGCAAACCATTCCATTTTGGCATCATTCTAAGAGAACATTTTTTTTTCCTTGAATTGAGCATAAATATTCCTCCTCATCCCCACCCATGCCATCTGAGGCAAAGCTGACGAAGTCTAATCTTTCTTCTACCCAGCAGCTCTTCAGATACCAGAAGATTGCTTAGTAACATGTATCTTGAATCAAATAGTCAAAGGGCTTCAGAGTGGAAGCAATTGTAGAGAGCCCATCTATAGCAGATTGGACAAGTCTTCATCTGTCCCCTGCTTTTTTGACATCTGTTTCCTTGCCTATAAAAATTGAGGGCTTGGGCTAGAGGACCTTTGAAGTACCTTCCAACCCTGGATCCCCAGTGAGGGGGAGGCCATGAATTCCTAAGTAAATCCATTCCACTTTTGAACAGAACTAATTATTCAGAAGGTTTTGGGTTTTGTTTGTTTTCCTGATCGAGCTTAAATTTGATTCTGTAACTTCTACCCTTCAAAAATCTAAGATTTCGCCTTCTGGAGTCTCTCTCCAACAAATACAGATTTAAAGTTCTCAATGCCTCAACAGCTAGTATTCCAAAGTGCCTGAGCCTGAAAGAAAATTTCTCTCAGGGGAGCCAACTCTGGAGGACAGTGGTCTCTGAACCTAGCTGGCTCTGTCCTCAGAAGACAAGCCCATTAGCAGACGCAGGAGATGTGGGAACTCTGTGGGCTTCCAAAACCTTTCTGGAGCTCAGGTTTCACAAGCAATCCTCCCATGAACTCTGCGGCCCCTCCACCAAACCTAGAGGGATCAGAGGATGATATCAGTGGAGAAGTAACTGAGTGTTTGGCAAAAAAATCATCCTGAAAAAATAAATGCTGCTCCCTAAGGTGCCTGAATGAAAATACATGTTCTCACAGCAAAAAGATAACAGAAATTATGGCACGTGACCAAAGAAAATAAATGTCTTAAGTAAGAAAATTTGTAGTTATTGGCAGGGTATAGGTGCTAAAACTTTACCTTTGTCAGTGAAGTTTGACCAAGGATGGATTCAGTGTAAGAATTTGTGTTTATGATAACATCCATGGTGTGACAGAGCAGAAAAGGGCAAAGAGATGGGGGAAGGAGTGTAGGTCTTGGGATGAGAGCAAAAGATAACAGATGGACAGAATAGGAATGTACGGAATCCCACAAAATCCTAGGAATCTTCCAAAATCCCTCAGGAGCAAGTGCTGGGAGAGAACCTACCATCCACCCTTCTTGCTAGTGCCTCCATCATCCCAACCCCTACAGGAAAGAGCTCAAGTCCCAACTCCACTCCAATCCTCATGCCCAAGCCTTCTTCATGATAGTTGTGGGCCGTACTCCTCACATCCCCTGCCCAATGAGAGGTAGATAGACAAGAGTACTCTCACTACTTGAATGAGCAGAGAGTGATCAACTATAATCCTTCTGGTAACATGGAGGACCACTGAGCCTTAGTATCTCCTCTGCTCCAGTGCCCTCCCCTGAACTTGTCCTTCCCATCTTCTCTGGTATGGTAGCTCCTAGGACCCCAGGCATTGCCATCTGACCTACAATGTCTGGCACAGCTGAACCCTCCCAGATGTGCTGCCTCCTCTAATTAAAATGGGATCTCCTTAAGGGCAAGAGTTGGCTCCCATCTCTGTGCATATGCCAGTGCTCGGCACTTCAGGAATGCTTAATAAATACTTTTTATTCATGAATAGGCTACATCCCCCAGAGAGGATTTGTAGAAAGATGAAAAGGCAGATTGGCGCAGCAGCAAGAGCGTTGGCTCTGTAGTCGGGGGAACACCTGGGCTCAAATCCTCTCTTCGTCACTTCTTCAGATGTGACCTTTGCCAGATCACTTCCCTTCTCTGGCCTTGTTTCCTCACCTGCAAAACAGTGGGACTGAACTGGACAGCCTCGGAACTCTTCCTCAACTCCTGGTACCTTATCTTCCTGACATAAAATGGGAGGGGGGTGTGGACTTGACAGCTCTGTGCTCCTTGTCACAGGAACCTACAGAGGTTGAGATCCGTAGCAATGGGCAGATGGCCCTCTCTGATGAGGTCAGGAGCTATAGAATATTGACATAATCCCTTGACCCTCCATCGGACCTCACCCAAGGATATTTTGGATGCCTTCCTGATCCCCCAGAAATCAGTACCCTCCCACACAATAAACAACACCATGGTTCTCTTGAATGTAATTTGTCTATATTCATGTGTGTATGATAGAATACAAGCTCCCTGAGGCCAGGGCCTGTTTCTTTCTTTTCTTTTTCTTTTTATTCCCAGCACCTGAAACAGTGTCTGGAACCTAGTAAGCATTTGAGAAATGTGTGTTAGTTATCAGCTAGGCTCTATCTCCTCAAATAGCGCAGGTGAATGTGAGACCATCTTCATGACTCAGGCAAATGGAGTCATACAGAACCGTTCATTGTACGCTCCTCTAGAGAATGGGGCTGTCTTTCTTCTGGCATTCATTTGCATTCCCAGCACTTAGAACTATGCCTGACTCAGAGCAGGTGCTCACTAACTGTTCTCAATCACTCTTCCTCCCTCCCCTGTCTCCCTTCCTCTCTCTCTCTCTCTTTCTCCCTCCCTTTCCCCCTCTCCCTTCTGTGTCTCTCTTCAGAACGTATCCTCACTCTAGACATATTTAGTGTACATAAAATAATAGTAGTGAAAGTAGTAGTGAATAATATTCCAATCATAATTTGAGCTTTGAAAAGAACTTTACTTATATTATCTCATTTGGGCCTTACAGATCTCTCGCTGTACAGATGAGCACACTGAGGCAGACAGAAATCCGATGACTTTCACAAGGCTAGATGTCTAATGAATTTCAAAGACAATATTTGAATACAGGTCTCTTAAGTAAACATCCAGGGCTTTCACCAAAATCAATGAATTAGAAAACTCTTCTTTTCACTTTCTGTGATCCAAAAAGCAAGCAAGTCCCCCCAACCCCATCTGGAATTCTTCTCAGCTGAGAAGAGCTCTGGAGTTTCTCCCTAGGACCTGGGAGGCTCATCCATATTCTAGAGAAGAAGGCATGTTCAGGTGTCTGTGAATGGGCCTCTGACAACCCACACAAAGACAGCACTGTCAGCATCCCTGAGTCCTGAGTCCATGGGGGCCTGCTGCCCTAGGCTGGTTCTCTCTGCTCAGGAGAGAGGAGACAAAAACAGGAGGCATCTTTCTAGACAGGTTAAAAGTAATTACTTTTCCTATCTTAGCACAGCACTCGCCACCTGATGGACACTTAATAAATGCTTCTCATTCCTTCGTTTATTCAGTTCTCCTTTTTGGCTAAACAACATAAAATGTTCTGAAGGCAGAATAAGGGTGAAATTGTGTCTCAGGGCAGGCAACAGAGGCTGGGAGCCTGGGAGATTTATCTGTTAGGGCCACGGTCCAGAGCTGAACAGGGCCGCCTTTGTACTTGGCTGGAAATGCTGGTTATCTGCTGGTTCTGTAGCCATTCTCTCCCCTTCGGTCCAAGCGTTTCTTATTACCTGCTGGCCTATTGTGTTACCTTATGTTACACATAACTCTTTGTCAAGGAGAACCCTCCACAAAAGAGGAGGCCCTTTATCCAGTCACTGCCAAGCCTGTTGCCTGAACAGATAGTCTATGCTCCTTCCTCCCAAAGGGGGAGTCTTTCTGAAGCTGGTAAAGTTAGAAGGGCACCCAAAGGAAGCAGATGAATGCCCAGCTCTTCCTTCAGAGTCTTGGACATCCTCCCTTGAACAAATACGTGACCAATGCCACTGAGTCTCCTTTCAAGGTTTTGTCTTTTTGTTTCCTGGAAACTGAGGTCATGGCCCCAGTTGGGTCAGTCTCTTTGTGAGCAGCTCAGGGCCATCAAATCAGTTACCTTCAAAGACAGGGAGGCTTGCCCCTACTGGGCTCACATCTGGGGGGCAAAGTGAGAGGGGTTCCCCAGGACTAAGTGCAGGTCTGAGTCACGGTTGGGCTACATAGAAAGGGTTCTGCTTGGATATGGACTTTAGAAATAGGTACATACAGCCAGGTGGAACAAAGAAAACTCTTTATGCAGTGCAAAGATTCGTCTTCAGTGCGGCCCTTTTCAGAGAGAGTAATGACTTTCTTGGGAGAAAGCAAATCATTATTAGATGACAACTGCAATTTTCAACCAGAATTGAAGAGCAAGAAAGAACGGAAAAGAAAAATAACGTCAGGGGACTCCGTCCCTTTTGTTCTCAGGTACGTGAAACACCTCAGACGATGAAATCAGCCTTGGAGGACCCAGAACCACTTGGCTAACACTGCAGTCGGGAAGCTAATGCAGATGAAAAATGGTGATCCCTGCTGCTCGGCCAGCGGCCAGTATAGCTCTCCACATAAAAGACTGGTTCTCCCAAAATAAGTCAGTTACTCCTTTGAGGGTGATAAAGGCCACCGAATTGCAAACTGATCTTTGATAGCTGTGCATTCTCCTGGAACGCTGGGACCATCTTGAGGATTT
>CM053581.1:583366613-583382680 GCA_028627135.1 Pseudochirops cupreus
AACCACCATGTGCTTAGGTTTAGAGCTAGGTGGGACCTCAGAAGCATCTAATTTCACACTTTCATTTTTACACATAAGGAAAATGAGCCTCCAAGGGTTTAAGTGACTTGCTCAAAGTCTCACAAACAATAAGTGGCAGAACCCCAATCTGAACTCAGATCCTCTTGTCCAAAATCCAGGTCCCTTTCCAAAGTGCTTTGTCCAAATAGATGAAATGGACAGGAGACAGAGATTGTACAAACAGAAAAAGAGAAGATAGAGACAGAGAGGAAGGAAACTCAAAGGAAAGAAGGAAGTGAGGGAGGGAGAGAGGGACAGAAAGAGGAAGAAATTAATAAAATAATTAGTGGAGAGATGTGAACCCTCTTGCCCATTAAGAATATTAAGGTAAAAATGGCTTGTGGGATAAATCAGAAGGAAAAGATATCAGTGTCTGGGAGAGCCTCTAGAGGGGCTGCTCCTGCCAGGGTCCCCAGGGAAGGTTTGCCCAGATTCTAGAGCAGAAAATCACTCTACATTCGATCTGGGGTTGTTTAGACCTGAATGTTATAATGGAAGTAACATGAATGAAGTCACATGGCAATGCAAATCCCCAAGAGATATGGTGCTCACTACGGCAAAAGCAGTCAGCTCAACTCTAATGCAGGGACACACTCACCCCAAGCCATAGTTACAGGTCCCTAAATATCAGCAACAGTCACCTGTCGAGACCTGCCTTCGATCACCAGTGAAGTATTTACGCACCCAATATTCAAAGTGTTTCTCTTCCCAGGGAGTCAGGAGAGATGGAGGTGGGTTGAGAATCATAGGAAAATGTTCAGTGACCAGCCCAGGCTCCCACCACTGAGAAGGATCACAGGTGGGATTCAAATACAGGGGTCCTTATTCCAAGGCCAGCCATACTGTCTACTACACTCTGTACCTCAAGATGCTGATGAAGACAGTGGGAGTGTGACTCCCAGGATAGTGTCCTGGCAATGGAGTGGGAGCTAGAATCCACCTTAGACATTCACTAGCAGCATGATCATGGACAGGTCACTTAACCTTTCTGAGTTTCAGTTTCCTCATTGATCAAGTGCCTACTCTGGGCCTAGGATTGTGTTAAGTAATCAAATGAGATCCTGAATCTCCAGTACTGTGCAAACTTAAAAAAAAACCCACTAAATAAATATGAATTTGTATGGCTCTTTCCTCCCAGAGACAGTGGCTTACTGTCTTGGGTTTGTAGACCACACGAATACCATGTTCAGAAGAGTTTAAAAACCTGTAATGGCATGTTCATGTCTTTATAAGCATTCATATTTATACACAATAACCATGTTTTGTATAGATTTGTTCCCCTTTCCTTCTGTCTTACTTTTCACCGTGAGAGCCACAAAACAGGAGAGTTTGGGCCTAACAGAAAAGGATGGATGGATGGGTGGATGGATGGGTGTGTGGGTGGATGGATGGATGGATGGGTGGGTGGGTGGAGGAAAAGGCATTAATGAGCGCTTACTGTTTGCCAGGAACTGTGATAGGAGGAAGGAAGTTAGCCAAAGGAAATGATAACGAATGAGCTACAGTAGTGAGGTGCCTTAGTCAGTGTCAAAGAAATAGGCAGCCAGGGCAGGATGGCCAGACTGATAAGCTAACTTCAGTGAGGGAGAAGAAAGGAAGGAAGGAAGGAAGGAAGGAAGGAAGGAAGGAAGGAAGGAAGGGAGAAAGGAATGCCTACAGGTGAAGCACTGACTCTGTGCCGGGCATGGGCTAAATGTTGGAGATACAAATGAAGAAGGCAGGCAGTCCCTGGGCTCAGGAAGGTCACATTCTTATTGGGAAAGACCACACACATTGGGGACCAGTGCCCAGGAAAGGGAATTTTGTTCTGAAGAGTCACAAGAATGACAAATGGATCCGTAGGACAGTGCATTAGGTAGCTGGTAGAGCAGCGAATAAAGTACTGAACTTGGAGCCAAGAAGATCTGAATTCAAATCCAGCTTCAGACACTTGATCTCTGTGTGGCTCTGGACAAGGCGCTGCCTCAGTTTCCTCTACTCTCAAATGGCCGTAACAATAGGACCCTCCTCCCAGGGTTGTTTTATGGATTAAATCTGTAAAGCTCTCGGTGCAGTGCCTGGCACATAGTAGGGGCTACAGAAATGCTTGCTCCCTTTCTACCCCCTCAATGGGCACACGTGTTCTAGAGGTAACCCAATTATTGATTGATTAGGCCAGGGGTAGGGGAACATGCAGCCTCAAGGATGCATGTGACCCTCTAGGTCCTCAAGGGTGGCCCTTTGACTGAATCCAAACTTCACAGAACAAATCCGCTTCATAAAAGGATTTTATTATTTATTTGTTAATTATTAATTTGTTATTAATGAGTCTGAGTCTGTGCTCATTCACCCAAGATCAAGAAAGAAGCAAAGTCAGAAAGGGCAGCCCCAAACCCAAGTTCAGGCTCACCTAAGCAGGACATGGACGCTCAATGCCATGTGCCCATGGCAGCATGGAAACCAAAGGAAGGAAGGGGTGAGGTGCCCACCCACAATCATCCTCACAAGAAGGTCCAGATTTGCATGAGGCAGCCGGGCTGGTCAAAGGGAGAAAAGTCTGCTGGCCCGCAGAGACAGGGGGAGCAGGGGGTAGAATGCCATCCACACCCTGAGAGCCACAGGGAGGTGGGCACTAGATTGGCAGAGCAAGAGTTTGACCCCAAGCCTCTGATGGGAAGAGGAATTACACCTACAGTTAAACATTCAGATTTGCCTCGTTTCCCAGTCCACCATGCTGCCTTGAAAAAGCATTTCTCCCCAAACACATTTTGATGCCTGTCATGTTCTAGGGCTGGTAATGGTTACAGGAACCCTGCCTTTTTGCTTCCTCTGTGCATAGACGCTACAAAGAGAGTCAGACCCCACCACCACCAAGGATGATTTTACACAGCACATTGCTGTAATAACAACAGTCATGAAATACCCATTCAGTACTCAGAGTAGCTTCCCATGCAGCCAGGCACTAAGAATATCCTTTCTTCCAGGGAAGGCTTAATTTTAGGCTTACTTCATCTCTCCAAGATGGATCATACAATGAGGAACTGAGAAGGACCAGCTAATCCACCTCCCTCCCCTACCCCTCATTTCCCAGAGATGGTGACTGAGAGTCAGGGGCATTGTTACCCAATGTGCCCAAGGTCACACAGCTAGTAGCCAGCATTCAAAGTCAAGAGCTAAGTTCCAGTGAGATAAAGATGAAAGAGAAACAATCCCTACCCTCAAGGATGTTGTATTTTAACAGAGAAAACAACATGGGCATATATATTTACATCTAGGAGTCAGGAAAGTCAAAACAACAAGCCTTCATGTAGCATGTACTACATTCCAGGCATTCAAGATGGCAGAAAAAAAAGTATGTAATAATATCATTCAAGAAAGTCTCAAGAAAGAAGAGAAGAGGCTCAGGACAGCTCCTGTGGGCCCCTCACGGGCAGGGGGCAGCTCCTCAATGGACCCTCAAAGGAGGCTGAGTCAGACAGATAGGAGAACCAGGAAAGGGCAGTGTCACAAAAGCCTCACTTGGAGGGAGCATCCAAAGGGAGTGGGTGATTAACCTCACCAAAGACATGGAGAGGTCCGAAAGGACGAAGACTGGCCAAGGACATTGGACTTGGCCCTTAACGATGGCAACTATGGAAAGAACAGATTTAGTTCAATGATCGAATCAGAAGGCAGATTCCAGGCTTTTAGAAGGCAGCAAGAGGAATTGTAGATGACCTTTTCAGGGAGTTTAGTCCCATAAGGGAAGAGGCATGTAAAATAATGGCTGGTGGGAATGCCCATATCAAGGGATGTTTGTCTATTTGTGGCTTGTTTTTCAGGCTTGGGTGAGACAAGGCTTATCTGCAGGCAGAAGAGAAGCATCCTGCAGACAGGGAGGGTCTGAAGATGCAGAAGCCCAATCTATCTCCTGAGCTCCAGTCTGACATGACCAACATTCCACACTCAGCTCGATGTTCTCGAGGCATCTCAAACCCAACAGGACCCAGAGAGAACTCAGGTTCCCTGCCAAGCCAACCCCTCTTCTGAGCATCCCCATTACTGCAGAGGACAGCAAAGTTCTTCCTGGCTCAACATCCTCAGTACCTTCACCTTCAGCCCCTGCCACTAGCTCAGCCCACATTTCAATAAGTTGCCAAAAGCTGCTTCTCTCCACCCCAAACATCTTCTCGCCATGGCTGGTCATCACTCTAATTCAGGACCTCATCACTTCTCACCTGAACTATAATAGCCTTCTTTTTTTTTTCTTTACATTCTTATAAATTTTATTCTTTTTTTTTTTCAGTTAACAAAAATCTATTTCATCTCCTCACTACCACCCCACCAGGGAAAAAGAAATTTTTAAAAAGAAAAAGAAAAAGAAAATATTTTTAACAAATATGAATAGCCAAGTAAACCAAGACCCTGAATTGGCCAGTTCAGAAAATAAAGAAATTCATCTCCTGCTGTTCCCCCAGTCCATCAGAGCTCTGCCAGGTTGGGCATTGCATTGATATAGGTTTTAAGTCTTTCAAAGCTGCTTGTCTTGCCAACGTTGTTGTTGTTGTAGAAATTATTCTCCTGACTTTGCTCATTTCACTTTGAATCAATTTTCTCAAAATTCAGGTTTATCCAAACCATCCCTTTCATCATCTCTTATGGCATAATAATATTCCATTATGTTCACATACCTTAATTCATTCAACCTTCCGCAGATTAGCTTCTATTCTTTGCCACCGCAAAAAGAACAGACATAACTATTTTTGGAACACGGGCTCTCTCTCTCTCTCTCTCTCTCTCTCTCTCTCTCTCTCTCTCTCTCTCTCTCCCTCTCTCTCTTCTCTGTCTCTCTGTCTCTGTCTGTCTCTCTCCTCTGTCTCTCTGTCTCTGTCTCTCTCTGTCTCGTTCTCTCTCTCTCTCTCTCTCTCTCTCTCTCTCTCTCTCTCTCTCTCTCTCTCTCAGATACAGGCTTAGTTCTATCACTTGGTCAAAGAAGCCAGACAGTTTTAATAATGTTGGGGTCATGGTTATACATGCATATATACATCTGTGCATATCCATACACACATTTATTTCTATACATACATGTATGCACATGTATGTATCTGTGTATATACATATGGGTGTATCTGTGTATACATGTGCACACATTCATGCAGTGTATGTGTGTATGTGTGTGTGTCCTCTCCCTCTTCACCTCTTCTTGGAATGTTTGTTGTTGTTCAGTGGTTTTTCAGTCATGTCTGACTCTCCGTGACCCCATTTGGGGCTTTCTTGGTGACGATACTGGCACAGTTTGCCATTTCCTTCTCCAGTTCATTTTACAGTTGAGGAAACTGAGGCAAATGGGGTACGGTGACTTGCCCAGGGTCACCCAGCTAGGAAGTATCTGAGGCCGGATTTGAACGCAGAGAGTTGAGTCTTCCGGCCTCCAGTTCTCGCGCTCTGTGCACTGTGGTGCCCCTTGGCTCCCCTGCTGCCTTTCAGATTCAAGCGAGAATGGCATTGTCTGGGCAGTCGTTCCCAGGCCACTCTGCCGCAGTTACCTTTTGTTCTTAAGTTTCCTTGTACATCCCTTGTGTGTACATTGGACACACCTTTATGTGCTCTCACCTTCTCCCCCATTCAGAGGTCAGCTTCTCAAGGGCATGGACTGCTTCGGCCTGTCACGGCTTCCCTGGCACTCAGCACAGGACCTGGTTCCTAGTAAGCACCTAATAAATGCTCCTTGACTGACTGACTGATGACTAACTGATGCCTCATTGTTTGAGCAAAGGTAAGAAATGTGGATGCGTGGCTGAGCTAAGTGGTGGCTTTGGATGGATGCCATGTCCTGAAGGTGAGGTCCCTCCCTGGAAATGGGCTGGTCCAATTCCAGTCCATCCGTGGACACAAATTGATTCCAGCAATCCCACCAGGAAAGTGGGATTAATAAGTGTTAGGGAACGTCAGAAGCAGCTTTCTATTCAGTTCATTACAATATGGATGTGAGCCCTTACCCCCACCCAGCTCACCTACACACACCCAACCAAGCCCTTGTTCCAACTACAAGGTGGAAGGCTACGATTTCCTGAGACCCCCAGAGTGGAAGGTGGGCACTGTGGATGGGGACCAACGTGCTTACAAAACGCTGTTTGACCTCCTTGGGATCCTCTCCTGTTCATAACGAGGCCTGAGAATCTACCTCATTGGCTGCTAAAAAAAACTCAAGGTAAGCTCAGAAGAGCTGAGATATGTAGCTCTGGGGATGGCAGGCTCCCAGGTGACCCGGGAATCCAGGCATGCTACACCGGGTTCTCTGGAGGCCATTGACTCTCACTCAGCTGGGCCAGTTGCAGACTAGGTTGATGCCCCCACACAAGCAGAGACATCATCTGTTTGCCTCTGTGGTTCCCACAGCCCTTAGTTTAAACAAGGATGCTTCCTGTTTGCCGTTGAGCCCGAAAGAGAGCCTGGGCCACGGGGAAGATGGAATCAGAAATCACAATTCCTTGCACAGTGAAGCGACTGCATAACTTATCAAGGGTCTCCATGAACAGGATGCAGATGAGAAGATTGATCAATTCTAAGGTCAGCTGGAAGATTAACCTCAGAAGAGAGGGAAGAGCTTCCTGAGAAGCATCATCCTCTAACACAGTTTGACCAGCATGGAGATGTTGCTGGAAAGGCTTCCCTTCAGTCAGAAGGATGCTCAGGATGAAAGCAAGAAGGAGCTGATGTAGAATTCACTCACTCATCGTCCACCTGGGTCTTTGTAAAGGCCGGTGATCTTTTATCCCAATTTCCCGGTCACTCAGGAAAGCTGAATGGGAATTAGCCACTACTTCCAGGCCGATAATGCACAAGGTGTGGGATAAAGAGAAGCATGGCTGGCATTTTCAGGGAAACTGCTTTTTTCCCATGAGGCCACCCACTGCACACACAAAGCCTTGTGGTTTTCTTACCATGTCACCTTCATGGCAGCCGCAGCCTATGGAATGCCCTAGAAATGGCAAAGGAGATACAAAAACCTCCCGGGAAGGGACGGCCCCAGCCCCTGTCCTCAGACACACTCAGGAAGAGTGTGCCCTGCTGGTGGCCTTATACAAAATGTGTGTCACAAATATGGAACCCATCACAGGTAAAGGCCAGAAGGAAGCTGGCTCCAGCCATGACCGGCCAATAAAGGGCTCCACGTTTGATGGGTGTCTTTGCATTTGCTGACTCCCACATTTGCCTGAGTAAACTTCATTTTATCCGGTCACAACTGAGCAGCCTGCAGGTGCATGATAATCCCTTTGAATCTGGGGCTTGATTTTTCCCCACAAGGACAAAACGTCGGCCTGTATTTTCGCAGACTGGTACAAAACTCCCACAGTACCTCCGGCTACACCTGTATGAATATTGTGTGTTCATAATTGTTTGCATGCCCTCTCCTACCTTGTACTGTGAGCTCCCGGAGAGCTGATTGTTGGTGGGGAGGGAAAGTGGCAGTTTTTGGTTTGGGGGCTTTGGGGGGTTGCATTTCTTTGTGCCCCCATTCCTTAGCACAGCACCCAGAACATAATAACCTCTTAACAAATGCTAGCTGACTGACCCACTGACTACTCCCTGCCCTCAGCCGAATGGGTTCTAGGGTTCTAGGTCTGCCCTGACCTAGGCCTGGGCCCAAATGGTGAAGTCTATACCTTTGGCTCCTTCCTGTTAGAAAATGGGAACTTTGAAGTGAATTCCTGCCAAAGATTCAGTTGCTTATCATGCTAATAGACCTGGGCAAGTAACAGCATTGAGATAGTGAAACAATTAATTGGTACAAAAAGGTATAATTTAACCACCCTTTCTCCTAGAGTAGTGTGAGAAGTTAACTCCTCCAAGATTCGTGACGCTGAGGAAGAAGTCAGCAAGGACTCTGCAAAGAGAATTTGGCTTTTGAGGCTCAGGTATCCTAGGAAATCTGGAGGCAGCTGGGTGGCTCAGTGGATACAGTGCCAGACCTGGAGTCAGGAGGACCTGAGTTCAAATCTGGCTGCAGACACTCACTAGCTGTGTGACCCTGGGCAAGTCACCTAACCTCTATTTGCCTTAATCCACTGGAGAAGGAAACGCCAAATAATTCCAGTATCTTTGCCAAAAAACCTCCTGTTCAACATCGGCGTGCTGTGGTCCATGGGATCCTGAAGAATCAGACATGACTGAACAACTGAACAACCACAATGATCCTGGGAAATGTGGTCCTTTCCCTGCCTCAGCTGTGACTGCGACATCAGATAATAAATGGTCAGCCTTTATCCTAAGACTTCTAGTCTTAGACTCTCCTAATGGGTAAACTCGCCAGTGGTTCTATAGGAGGAATGCCAACATGTCAGCTCTCCCTTGGCCAGGGCAGCTGGAAGCTGCTGGGCTTGGCTGATGACCCACATGCTCCTTTGCTAACTAATTGCCTCCCACCCCATCGTCAGAAAGAGTGTATGATGCACGGCCTCGCCAAGGTGAGCTCAGGAGTTCCACCCTGCTTTTCAGAGGAAGAAGGAGCAGCCATGCTCCAAGCTGAACTTGGGTTCCAGCTCCCTGTTCCTCCCAAGCAGGATCCTCATCTCCTCCCTTCTCTTTACAATAGTGCAGGAGGTTCTAAAATCCCCAGAAGTT
Source organism: Pseudochirops cupreus (assembly GCA_028627135.1). Taxonomy (NCBI): domain Eukaryota; kingdom Metazoa; phylum Chordata; class Mammalia; order Diprotodontia; family Pseudocheiridae; genus Pseudochirops; species Pseudochirops cupreus. The sequence goes on from CM053581.1 coordinate 583,375,257, forward strand.
TCCTTAGGCAGAAGAGAGTGACTAAGGAAGATGTCTCAGACAAAGGGAATGTGGATGTTGGAAATCAGCAGACTGTGGTGGGGGGCGGGGGGGGTACCCTTCTGCCATCTTGGCTAACACATTCCCTCCTATTGTTGAGATATTAATCAACTGGCTTAATGGTGGCATCTAGCCAACTATTGTGGCCAAATATATGATACAGACATAACATGTCCACAATGGCCATCTGTGGGTGATTTGGAGGGAGCCCCTAGCACAGACACCTCCTCTATCCATGTGATGGCCACTCCAAAAGCAGCGTCTCCTTGGAAGAAGCTGTCGGGGGCTCAGAGGCCAAGGGACCTGCTGCATTTCAAGTCAGAGGCGGTCCCTGGACCAGCCTCCCCTCTCCAGTGCCAGCCCGCCATTGCCATCCATCCTGCTCTGCTGTCCAGGACCAACATAGATGCCTCCATGCCACGAATCACATCAGAGACAGGACTGTTGGGTTTCTTTTTCCATGAAGGACGTCTGTTGGAAACCCAAAGATCCCCGCTAATGTGGGAGCCACGTTCTAAGCGCCCTGCTTCCAGAGCCACAGCTAACCGCAGAACCGCCTGGCTCCTCGTTGGAGAAAGCTTATGTGAGGCATTTTTTCACATCCATGATTTCCTCGTCAATGAAACAATGATTTCTTTTGTTCTTTTTTGTGTTCTTGAATCATGACAACATGAGTCGTCCTTTGGCTATTGGTCTGATCAGAAACAAGCAGACTGAAGGTCACAGGGATGATAAAGGGTCTTCATCCCTAGGGTCTGAAGCCTGGGGCCCTACAGTTCAGACGCCAGAGTCCGCTACCTTGCCTCTTCTTTCCTAGCAGAAAGCCCCCCTACAGCGCTGACTCCTTGGTGCTCCCGCCCCCACCTCCCATCTAAACTAGTCTCCCTGGGATGTGTGTGTAGTTGAGCGGTCAATTGTGAAGAGCTCCAAAGACCTCACCCAACTCTCTAGGCAGCAATGCCTTCCAGTCCATAACCTTTGGATCAAAAGGTACTTTGTAGCCACCTTTTAATTTATTAACCAAAGGATTAAGAAAAATCAATACTTAACACATGAAAAATATTTTCCTAGCCCTATATAGGGAAGGTTTTACATGGAGCATCAAAAGGAGACCTCGGATAGGCTGGCTGCCATGATGGAATCATCTGGCATGGAGGGCCCTCTATACCTATGAAGGGTCTGCCAGGGGAGGGTCCACTGGGAAGGCTTTAGGAATGGGCCCAGGCACAAACAGTGAGTCTGCCTTCTGCCCCCCAACCTGGAGAAATGTGAGGAGACCCCTCCCACAGAAAATGGGTCACCCGCCAGCTGCTTTTGGAACCATGATAACTCACGAAGAATGTCTACTGTCTTCACTGAAGGAGTGGAGGAAGTTGGGGGGGGGGGTCCTCAGAGGTGAAATTACAGGTGGAAATCAAGTACTAAGGTGGGATTTCACCTGTTCAGTCTTGACCTCATGAGAGGTAGCAGTAGATTTGTCAGGAGACCTGGGTTCAAATCACACCAATAAAATTCCTAGTTACGCAGCCATGGGCAAGTCACTCCCCTGCCTCAGTTTCCCCATCTGTAAAATGAAAGGTTGCAGCGCACAGCCTCCAAGGTCTTTCCAGCTGTAGATCTACTTGGCTCCTGATGGGCCTTAGTCTGAGGGGACGTACTTTTGTTCGTGCTGTTGTTTTTAAGGTAACCAGGACTTCCTTTTCAGTGGGCAGCCTGCATGAAGCCTTCTCTCTCTCCTCTTTCCTTCCTTCAGGTGAGAGACAGAAGACGGCACAAGCTGCCCTTGCGGTCTTGCCCAGTCTTCCTTGCCCAGTCTTATCCCCATCTTCCTCTGGGCCCTGAAGGAATGAACACGCGCTGAAACAGTGAGTTACCCATCCTCGCCCCGGGATTCACACTAACACTTTTCCCATACAGAAGCTGCTTTGTGCCCAGGGTGCAGCACAGGGCCGTTAGGACTGGCTCAGAAGGGGACAGGAACAGGATGAAAGCCGAGTTTGTCTTCTTAAGGGAGACCCTACCTGGCCCTTAGAAAGCTTTGCTAAGGGTTTAACTTTTACAAAGCTGCTCCCTCAGGCAAACCAATCTGGAGTGTTGTAATCAATGAGGTGTCACAGCTGAGAGCCAGAGATTCATCTAACGCACTGGCAGGGCTCTTTCCAGTAATATCCAAATAGTCCAGGACAGAAACACAAAAATTTTTAGATTTTTAAACAAATGTTTTCCAAACAAGCCAGATCACTCAGGAGGAGTCTGGCTGTGACCAGGACAAGGACAGACACGCTGTCACAGGGCAGGCAGGGCCACACCTGGGAATGGCTGTACAGGGCGACTGGATGTTCCCAAATTAACACATAGCCTTCCTCAGATGCCCAGAAGGAGGCACTTCGTTACCCAGCTGGGGACCCATATTCTGGCTCTAAGGACCTAACCCATGCCCAGTGTTTCCCCGGCTGGCCTGGTGGGTGAGATAGTGTAAAGGTTTGTGGATCGCTTCACGCGCATCCCATCCCACCTTGGAGTATCCCCACAACACAGTGACGTAGGGAGTACCCAGGAAAGAGAAGGTCAGTTGGCTCTATCACAAACTAGGAGGGAACTTACTGTTCTCCCCATTTTAAAAAATTCTTCTTATTTTAACCATTGAAGGCATTGGGTCTCACAGAGGTGAATCAAGTGACCTACTCAGGCTCACATGGTGAACACTGACCAACATGGGACTCATACCCAACTCTTCCACTTTCAAGTCCTGTCCTGCATCTGCTAAACTCTTAAAATCTTAGTGCTAATTAGAGTCCAAATAAGAGTCCTAATAAGAGTCCTAAATAGAGTCCTAATAAGAGTCCAAAGACTCTCACCTTGTTGGTTGGCTTAACTCAAAAGTAGAAAGTGCATTTGAAGACCGTTAATTAAGCATTTTCATAACTTCAGCCAATCCATCACATGTGTTAAGCACTTACTATGGGCCAGGCTACACTGGGCACCAGGAGCACAAACCCTGAAAAGAAACAATCTCTCCTCCCAAAGGTCTGTTTTCTGTTGGGGAGACAAACCCAGGGGCGTGTGTAAGTGAGTGTGAAGCATTGAGGGAGTCAGTGACACAAACGGTAGTGTGAGCAATGTCCAAAGCAGGTAAGTGTCGGGGGGGGGGGAGGTTTGGAGGGACACTCACAGCTGGGGGGATTAGGGAAGGCCCCCTGAGAAAGACGGGTCTCTATGAGAAAGAATAAGGAGGGAGCCTCCAGGCAGGGGGCTGGTCAAGGCAAAGACACCCAGAGGAACCACCGAGAACCGCTCACACACACAACTGCGCCTGAGCCCTGCACAAAGCCCTTCACAATCACTCTCCCACTTGTCCTCACCACAGTTGGGGTCGCTATGATCCTTCTTTTATGGATAAGTCTGGAGTTGGTCTCCCCTGCCCACCAAGACCCAGAAAGTCCTCACTGCTCACAAAAAGCCGGCTTGCATTGGTGAGACAGTGAGAGGAGAAGCCTCCTGCCCCAGGAGTGCCCATGCAGGCCCCCTCGCAGTGCGGTGCCAGGGAGCCTCGAAGGCTCCATCCTGGGATGCCCAGTCAGGCCCAGACACACACTGTCATGCCCCTCGCTCCACAGGCCTCTTAGGGCATGGATGTGACAAAATCTATTTGGTTTTTAATAAAATGACAAAAGAATCGCCATCTTAGGCCAGTCCTCTTTGGGACCCTGGAGTTGGCAAAACCAGGTGGAAAATTTTGTGCGAGTCCTATGGGGTATGTCTACACCTGACTATCAGCTTAAAGCAAGCGTGGCTGAGGTCAATTTTAGAGGCTGGGGGTGGCTGTTTGGTGGCCAAAGGCTTCACCAAGCCACCACTCTCCCACCTGATGGCCTTCTCCAGTCTCTATACTTCGAAGGGGGCTATCCCCCAGGTCTGAAAGGTCCTGGGTCCCCAGCCCCGCCCTTCGGATCCCCGCTTCCTGCAGGGCCGACTCTAGGTGGCCCCTTCTGCAAGGGATCTTTCCTGATTCCCCCAGGTTCCAGTGAGTGTTCCCTCCCTCAGTGAACGACATGTATGGACTGAGTCCTGCCCATGCAGTGCTCCCATAGGGCTCCCTGAAGGCCAGGCCTGTTGTCTTTGTTTTCCTGGAGCCCAGCCCAGCACCTGGCTTGTTCAATCAATTAGATCAAAGGTGACAGGAGAGCACAGTGGAAAGTGCCCTGGGTTTGGAATCCAAAAGTCTGAGCTCAAATGCTGGCCCTGATCCTCCCTAGGTGATCTTGGAGGCCCGTTCTCTGGCTTCAACGTCTTCATCTGTAAGATGAGAGAGAGAGACAGACTGGTCTCCAAGGCTGGTCCAGAGCCAAAGCTGGGCTCCCACAACTCAGATCAAGCCTGATGAAGCCAGCAGTTCTCATCAGGACCTTCTGTAAAAGGCAGCTCATGCATCTGTGGAAAAGAAAACTGGGAAACAACATTGGCCCATGTGGAAGTTCTGAGAAAGGGCTTTGTGTCCTGACACTCTCAAGGAGGAGCAAAAGCCCCAGGCCTCGAGCCTGGATAGTCAGAAGAGGCTTGGAGGCCATCTGGGCTCAGGCTCCCAGGGGACAGTGCCTAGCCCCAGTCACACAGGTAGCTCGAAGCAGAGGTGGGAAGATTCAGGCCCTGGTCTTGGGATCCAAGGCCAGGACAGTCCCAGCCCCCTGCCAGGTTTTGTTCTCCTAACCTCATCCTCCCCTTCCCAGGCCTCTCTCCTTTCAGTTTTAGCAGGTGACTGACGCCCTGTCTGGAGACATTCATTTGCATCTTGCCCCATCCACATGGAAGGTCTAGGCTCATGGGGTTCTCCATCCTTTGATCCAGACTTCAGCTGTGTGTGGGCATTAGCCAGGGTGACTTCAAGCCTCAAGTAAGAAGCATAATAAGATCCAGGTTCAAAAACATTCTGAATTAATAAACCCCCCAAGCTCTGTGGCTCTCCCTGCGTGGGGAATGCAATGACCTATTGTTGGTTCAATGGCTCTGTTCTTTTCTTCGTGCACAGTCACTGACTATGGGATTAATGAAGGCTCAGGGCCTGAAGGAGACAAGGGCTGGAACACAGTATTCCTCAGGGCTTTCATTGGAAGGCCTTCGGTTTTTGCGCCCCCCACAAAAATCCTTGCTGACAAAGAAGAATGTAAAAACAAACCTTATAGGGTGCTGAGTGCTGTGATCATGGTAGAGAATTAAAAGGCTTTCCATTTTAAAATGATTCTTTGCAGATATGCCTTGAGCCCCGTACACAGTAGGAACTTAATAAATGCTTGTTGACTGATCTCAAAAAACATGTTAATTAAATATCTAATTATTGTTAAGAAAGTGAAAATTGAAAGTAGTGGGGAAACTGTCTTAATTCCATTTCTAATTTCTTTATTCTGAATCTTTGGCTGAAGAAGTCAAAACCTATTAGACTCACACATTATTGCCTAGTCCAGAGGTTCCCAAACTTTTTTGGCCTACCGCCCCCTTTAAAAAAATTACTCAGTGCCCTCCATCTACTTTCTTTAGCCCTTTTATTTTTATCTTGAAATTTGAGTCGTTTCAAAAAATATAAAATTTGTGGGAGGTTTCCTGCATTGAAATTTTGATGATACAATTTTGTGTCATGTAACTGCATGGTATCTGTTGTAAAAAGCCATTGCATGTACATATTCTTGCCAATCCACGCTGGAGTTTCCGCAAACACTTGCTTGTTAAGACCTGTTGACAAATTTGTCCACGATCAATTACAACTTTGCATTTTATGTATTTATTTGGAAAATAACGCAATCACTAAGACTTTCATTCTACTGACTTCCCAGCTTTCTCCTCCTCTCCTGAGTGCCCTTTCCTTTCCCGCTCCCTACACTTCTGGGACCAAGAACTATGAATTTTGCCATCAATACGGTGCAGGGAAAAGACAGGGAGAAAGGAACAAGCCTTTATTAGGTGCCTACTATGCGCCAGCCACAGTGTTAAACACTTTACAAATACCTCATTTGATCCTCACCATAATCCTGAGACAGGCGGGTGGGTGCCATTAATAATACCCACTTTATAACTGAAGAAACAGGCAGACAGGATAAATGGCTGGCCCAGCATCTTGTGGCTAAGCGTCTGAGGCCAGATCTGAACGTCGATATTGCTGATTCCAAATCCAGCACTGGAATCGGCAGAGGTGCCGAACGCTCACGTGCACCCCCCAGCAGAGACACCGAATGCTCAGGGGCGCACAGGGGCGCTCCCCAGCAGAGGCAGAGACACCGTACGCTCAGGTGCGCCCCCCCACCCCAGCTATCCTCCCACACTAGAATAGGAGCTCTTTAGGGTAGAGGCTAACTTTCTATTTCTATTCTCAGTTATTGTCATAATTCTTGGCATATAGTTGGCACTTAAGAGATGATTCCTTCCTATTTTCCTTCCTTCTTTCCTATTCATTTCCTGCCATAAAAATCTTCTGCAAGGGATTCACCTAACATGACGGGGTCTTCTCTATTGATCTTTTTATATTGTGTGGATTCCAGTGGGATTACTCAGGCTCCCCATCAGTTAACCTTTGCTCTGATATGTAAGAGGTCAGCCTCCTTTTCCAATTAGACATCCCTCTGGGGACATTCTTCCCACTTGTTCTCCAGTGAAATTCTTGGCTGGTAAAGTGTGGGTGTCTACTCATGCCCATCATGTCCTTTCCACTGCCCTTTGGGTGGTCTATAACTAAAATTCTTGAGCCTGGGTCATTTTATGATGGGTAGACATGGCATGCCACTGAAAGAACGCAAATTCACAAAAAAATGGGTCTGTTTCAGGGAGAAGCTTGGCTCCCTCAAAAGTGCCATACAGCTTTTCCAAGGCCAGGCAGCCCATTCTCTTTCTCCTTTGCAATTTGGAATCCAAATCATATCCAGGACCTAAGACATAAACAATGATCACCAAGCTTTATGGGTGCTCCACTCATCAGCATATCATAGTCTTGGCAGGAGGAGTTCCATCCATTTAGCTGCTCCCATGTAGATACTTTGAATTCTTCAGAGCCACGTTCCTCTGTGATTAGTACATCAGAGAAAAATTGGATTATCTGGAAGGGGCGCCATTTGTAGCAAATCCATCCATTGCTGTTCTAGCCTGGGCATCACCCAGGTTAGATGGTGATGGTGCAGGAACCTTCAGTAAACATATGTCTCCCCATTTTAGCATTTTCTTGATATCAGTAATCAGAAGGTCACTGGATAAGGTTTTCTCTGCTTTGTGCATCTTTCGCTGATTCCTATGTGATGGTGACACCTGTGCAGGAAGCTCTCACTGATTCTTCCCAAGTGTGTGGGGGCCTCCCATCTCTCAGGAAACTTGAAAAACGTAATTGTTGGGGGGCGGAGCCAAGATGG
>CM053581.1:583383180-583409587 GCA_028627135.1 Pseudochirops cupreus
GCTCACTGTGGACAGGTTCTGCGTAATTACACATGTGCAGCCTGTATTTGAATGCTTGTCCTTCCAGTGGGGGTGGGTGACGAGGGAGGAAGAGAAAGAATCTAGAATTTAAAATTCTATAATCAAGTATTAAAAATATATATGTATACATATATATATAATTATTATCATTATTATTATTATTAACTACATCCAACTGGAACTTGAGATACACAGGCACTGTGGTTGGGAGATCCATCCTGCTCTACCGAAAAATCAGAGGGGTGAGGGGGGAGGACATAGGAGAGAATAGATTGGAGGAGGGGGGAAACACTGGGATCGCTGTTTTGGGGTGGTGGGTAGAGGAAAGATGGGGAGAAAATCTGTAACTCAAAATTTCGTGTAAATGAATGATGTAAACTAAAACAAAAGAAAAAGAAAAAAAAAAAACAAAATCATTTCCCCTCCTGGTCACTGGACAAACTCCCCTTTGGGTTCTAGAATATGGCGACCCTAACTATCCTAACTACCAAAAAGGAAGTAAGGAAAACTCAAGGGAGGAAATAATTCTCAAGTTCTCCAGTGGACCCGTGATCTCCTCTGGGGAACATTTTCCTCAGTGGGGTCAAACTCTAAAAGGAAGAAGGGCCACTGGTCAGTACCCAAGGATCCCAGCCGGCCACTTCACTTGGTTTTAAAATGTAATGTTTCTCTGTTTTATTTCCTCTTTATTTATTTTCCTAAACATTTCCCAGATATCTTTTAATCTGGTTTGGGCTGTACTTGGGAATGTTGTGGACGAGATGTGGCCCATGGGCCAGAGACTCAGTGCCTCTGGTTTACATGGCAGCTTATCCAGAGCCACCCATTTTATGTGACCCTTGTATATGTCCTCCCAAAATTTCATCAGCGGGGTTCCACCCTGCAGTCCTGGAAGCCTTCCTTGCTTTCTCCTGAAACATCAAGGCTACCACCATCTCCTCTTGGATCTTGCCACATGACCAACCCAGCCCTCTCCGAGAGACACTGCTTAGACATTTCCACCTTCTTCTTCCACAATGTCCTCCCGCCCTTGTTCACCATGGACCACTGCACTGCCCTCTGCGCCACACTCATTCTTAATTCTTCAGTGCCTTTGGATTTGCAACCACATCCTGCTACATGATTACTATTAGATCAGTATTTGATCAGTATTGACATTTGGAGAGGAGAGAGAACATATACATATATGTATATACATATATATATATATATACACATATATGTGTGTGTACATAGACATGTTATGAATATCCTTATCCTGTTGACCTATAATATATTTTCTTAACACCAGAGAGCGGCTGGCTGAGTCATAACTGGGATTTTCTTTGCCTTGTAAAAGCCTTTGAAGCCGGCTGGCGGCAGAGAGCCGTGCTAAGTAAATCCAAACATTTTATGTCTGGACAAATCTCTGTCATGAAACTACAAAGCTTTTTGGTTTGACTGACCCCATGTTCCTCCCCTTATCCCATCTCCCCAGCACAAAGACAAACAAAGAAAAAAGAATGGGGCATCAGATAAGCCTTTTGGTTACAACTATTCCTAAAGAACAGTAATTTGGTTACGGAGTCGCTTTGCAGAGAAACATCTGTCAGACAGGCAATAAACATTTAAATGCCTCCTGTGTGCTAGCCACCATGCTAAGTGTTGGGGAAAAGAAGAAAGGCAAAAATCCCCTGCCCTCAAGGAGCTTACAATCTAATGGGGGAGACAACTTTAAACAGCTTTTTATTGACATAAACTGGAGGGAATTAACAGAGGGAAGGCAACAGCATTAAGAGAGGTCTGGAGAGCTTCTGCAGGAGCTGGGACTTGGATACGCTGGTCGTGGAGTTTGGAAGACCCATCTTCCTGGTTCAAATCCAGCCTCAGATGCTTTCTATCTGTGTGACCCCGGGCAAGTCACTTGACCCTGCTTCTCTCAGTTTACTAGTCTGTGAAATGAGCTGGAGAAGGAAATGGCAAACCCCTCTGTGCTCTTTGCCAAAAAAAAAACACAAATGGGGTCATGGAAGGTCAGACACGACTGACAAACAAGTGAGTGCCAACAATTACTGACAAGTGTCGCTAGGGATTTTCCTCCTTCTGAACACGCTCCGTCTTGTCTTTCCCAAGACGTGGGGCCTCAGTCTGCACTAGACGACACGGATGAAGTGTGACGGGAGCCTCTCACAAACCTAGGGAGCCAGTGCGTGCTGGGCCTCTCCACAAAGCCAAGGTGCCAACGCTTCCATGGCCCGCTGGCACATCCTGAGTCCACTAAAAACCCCCGGGCTTTGGACTGGGGGGTGGGGAGGAGGAATGATATGGGGGGGAAGTCAGAGAGCATTGTGCTGCCCTTAGGGATTTCAGCACCTGGTCCAGATTGACTCTGCCCTGGGATGATGACAGTTATGATGATGATAGTGGTAATGGTGATGATGGTAGTGATGGTGGTGATGGTGAGGATGATTGTGAAAGTGTTGAGGACCACAGGCCAGCGAGATTCTGACCCTGACGCCCGAATAAGCCCTCTCAGGTGAAAAGCCTGCTGCCTGGCCTGGATCAGTTTCCCATACCCCAGGAAAGAGCTCAAACACGCAGGTATGAGGATTATGTCCTCAAGACAAGTGTGGTTTACACCCACAGCCTGGGAACAAAGAAGTGCCCAGTGTCCTCTGGGGAAAACAATTAGGAAGCGTCCTATAAAAGCCTGGATACAGGGTAATAAAATGGGCTCTTTATCTTCCAACACTCCAGAATCCAGTCTCTTTTTATGCACCCTCACGAAACCTCTGGGTAAGTGATTCTTTCTTAGCCCTGCTGCAGGATGGTAGAGCTTCCCACATGATGGTGATGATGAAAGTGATGATAATGACTCACATTTACATAGTGTTTAAAGGTTTAAAAATTTAACATTTCATTTGCTACTCAAAACAACAGGGTCATGTATCCAGTAAGTGTCAGAGGTTGGATGTGAACTTGGGCCCTGCTAACTCCAAGATCAAATCAAATTGTGTTCATTTTAAAACTGGCAATCACCTGTCTCATTGCCCTGTGTCAAAGTTCATTCTAATAATTCCTATTTCAATGAAGTCTCCATGCAAAAAACTCAATCACTCGATATGTATTGAGCTCTAAGTGTAAATTATTGCCCAAGGAACTGTGGGAAATGGAATTAGCATGAACTATAGTTATCATGGAAGCTGTGTGTTATCTTGAATTCAAGATATCATCATTCAGCTTCGACATCTCCATTGATGGTGCCACCATCCCCCTGATAAGCCAGTTTGACAAAGTTGGGGTCATCTGTATTCTCTCTCATCCACAAACTGGATTAGTCCCCAAGTCTGGTCCATGTTACCTGTGTGTGTCCCTGTTCTCCACTCATGCCATCAACACTCTAATTCAAGACCTCACCAGAGCTTTCTTGGATTTTCGCTATAGCCTTCTTACTGATGCAGTCTCTAGTCTCTCCCCACTCCAATCCATCCGCTGGCCATTTTTGCAGTCACCCAGACTTAAAAGCTTAATGACTTTCTCTATACATCCCTCTCACTCACCACCTCCCAAATCTGAACTGTTGTTAAATCTTGTCTCTTCTCTATTTAGCTGTCAAAGTGATCTCCCTAAGGTTTAGGTTTGACCATGATGCTCAGGTCAGACCCCAACTCAGAAAACTTTGCTGGTTCCCTATTATCTTGAAGATTAAATATAACACCTTCTGCCATTTTAGGCCCTTCCTAACCTGACCCCTTCCCACTTTTCTAGTCTTCCTACACTTTATTCCTATCCACATACTCCATGAACTACCAACACAGGCCTAATGGCTGCTCCTTCACTGTGTTCCACTTTTTAAAGCCTTTTCAGTGTCTGTCATGGCTGGAATGTTCTCCTTTCCCTGGCTTCCTCCAAGACTTAAATCCCATGTTAATTAATGGATTACAGGATATTCCTGGTGGAGATAACAGCATTAGAAAAACCACTAGAGCTAGAAAGCTTAACAAACATTAATTGTGTCCATCGAGTGAGTCCCTTTGGTGTTTATTGACCAAATATATTTCTGCTCATCATTCCTTAGATTTCCATTAATCCCCTCCTGGTCTTCATCCTTTCAGAATGATGGCCTAATCCTTCTAGTCTGTCCTCTGAGAACAGAGTACTTATCCTTCTAATTGTCCTATTTGCCCTTATGTAGACCTCTAGTTTCTTTGTATTGGTGTAGAACTGTATAATAAGACCCCAGGAATAGATGTGCCATACATTCACCATAAGGCATGGCAAGGGACTTCATTTTCAGTGTCCATCACAATCACTGTCACTACAGTGACTTGAACCACAAACATACCCCCCCCCAAAAAAATTACCATCTCTGAAGTGCTGCAGCTTGACAATTCACGCTATTTTATTGATTTTGAGTGGTAAGTAGCCCCTTAGGGCAACAACTGGTCAGACTCCTGGGTCTTTTTGTGTATCCTTTGTCTTACACTCATACCCCATATGATACCTCTTGCCAGATGTCTCCCCCATTAAAATGGGACAGTAGAAAGTGACTGACTCTAGATCTGATCACAGCATTCGTAGAAAAAAAGAGCTCCCTACCATTGCTGGAAATGTCCTCCAAGTGCTTCAGAGTGTCCTCTTCCCAATGACATTTCCAAGTTCATTTTTCCACCCATCTCCTTCATGCCTTCCATATTCCAGCTGACCCAGACTGTTTGCCGTTTCCCACATGCGACATTGTGTTTCCTACCGACATACCTTTGTACAAGCTGTACTCCATACTTGGAATGCATTATCGGCTCTCCACCACCTCAGAGACTCTTTCTCTTCCTTCAAGGATCATCTCAGGTGCAAGGCTCTGAACAATGCATGGCTCTTCCTGCATCTGTAGTTATTAGTGGGTCTCTCTTCTTGTCTCTCATTTCCACACAATGTTGTAATCTCCATGAAGGCCTGGGGTTTTTCCTTTTCTTCCTTCTATACCCATCTGGTACAGCATGGCATCTTGTTCTCATATAAATTTAATAGATGATTATGGGATTGGAATGGATTAGACTGGATTTATTCAAATCACATAGTATTGGAAGGGACTGGATCAGATCTGATTGGACTAAGACTGGATTAGAGTAGACTGGACAGAACTAGATTGGATTGGATTAGACTGGAGTGCACTGGATTGGATTGGATTGATCAGCTTTAGGCAGATCAGTCTCCCGTTGCTTGCCATGTCGTATTAGGTAAATGAAGGGAGGTCAAGAGCTGAATAAGTAAAGGTCCTCACTTTCCATCTCCTTAGCTTTCTTTCTGCTGAATGTCTAAGAATGACACATCAGCTTAGTTTCAGTCTGATTTTGTGAACCCATGACCAGCTTCACTTTTGTTAGAGCTGAATTTCTCTAAGGCATGAACTTTGTCATAATTTCTCAATCAGTTAAAAAAATGCCTCCACTCCAAAAGATGTGGGAGGGGGATTGAAACCTGTAGTTCTCAGGCTTGCAGGGACCCTAAAGGAAAATCTGATTGTCCTTCTGCTTTTCAGTGGGTTGACATTATAGCTACATTATACACTTCTTCTGTGTAGCTGGCTGAAAGACGAAAGGATGGAAATGAAACTTAAGGAACACCTGATTTATTTATCAAAAGCAATATTTTTGCCTTCATAAAAGAATCTTAACAAAAGCATTCACTAGTCATAAATAAATCACTTGAGTGTGTAAGTGAAGCATAATCCTCATTAAGAAGTTCTTGCTTGGGGGGGAAGGGAGAACCAAGATGGCAGAGAAAAGGCAGTGTCCCACCTGAGCTCTCCCCAAAACCCCTCCAAACATCTTTAAATAATGCCATAAAACAGTCTCTGGAGTGGCGGAACCTGAAAAAGGATGGGACAAAATAATTTTCCAGTCAAAGACAATTTAGAAGGTCAGCAGGAAAGGTCAGCCTCACCTGGGTGAGAATGGAGCACAGTCCAGCTAAGCCACCCCAGCATAGACCCAACCCCAGCAAACCAGAAGCAGGCCTTGGGAGCCACTGAATCAGCAGCAGCAAGAGCAGCTTCCCATAGAAGGCAAGGGGTCAGAAGGAGACTACAGAGGTATCTTTGCTAGCACTGAGGCAGGACTCTGTTGCCTTGCCCATACTCTGATCTGAGTCTCAGGTCAGGTGGCAGACCACGGGCAAGGAGGATCACTAACACACAAGAGCTTGTGGCCACAGTGGAATAGGGACCCTCCTCGCAGTTCCAGGGCAGAAAAGAGGGCTAGTGGTCACACACTGACCAGAGTACAGGCCAGGAGAGTAGTAAATACCTCTCCTTAGATCATGCCATCTTAGAAGAACTAAAAATTTACAGGTCTCCAGAAATATCTCTAAAAAAAGCTCCATAAAACCCCTGAAGCTTGGGACAGTACACACTCCACCCTGGAAGCAGAGCCCCACTTCAGTAAAGGGTAAAAGGTCAAGAAATAAATAGGCCAGGAAAATGAGCAAACAACAGGAAAAAAAATTTGGAGAGAGACAGAGAAAGACAGAGAGAGCCTAGACATCATCTTTCAAGATATTATCAAAGAAAACTGCCCTGGTATTCTAAAACTAGAGGACAAAACAGAAAATTAAAGAATCCACTGATATCCTCCTGAAAGAGATCCCAAAATGAAAATTCCCGGGAATATTATAGCCAAATTCCAGAGCTCCTAGGTAAAGGAGAAAATACTGCAAGCAGTCAGAAAGAAAGTAAAAAAAAAATTCAAGTATTATGGAGCCACAGTCAGGAGAACACAAGATTCAGTAGCTTCTACTTTAAAGGACTGGAGGGCTTGGAATATGATATTCTCTAGGGCAAAGGAGTTAGGATTGCAACCAGCAATCACCTACTCAGCAAAAGGAGCATAATCCTTTGGAGGCCTGGGGGATAGATATTCAATGAGATAGAGGATTTTCAAGATGAAAAGACCAGAGTCAAATAGAAAATTTGACTTTCAAATACAAGACTCAAGAAGCATAAAAAGTTAAACTGGAGAGTGAAATGAAAAGGGGCTTAATAAGATTAAACCATTTACATTCCTACATGGGAAGATGATACTTATAACTCATAAGAACTCCCTCATTATTAGGACAGTTAGAAGGATCATATATAGACAGAGGGCACAGATATAAGTTGAATATGAAAGGATATCTAAAAAAATAAAATTAAGGGGTGAGAGAGGGGAGAAAGGCAAAGGGAGATGTTGAATGGGGCAAGTTATTTCACATAAGAGAGGCAAGTAAAAGTTTTTTACAGTAAAGGGAAGAGGCGGAAGGTGAGGGGGAGTGAATGAAACTTTCTTTCATCAGAATTGACTCAAGGAGGAAATAACATACACATTTAATTGGATATAGAAATCTATCTTACCCTACAGGAAAGTAGGATGGGAAGGAGAGAAGAGAATGGGAGGGGGGTGATAGAAAGGAAGGCAGATTGGGGGAGGTGGTACTGGGAGGGAAGACACTTTTGAGGAGGGACAGGGTGAAAGCAGAGAGAGAATAGAATAAATGGGGAGAGAGGAAATGGGATGGAGGGAGATAGGTTAGCGAAAGTAACTAAAAAGCTCCATCACTGCCCACTCTACCAATCAGAAAGGTCAGGAAAGGACCCAGATTTCTTCTTTGTGATCCAAGAATTATTCAATAATCACAGTCAAGCTGAGAGTTTACTTAGATTTGGAAGTACAGTCACTATCCCTCTTCGAAAGCATTAGAGTTGGAAATGCTGGTCTGAGTTGGATAGTGATCCAGAAGAATTAGTCTTGCTTAATATTCCTTGAGGAGAATACAGATTGGGGAGAATCTAGTATTCTGTACTGTGCTCTTGTAAAGCACTGGTGCTTTATCTACACCATCTAGTGCACTTCCAAACTCAGAATAGAGTTCTTCCTTTACTCTCTCAAATGCTAATGTAACCAGTTAACTTGACTAAACACTCTCTAAAACTGAAAGAAAAAAAAAAGCTTGTCTAGAAAGTAGTAAGAAAGTATTATTAAAAGTACTATAGGTTTTCTGATTTTCCAGTTCATTGACTTAATCCTTAAGGCCTAGCTTCGTGATTAAATACATTACAATGATGCTCTACAAATCCAAAGACACAATGTCACAAATTAAGATTCACTGTTTCACTGTGCTCCTTTCAATAAATTCTAATTAAATCATTAAAATAAAAAAAGAAGAAGAAGAGGAGGAGGAGGAGGAGAAGGAGGAGGAAGAGGAGGAGGAGGAAGAGCTCTTCCTTCAGAGGTCCCCATATGATGTTGTTAACGCTCAGATCTAGCCTATACCTGTAACAAAGCAGAGTCAAACTTGGGGTGGGTTGATTCAGGTCGTTCCTGACCTATTCATGACTGGTTTTGACCAATTAGGTGAGTTTGGACATAAAGAGGTTTTCTTTTCCAATGCAGATGATTCACGCACCCCGATAACCACCCCCCTGGTCCTACTTCTTCAAGAACTAAGAATGAACAGCCGACATTCACATCACACTTTAAGATGAACATACATCATCTCACCTGATTCTCCTGACAGCTTTGATGAGGGAAGTGTTCTTACTATCCCCATTTACCAAAGAAAAACTGAGGGTGAGAGAGATTCAGTGCCTTGCCCAAGGCACACTGCTGCTAGTTATCTGGGGCAGAAACCTTCTCCACTTCACATCCCCTATTTTGTCCTCTCCATCACTCTGTCTCTGCATAAAGTATTACTTCTATACTAGTGGGAATTCTACCAAGGAACTGATCTTGAACCTTTCCCTATAGACACTGACCCAGCCCAGGGCACTCTCTGGCCTCTAGTTGGCCCTGGGTGGGGTATTTTCCTTTAAGCAGCCTGTTAGGTGTTGGTGTTTGGATTCCCATCTGGAACCAAAGTTGTTGTTTTTCTTTTCAGCCACACAACTTTTGTGTTGTTGTTTTAGCAACTTCCAGTCCTAACAGGACGGTCTAAGATATAAATCTTTGTGGAGTGACTGCTGACTAAGTAGAGTGGGAGCCGAGCCAGAAGCACTGAATGCCTGGAAATGCTGGTCCAAGAAGGACCCTCCGTGAGCTACAAAGTATGCAAATGGTAGTAGGAGGGGCAGCCTTAGGGGCTAGCACGTGGAAGATAAATGTTTCTGTTGCTGCACCGAGGGGATACTGAGTTTCATGGATTTCAAAACCCATGTGGTGAAGTGAGAGGTTAATCAGGAGTTTGCTGTGTTCTTCCTTGAGCAAAGGAACACAAATCTCCATGATCAGGAGTCTGAGCCAGCTTGGATGGAGTCCTGAAACTCCTTGGGCCATCTGGCCATTTGTCATAATGGAACACTGCCATCTAACTCAATGGTGCCATCCAAGTCACATGGCCAGGGCAGGCAGGAGGAAGAGGGTCCAGATGAGAAAGGGTTTGTGTGAGGCATGTCTTTATCAAGGTTTTCACTGATGACTTTCCTTTTTTGATGACAACACCGCCCCCCCCCCAGTCTTCTGAAGCTAGGAACTCTTAGCACGGACATTTTCTTGGACACTTTCTTTAAGTGAGCAAGGTCCCTGGGACATTGAGTGGACCTTCAGTGCTGAACTTACCAGAAAACATGTGAACACAAGCTGCGTACAATTGACAGGAATAAATGGGGTGCGATTTGTATCATTAGATGGCATGTCCGCATCACACGTACTGGAGTACTTCAATGAATGGGTGACAGAATAGTGTTGGGAATAAACATCCCAGGGAGAAGAAAATGGAAGAGACAGGAGAGGAGAAGGGAGGGGAGGGAAGAGGAGGGGAGAGGAGGGGAGGGGAGAGTGGAGGGGAGGGGAGGGTGGACGGGAAGGGAGGAGGGGAGGGGAGGAGGGGAGGGAAGAGGAGGGGAGGGGAGGGAGAGGGAAGAGGAGGGGAGAGGAGAGGAGAGGAGGGGAGAGGAGGGGGAGGGGAGGGGAGGGTGGAGGAGAGGAGGGGAGGGAAGAGTGGAGGGGAGGGGAGAAATTTTAAAACAGAAGAGAAGGGAAAGAGAAGTGTGCTTTCTGTCTGCACTTGGTGTCATAGTACCTGGCCTCAAGTTCCCATTCTGCTCTTGATTTTAGGCTCATTAGTTTCCCTCTCTGGTCTCAGTTTCTTCATTTGTAAAAGAGTTTGATCAGACCCAAGCACCTCGAAGCTCTTTACAGCTTCTAGCCCCTGGGCCTCGGTCTCCCAGACTTAACAGATCCCCTTCTGTGCATCGTTAGCATCATTAGGTAGTTGAAAGTGAAATTCATTCATTTTAGCACAAAGGATTGTTTTGCTTTCCTCATGCTTAATTAGATAGATCAACAAAATAGCTGTCCCACGTCTAGGGGATAAACTTTACTCATTAACTCACTTCAGAGCCCATCAAAGCTCAGGGCACTTTTCATCAGCCACCTGCCTTCCCCTATCAGTTCAAGTCAGCAAACTGAAGAGCTTTCCTGTCTAATTATCCTCTTGCCCAATTGCGCCAACAGGGCCACGCTCTGCTCTTCGTTACACAGCCATGGCAAAGTGACTTGCAAGTCCTAATTCTGAAGGAAGATGAGCTGAGCCTGGGAACTCCAGAAGAGCTGGGAGCTCCGGCTTCTCCTCCCCAAGGGCTGGCATGCTCCAGCTCTCTGGGGCTGGCTCTAGGCCAATGGCTCCACCCACTCCCGGTTTTCTACTTCAGGATCAGTTGAGGTCAATGAGCTTTTTGTGGTTCCCAATGAAGGAACACAAAGCCAGGCAGAAGCAGTAGCAACAATGGTGGCCATGGGAGGAGAGAGCCCAGAACCAACCAGCCAAGACAGAAGGACAATTTCACATCAAGGAAAGGTCTTGGTTTGATGGCCCATGATACATATGGGAGGCGCTCGTTAATCCATCAACTGTTTTTCTTTCATTTAACAACTGACTTTATTTATTCAGCAGAAAACCTATGACATCATTTATTTTTCAATACACACAGAAACAAAATTGCAAAAAGGAAAAACACATGTCTCCCACTGAAGGGCCATCCTAGAAAACGCCTGATGTGGCTGTACCACTGACTGCAAAGTGGGGAAGCCACGGCAATTCCATCCTAAGACAACTGCTCCCCAGGCCCAAGAACTGGCACATTTAAGACTTCCCCAGACAGTCTGGAACAATAATAATATCACAATGAATGAACGCTGCTTGCAAGGTGCCATACAGATTGTGCCGTTTGAGCCTCACAAGATGGTGCCCCAAACAGCTAATAATGAACTACATTGAGAGGAGCATGGCTTCCAGGGAGAGAGTGCAATGGTCCCACGTGATGGTCCCATTGTCTTCTGCTCTGGCCAGACTCCATCCCGAGTCTTGGATTTAGTATCCAAAGGAAGTGGATAAGAACAGCAAAGGGCCTCCAGTTCATTCCCATTGAGGAATGTTTGGATTCATGAAGAAGAGAAGACTTGGGGGAGAGGGACCTTATCTGTCACCAAATAGTTAAAGGGCTAACCCAGGGAACTGGAAGCAACTTCCTGCTTATTCCACAAACAAGCCCTGCCATCTCTTGGCCCCAGGCATTTTCTTGGACTGTCCCCCAAACCTGGAATGCTCCCCCTCCTCATCTCTGCCACCTCATTTTCCTGGCTTCTTCCAAGTCCTAGCTAAAGTCTGATCTTCTACAGGAAGACTTTCCCAACCCCCCTTAATTCTAGTGCCCTTCCTCAGTTAATTATTTCCTCTTCTCCAGCACATAACTTCTACTTCTTTGTTTGCTTGTGGACTCCCTCATGAGATTGTGAGCTCCCTGAGGGCAGGGCCTGCCAATTGCCTGTGTACCCTCAGGGATTAGCATAGTGCCTTCCCCACAGGAGGTGCTTAAAAAATGATTACTTATTGACTGATTAACTAAATTGCTTAGGTTGACCCTAGATAGCAAGACTAAGGATAAAGGATGGAAGGTGCAAAGTGGGAATTATTCTCTGCCTCTGGACATGCTTCCTCTGAAGCAGGTTCAGATCCAACTTGAACTTGTGTTTTCTCTGTGACCTACTAACCATAAATCTATGACCCATTAGTTTTTCTACTCCAAGTCTTAGTTTCTTTATCAGCAAAATTGAGAGGAGCATATTAGATTAGATGGCATTTAAAGTTCCCTTCACTTCTAAATCTATAAACTTGTAAAACATACTTATCAAATGGTTATTCATCATGGACTTTAATATCTCCAATATCAGGGAGCTCACTACCTCAAGAGCAGGGTTGAATACTGGCCACCACGACTCTTGGAACCTTCAACCTCAGTGAACATGTGGACTTTTTAAACAACCACAAAGAAATGCTGTAAGGGAAAAGGGGATCGGGGTGTGGACCAGCCAGAGAATCAATCAGTCGAATAACATCTGTTCAAGTCTATGCACTTGTTTATACAGCTAACTACAGTATTGGGTATTGTTAGCAATACTCCTAATGAGAAGCATTTTCACAAATACCACCTTAATTCAGTTTATAAAACCACATATAGCTGGATATAAGGGAGATGGAGTTTTAGATTTTAGGCTTAGTTTAGACCTGGGTCCTAATCTCACTTTGGACACAAGATTTGTGACCCGAGTGTATGGTCTCTTCTCTGCGTGACATGGGCCACCAGTTAAGCCCCATCTACCAGATGGACCAAGACCTTCACTGAAAAAATGTCCCCACCCAGAGTTCTCTCCACTGAAGGCATCTGAGATCCCTCACATAGACACATACATGTCCACAGCACTAGCAAAACAGGGGGAAGGAAAGGAAGGAGAGGAAAGAAAATTCTTAAAGAGGTTAGAATTCTCCTTCCAGTGTTGTTGCCAGTGTGCTGGGAGACCTTGGCCAACACCCGCGGACTGTGAGTCTCAGGCTCTGCCTGAGAGCATCGGTTTATAGGCCATCTAAGGTTTCTCCTCCATTTCACACTCTGTTGTTCTCTTCTATGAATGCACTGCATACCCCTTCCCCCAGCCTGAGAATCCCCAACTGAAAAGGGTGCTCTCCGTGAAAGGGAGGATTGCTCCCATGCTGGAGGTTCTGGATAATTTTTTTCTACTGGAACGGGAGACACATTAAGGATGCCACCTCCAAGCACTTGTGACTTACGACAAGACCCAACAAGTCTCCTCAACACTAAAGTAGTCCGATGAGGTCACCTCTCTTGACACTGGCTGCTGAAAAGTTACTTTTCTCAGTTTGAGAAATGTTCGATTGTAGATAATCTGTGGAAGAAGGAATCATCAGAAGACAGTCCAGTCATTCATTGGAATACAGAGGGGGGGACTTGGGAATTTAATCAGTCATGAAGTATTTATTAATCACCTACCAGGAGGGGGAAACAAAACACAGAAATCTTAGTATGAATATGGATGCAGATACTCATACGCACTCATAGATATATAGTGAGAAGGGCGAGGGGAACAGCCCCTACAGGGAAGAGGAAAAGCTTCCTGGAAGGGGTAGCCTTTGAGCTGAGTTGTAAAGAAGGCTAGAGATTTGAAGAAGGGGAAGTGAACAGAGAGAGTATTCCAGGTACTGGGAGCAGGACTTGGAAGGGTGTGTGTGAGGGTCACCGGGAGGGATGGGTTGGTGCAATGCAGAGTATTGGGGGAGTCGTAAAATGCATCTGGATTCAGCGAGGAGGGGGCTGTTCCCCCTTCCCACTGGTTATTGTCAGCATTGCTGACAGGTCACATATTTACAATCCTTTCTTCAAAAAAAAAAAATCAAAGGTTCAGGAGAATATATTGCTTTTCCTCCTCTGGTAGTTACCAGAGTTTCGTTTTCCCATCTGGAACAAGGAGACTGAGGCTGTTTATCATCTGAGGCTCTTGACATCTCAACATAATATCTCTTTGTAGGTTCTGGAAAGACACCAATGAACGTGACATTAAGGTTTGTCTTGTTGATTGGTTGAATTGCATTATCTGAGAATGAAAAGCAAATAAAGGAAGTTGTTTGTAGGGAATTCAGAAACTGTGCACAGATAATGAAATCTTGGCTTCCCCTGGCAAAGCGGCAATCCCCCCACCTGGGGAGGACTGTCCCCAGCCTGGAGACTCTCAAAGGGTCGGTTTCCTAACTCCCACATCTGCCCGGGGGGACAAAAGTCCATAAAAGCTTTTCACAGAACACTCGGGGCAGCCCGGTACAGGAGGGATTCTGCCTGGTCCAGAAGAACAAGAAGCAATGGGACCACTTAAGTTCACTGTGAGGATAAACCTTCTAAAAATGACAGCTCTGGAAAAAACGGAATGGTTTGCCTTGAGAGGTCACCGTTTCTCCTTCTGGAATGTCTTTAAGCAAAGGCTGAGGGACAACTTTTTAAGGATTCTGGAAAGGAAATTCTTGCTAAGGATGGCCTTGAGGCCCCTGACAGCTCTGTTTTTTTCTCTGATTTTGTGGTTGAGGTCAAAGGTTTGACTGAAACCTCTAGGAAGAAAAGGATTTTCCATTGCACAGCCTGAGCTGTTGGAATCTCTCCCAGGTGAACAGAATGTCTTGGAGGGCAGGGCCTATCCTGTTTGTTTATTTCTAGCTCAGCATTTAACCAGCACCTGTGCCTGATGGGTGCTTCCTAAATTCTTGTGGATCAGTCGGTGTATTTACCAGACAGCCCAGTGTCTACCATTACAGATCTTTGCCACATTATTGTGTGCAAAGCACATTCTACATAATGGCCTTGTCAGGTAGACTGAGGCTCGGGATCAGAGAGGTAAGTTAGCCACAGAGCTAGTTAGCTGGTGCTGGGCCTTGGACCTGGGGCCCTTCGTTCCAAAACCAACACTGCTGTTCTTTCCCACATTGCCAGCCTCTGTTTTCTGTAACCCTCACGTGGCATGGCTACATGGACTTACTCCATCTCTTCAATAAGACTGATTCCTCCAGGTTGCTGGCCATGTGCCCCATGTCTGCCCAATGTATGAAGTCTTCAAACAGTCCCATCTGGTTTAATCCCTATCTGACCATGGATCCCCAGCACAACACACCCACCACTGAGCATCTATCCTGTGCTATAAGAGCCCCAAGGGTGGGGACCCACACTGCCCAAGTCAGTCCATTCAGTTTTGTATAGCGCAAATGCTGGGGATGGGCATCCCCACATCAATCCTAAATAGAAATTCACAGTAAAAATAACTCGGAGGTTTCGCCTCACAATGGACAAATTGGCAAAGAGGACAAGAGTTGGGAAGAGTTTGTGTTGGAAGGTTGTAGAAAGGCAGGCACGTGAAACCTAGTGGATTTGTGAATGAATGCAACCAACCAGGAAATTAGTCTGGAATTATCCAAGGAAGGTGTCTAACATGTCCACACACAGAGATCCTGCTACTAGGCATTTGCCTCCAAGGGGGCCAGAAGTAAAAATAAAGGTCCTATAGTCCTCAAAATCTTTATAGTGTCTCTTCTTGTAGTAGCAAAGAATTGAAAACAAACATGATCACTGCCTGGGGGATGGTTAGACAAATTGTGGGACAAAACTTCGCCTCCCTCCCATCTTGTCAGGGATGGGCCCCTATGGTAGAGCAGGCTGCCCACGCTGTCAAATTCCAGAGATGTTTTGGTTAGCTTTGCTGACCTGCTTCTCTCTATCGTTCATCTTTGTGATATGGGTGGACTCTCTGGGACAGAAAGGGAGGAAGAACTTAGCTCACATAATGCAGATTTTCTCCATACCCAGATCACCTATGGGAAAACATCCCACTTTCCCCCACCACACACCTGGCAATAGTCTCTTTCCATTGCCTGTGTAGCTGGAATGGGCTGTTGCATCTTTAAAATGAGTAGAATGTGACACGTGCTTAAATCTGAAAGTGGTTAAACCTTTACTGTGGTGATGATGAGTAGACACGTCTCAAGAGAAACCACACAATTTTCAGCTGGAAGCCTGTGCCTCTGGCTTGTACAGCCCTGGACTCATTGGAAGCCTCCAGAATCCTGGACCACACCATTCTAGCCCTGAGAGGCAGCTGCTCATTCAGACTCAGCTGCAATGATTTCAGCTCTTTCTCCTCAGGTTAGAAAACTTCAAATGGAATTTTCAGAGAAATCAGTCTGTCCAATGGAAGAAATGGAACTTCATTTGGTCTCAGAGGGTAGAAGCAGGAACAGTGGTGGGAAGATGGAGAGCAGATTGGAGGAAATATATGGAAATAGTGAATACTTAAATAATATTGATGTAAGGAAAAACTTCCTAATGATTAGAGCTATCCCCAAAAAAGGCACAATCAGATGGACTCATAGTTCATGAATGGAAAAGGGAGGTCTGTTCTCCCAGCTGCTGCTCACACACACACACACACACACACACACACACACACACAGCTCAGAGGTGACTTTGAACTTGCATCTATTGTAGAAAATCAATACTAGACTTGAGATGGAGTCAGAGAGAGTGGGGGATTGTGAGCAGAGAAGAGACTCTTTCTGAGCACACAAAGCATATTCCATCTACCTCATGCCTGTGACAGACACACCACCAGCCTTCTCTTGAATCCTTCCTCCTCTATTTAATAACTGTGGAGACTGGCTCATGATCCTTCCTCCATACCATGCTCTATTCTCAATTCATTTAGATTTCCCAATGTGGGGGAGCCAGGAAGCGATGCAGGCTCCCCTCACCCCAGATGGAGATGCTGAGAGCCTCAGCCTGGCTGCTCCATCCCTCCCCACCCCCAGCCTCTTCCCTTCAGCTCCACAGTTCAGGGATAATTCATATTCGACACATGCACTTAAAACATGACAGTGGTTGATAAAAAGCAAAGAATTGATTTGCAGAGTCTGATTGCAGAATCGGCTCAACACAGAGAAGACCTACTGAGGCTTCTTTTTCTGATTTGGGGGGGTCATGATACCATGAAGGCTTTTATTCCAGGGTCATATTTGGAGGAATTAATGAAGAGCTAAGATTGGTCACCCCGAGGAGGTTCTCAACCGTGGTCTCCCTCCCGTTCAGAAGGACCCTTTATTGGGATATTTACTCTGCAGGAACAATGCTCTTCCACTATCCCCCATCAGCATATTTTAATCTTAAAAAAAAAAAAACCTTATGCTGCAGAAGTAGATCGTCTCTTTGGCTGACTTGTATGGAATTGGCAGTGATATAACTGGGCTTTTCCTTCATCTGTGAAGCCTCGTGACTACAGTTGATACCTGTTTCTTCAACACTATTTCTTTCAGCGGTTTTTCGTATTTGACAACCTGATGGCTTCTTTTTTATGGCCAAATGTAGACATGCCCTCACACCCCACAAAGTCTAGGACTTGAGGGGACTCTCCTGGGATTCGGTTTGGGACTGGGAGCACCTGGGGGAAGAGGGGAAAGAGGGAGAGGAGAAGGGCAGGGTCAGATGCAGGAGGAGGAGCAGGGAGTACTGAACCAATCATCTCACTCACAAAGGATCGTGAATTTAATGCTGCCATTGTCCTCTGAGGGCCTATAGTCCCATTCAATATAGGAGTAAACTAAGGTTGGAGGCAATTAGAGGACTTGTCCAACATCACACAGAGAATCAAACGACAGAACCCAGAATCAAGCCAAGGACTCTGGGTTCAAATTTAGCCCTGCCCATTTCAGATGCTGGGCATTAGGCTCCGCCATGTTCTCCCTCCTTCCTTCCATCTCTTAGGGCCCCCAGCTTCCCTCAGAGCTTGGCTCCAGCTGAGACCCGTCCCTCCTCCCTTCCCCTTCCCACCCCCATTACTCTATTAACTGTCTCCTTTTACTCATCTGTGTCGTGGTGTTTGCTTCCTCTCCAGGGCAAGGACACTCTCATTTTTGTCCTGTGTCCCCAGAGCCTGGCACTTACCTCATCTACAGGCATGCTCAGCAGGGCAGGCTGTGCCTGCAGCCTTGCCAAGCCTACCTGTTTTCTCAGCGGCTGAGGTTCACTGACCTTTTTTCTGAAATGCTACCCCCTCACTCTGACCTCAGTGACTCATCATGGACAGGAGGCCAGGACCGTAGAGCATGAAACCTTCCAAAGCAAGACAAGTTACAGCCCCTGGTTTATTGTTTTGTCTTTAGGCTGTAAGGTCCTTGAGGGCAGGGACTTCTTTGACAGCTTTGGTGCCTGGTTAGACATGGTTAATACACATTTGTTGGATGATCTAAGGATTGTCCTTGTGCAAGGAGACTCCTCCCTGGGCTTATAAGACTTCTCAACCAAGCAGCTCTCAAAGGCAGTCTCTCAAGTCTCCGGGAGGTCATCTGTGGGAGGGGATAAACACTGATGGGCAGAGATGGCATTCATGCACCAGCCAGGCGTGGGGAGCCTGAGACCTCGAGGCCACATGTGGCCTTAATAAAAAGATTTGCTCTCTAAAACTTGGACTCAGTCAAAAGACCACACCCAAGGACCTAGAAGGCCACATGTGGCCTCAAGACTGCAGGTTCCCCACCTCTGAACAAGACGGTCAGAGGAAGTCTCACTGACCTCTGCATTTGCCTCCAGTTCAAAGCTTCTGGAGCCCAGGGCACAACTCTAAGTCCTTCCTGATGCCTCCAGAGGGTCCTGGAAACTCTTCCCTTCCAGACCTAGGATTCCCAGGCTTTTATCATTAACATTTGGATGGCTGGGTTTCATAGCTTTGAAGTTAGAAGGGCTCAGATGGATCAGGGGAGAAAGCACTGACCTTGGAGTTCAGAAAACCTGAGTGCAAATCCTGCCTTACACTCTTACAAGCTTCCTGATCTTGGGCAAATCACTTCTCTTTGTCTCAGATCTCCATTGAAGGTATGAGTGAGGGGCTTGGGCTTTTTGGGTTTTCAGTCTAAGATCTGAAGAGTCCATCTCCACATCCCCCAGAAAGGTTCTCCTTCTAAGCACTGTCTGACCAGAGACCCTGCAGAAGCATTGTCATGGACTTGCAGGAGTTCAGGCCTGGAAGGTTCTAGGCTGCTCCCTCCTTGCCCTCCAAGGAACATATGCATGCTTTTAATCTTCAAGGTTGTTGGTTTTGTTTTCACCTCTGGCTTGACTTCTGCTCTAAAGTTACCCATCCAGGCCAAAGCCGCACAGCCAGAATCAACCTGGTGCTTCATTCAGACCCAGAGATGGGAGGCTTTATGGACAAGAAACCTGGATGACCATGACAAATCCGTGCTTTTGTGCCATTTCACAAGAGGCCCCCTCAAACTCATCAAGACCAATCTCCCCATTTTATAGATTGGGAATCAGAGACCAGGAAAGAAGGAACTTGCCTAAGGTCACCCAGGTAGTGAGAACCACCCATTGTCAGGATTGCAGCCCTGTCCTTGGACTCCAGAGGGGACACACTTTCCTCTAACCACATTTGCTGAAAAGCGAGGTCAGAGACGCCCTTTGGAAATAGGTCATTTACTTTACCCGTCAGGATTTTTAGCAATTATTCAAACCTGACCAACAAGATCAACCTGGGCTGCAAATGGAGGGCACGCTCTGGGGAAGACAGCAGAAGCTCTGGTCAAACAGTGTCTTTCTGTCTGCAATGTCTGGATCTGCAATGAACAAATAAGTAAACTTAAAAATACTCACTGAGCGCCGGGGACCAGGCACTGAAGGAAGCAGTGAGGGCAGATGAACTTCCTCGGGGGTCCCCGCACGCCAGCTCACACCCCAGTGAGGAAGACGAGGCAGGGAAGGCGTCCGCGCGGGGCCGACAGCAAGGACCTCGTCCTGGGGGGCAGCAGCACACCGGCCCCAGGAGGCCGCTTTATTGGTGTTTGACCGACAGCTTTCTGATGGGGAACCACTGGCCAGGAGCAAGTGTTTAGGGGTCGGGCCTTCAGACCTTGAGGACATGGAGGAGGTGGGGTGGCAGAGGGCTGCCAGGGCCCAGCTTGGGAAATAGGATTCCCTGGAGGTCTGTTGTGGGAGCCAGGCTGGGAGCAGGGCTGGTGGTCTGGGGGTAGGGGCTGCTACTTCTGGCCTTCTGAGGCTTTCTGGGCCAGGGGCAGCAGCTGGGATGGCGTTGGTGATGATGAAGAGGAGGAAGAGGAGGAGGAGAAGGAAGGGGAGAGGGAGGAGAGGAGGGAGAAGAGGGAGAGGGGGGAGGGAAGGAGGGGGAAGAAGGGGAGGAAGATGAGAAGGAGGTGGAGGAGGAAGGGAAGGGGGAAGAGGAAGAGGGGAAGAGGAGGGGAAAGGAAGGGGAGGAGGGGGAGGGGGAGGACCCAGTGAGGAAGAAATCTAAGCCACCTCCAGGCTGAATGTGCTTCGTGAGTCAGTCCTCTGCCTGGGGAGCCAGAAGCCCCTTGCATAGCAAATAAACTGGCTGCCTAAAAGCGTGCCCCCCACCACGCAGGCCTGCTCTAGAACCAGACGTTCCTACCGCTAGAATCCCACCTCGGTTACATCCCAGTGTCTTGCAGAAAGCCAGGATTTCAAGAAGCCCTCCACATACACCAACTTAGCCCGGTTCACTATCAGATACACTGCCTGGCACCTGGCACAGAATAAGCCCTAGGGGAAAGGATGGAGAGAGCTGGGTCCATTCTGATGGGTGGGGAGGAGAAGAAAAGGGCTGGGGAGGCTGCTCCCGGCACGGAGGCCGGCAGAGATTTCAGGGGGCCTCGATATAGGAGCGGATAATGTGAGGACAGCGAAAGCCTGAGAAGAGATGGGAAGGGCAGGGAAAGGGGGTGGGATGAAGGTGGCAGAAAGGGGGCCCAGGACCAGCTCCCCTTCTGTCCTGATTTTGGCAGGCTCGGAGCGTGAGATCTGCAGCTCCACTTTGTTCAGACGAGGATGGAGGCTCCATTTGGACACTGCCGGATGTGGGGGGTGCTGACCTCAGTAACCAGACTGGTTTGTCTGGAGGGAGTCCAGCTCCTGCCATGTGCTGGCCAGGTACCCGGGAGCATCACTGAACCTGTCTGGGTTCCAGAAAAAGCGCACGGGAAGAAAGGATGGTGACCACTGTGATTCAGGCCTGCCAGGGCTGTTGTGACGTTTAAACAAGATGAGGCAGATAAAGAGACGCTTTCCTGGCTGCATTATTAGGCACCTACTATGTGTAATTGCTCTACAATACTATTTCCTTAGATCCTCCCAAAATCCCTAAGATAAGATTGTAATTATGATCACCATTTTACAGATGAAGAAATTGAGGCAGACAGGGCTAGGTTGACTCACCCAGGGTCACACAGATCAGGAGTGTCTGAGGCCAGATTTGAATTCAGGTCTCCAGGCCTGGCACTCCACCCACTGAGCCGCCTGCCTGCTTGCCCTTCCCTCCCTTGCTTAGCTCCGGGCTAGGCTGCCAGAACCTCGTTTGGGTCCTGGCTCTGCGCTGGGCATCGAACTCGGGCAGGGCCTGTCTCCGCTCAGAGCCTGTCTTTTGCCTCTTTGTATCCCCAGCACTCATCACGGTGCTCGGGCACACAATAGGTGCTCAGGGAGCACTTTACAGGCTTTGAGGACCTTGAAACACCGACTCCACGTTGGTCACTGCTCTTAATAAGAGGAACAGGAACAGCTGGGGCGCCCTCCTTGGCACTCTGGAGAGGCTGGCGGAGAATAGATTCTGCAGCCCATTTTACAAAGCAGGGAAGTGAGGTCATGCACGTAGAGGCAGGAGCCCCAGGCCTAGCCCAGGAATCACCCCACTCTGATGAATTATAAGCCAAACCCATTTCACATTCCAAATAAGATGTGCAGGCACATCCTCAGCGCTGCTGACATGACCTGACAGTTCTCTGGTCCTTGGCCCCATCGCCTGAAGGGGGTTCTTGTCCACTGAACTCTGCGGGGTCCCCTGGAGCTGTAGGACCAGCCTTCACGAGCAGTGCAGGCTCGGAAAAGCCAGTCCCAAATGCAGAGCGTCCCTATCCAGATAAATGGCACCGCGTTGTTCTCTGGGGGGAGAGGCTGCCAGCGACGGGAGGATGGTCTATAATTAGGCATACTTCAGACAACCACAGGGGCTGCTCTGGGAGGCCTACCACAGACCCAGCCATGAGCCAGCTCAGCCTCCCTTCGAGTAAGCCACGCGGTGGTGGCATCATGGTGCAGGGGTCCCGTGCGGTCTTCTGCCCGTCCTCTGGGAGGGGCCAGAAGGCTGCCCAAGAGGCCTCAGGTTGGTGAGATTAAATGGTGTTGGGCTGGTCCTGTCTTGGGGCTAAGTGGGGCAGCAAGCCTATTCCAGCCAGGTCCTCTTCTGGTGTCTCAGTCTGGAGCAAAGAGGACCCAGCATCTGGGAGGTGGCACCAGACGAAGTCCGGCCGGCCAGATTAGCTGGATAAGCATCCCCTCAGTACTCCGGGCACCTATCTCATTCCTAACAAGGCAGTCTCAACAAGCTGGCAAAAGCCCATCATGGGGACGGCCACCAGGTAGCAGATTTGGGGACTGCATTTATGTAAAGAGTAAGCGTAGTGTTCACCTTTGGGGGCCTGAAGAGCTGGGTTCAAATTCCGCTAATACTATTTCTGAGCCATGTGACCCTGAACAGCTGATCCAAATCTCATTTTCTCCTCTATACAGTGGGATAACAACAGGTGTGGCCCAGGATCATGGAGCTGGGGAGAAGCTCCAGGAGGGTGAGGGGTGTGAACCCTAAAAGGCCAGCCGCAGACTCTCAACACCCCTCAAAGAAAATGCTGACCTGGACAGTGAGAGGAATGCCCTCACCTGCGGGCTCCCTTTTCAGTGAAATCTCCAGTTAGTGCCTACCCCGTTCACGGGGACGATGGACCCAGAGTCAGGAAGAGCTGAATCCGAATCCTGCCGAGTCCTGTGGGGATGGGAAAGGTACTTCATCCCATCCTGCCTCAGTTTCCTAACTTGGAAACTTGGGGTAATAATAGCTACATTCTCTATGCCGCAGGATGATTCCAAGACTCAAACAGCTACCGTGTATAATGAAGCAAAATAGAAAATGTCCTCAGTGTGATGAGTGTAACAAGCCCACACCACTGTTTGCAAAGGCATGTCCTGACGCCACAGAGGAAAGGGCAGCAGAGGTTTGTGGGTAGTGTGACTGAGAGAGGACTGGGAATTAAATCCTGCCCCAGAAACTTTCTAGCTGTGTGATCCTGGGTAAATCACTTCAGCTCGCTGAGACTCACTTTACTCCTCTGTAAAATGAGGCTAACAAAGGGGGGGGGGGGGGGTAGGCACCAATCTGAAAAAAAAGCAAGCCATGTGAATCTTAAAGTGCTACCTGAATAGTGGGAGGATTAGCCTGTCAACCTCCAAGGCAGACAAAGGGCAAAATACATGCTTCAGTGTAGGTCTGGGGCAGCCCCCATCTGCCCATCCTGAGCCATCAGGCTATTAGTGGGAATTCTGTGCACTTTGCCATGAAACTGTAAGGGCCTCATGTGAAAGAGGTTGCACAGAGTCCATCACTGTGAACGTGAGTGGGCAGAAGAGGCAGTGGGTCAGTAGTGGGGATGAGAGAAGGAAGGGAATTTGAAGAAAGGAAGGAGAAAAGGTAGGAGGAGGACAAAGAAGAGGAGGGGGAGGGGAGGGGGAGAGGAAGAAGGGGGAGGAGAGGAGGAAGAAAAGAAGAAGGAGTAAGAGGAGGAGGGGAAGGAAGAGGAAGAAGGAGGGGAAGAGAAGGGGAGGGGGAGAGGATGTGAAGGAGGGACCAGAGGGGGAGGGGGAGAGAAGGCAGCAATGAGCTGCGTGCTTAGCCCTGCTGAAGTGAAGGGGCAGCAGCCTCCCCACTGATGACCCCCTAGCTCTCTCCAGGTACCAAATGGCCTCCCAGGTCTCTGCCAGCTCCAGCTCTCTGTGGAGCTCTGTGAATCGGCATCAAGATCCAAGGAATGGGACGAGATATCAATTTTCTAAGGATGAGAAACTTACTGCCAAACTTAGAGTTGCTGTAAGAATGTACACTACTGTTAATAAAAGTATCTGTTCCTTGTATATTTTTAGTATCGAAAGGATGATTAAACTAATGGAGATTTCCTATAAAAGCTCTGTCCACTTCATCTGAAGATGCATCTGAGGGACCAGCAGAGCATACGAAATTAGTAACAGAGTTAATGGCAACCGTTTAAACAGCAAAGCTCCCTCCCCCAAAGGTGTCCCCATATGGTGTGTTCTAAGCAATGCCCACACGAGCTAAATAATAAAGTGGGCATATGGGACCAGATGGTCTTTTCTGTTTCTCAGATTCTGTCTTCTCTGTGATGGCTAATTGCATCACTCACTGATTTTGTGACTCAATTTTGATTTTCCCTAAAGAGCTGGTCCATGGGAAATGAATAATGAAATTAAGAATTCAGTTCAACACAACAAATAGTTATTAAATGGCCGTCTGTGCCAGGTGCTGTGGTAACTGCTGGGGACAAAAATGAAAGCGCCTCCCACCTCCTCTCAAGGACTGAGGGGACAGAAGAACATGTACAGAAATAAGGAGATGCGAGCTAGCCTGAGGAACGGGACGCATTAGGGAAGGTCTGCTCTAGTAGATCGCCACGGAGGGGAGCCTTGAAGGGAGCTACGGAGTCTAAGAGATGGAGTGAAGGAAGAAGGTCACTCTAGACATGGAAGATGGCTGACGCAAAGGCGTGGAGGTGGGAGACTGTGTTCTCTGTACCAGGGAAAGAAAAGAGGCCAGTTTGGCTGGAATACAGTATCCATGAAGGGCAGTGATGTGAAAGGAGTCTGCAAAAATAAGCCAGAGTCAGAGGACCAAGGATTCTGGGTACCAAACTGGGCATCTTGTGTTTTAGCCAGGATCAGGAGACTATTTAAAGTCTTGCTTTAAGAAGATTACAGCTACAATGAGGATGGGAGGGGAGCTCTTAGAATCTGGCGGATCTGTTAAGGGGGCTATAGCAACAGGACCCTGCAAAGATATGACTGGTGTCTGTAAGAAGAGAGAAGAAGGGGTTCAGGAGACCCCCTTGTGGGATTAAAATATACAGGACTTAATCACTGATGAGGGAGAGGGGTGAAGGAGCATAAAAAACTGGGGATGATTCTGCATTTGTAGATATGGGTGACCAAGAGGGTGGTCAGACCTTCCACATAAACAGGGAATTTGGAGGGGGGTGCCTAATGTGGTCCACTATGTTAGAGGTCACCTGGGATCTCTGAGCCATTAATTATCCCCCACCACACCCTCCCTTTAGTAAAGCCCAACCCTTTACTAACAGAGGTTACCTGAATCACAAGTAAGGGATCCACGTCTAGGGAGTAATGAGCCCAGGGAAACAAAAGATGACTATTATTAGGAAACCAGACATCATTGACAGAAAACAAAGGCTCAGCAAGTGGCTGAATTTCTGGCTCTGTTGAAAATATTAAACTATTTTCAGGGAGAAATGTTGGTATCTGTATGGGTCTGCGTAAGCTAGTTATGGAACAAAGCCCTTAATTAGAATTGGAAGCCAGATTTCTTTTGCAATCATCCATTTTAGCCTTCTAGAAAAGGCATGTGTGCAGTATGTCACATACTTCTTGTGGGCAGTTCTCAGCTGCTGGCCGGCCCAAAGAAGCTGACAGTTTGAAATGGGGGCTGTGTGATCTACTCAATATGGAAGAAGCAGTCCCAAGAATTCGGGGTGGGCACTTGGGTGTATTCAGAGGAGAACATGGACAGGAAGCATCATGGGAAGGCATGCCCACATCAGTGAAGTCGTGGCTCCATCAAAGCATAAGAGACAAGTTGACCAGACAAGAGATACTTCATTCCTCTGGATCTCCACTATCCCATTGTCCAGGGAAAGTCTGGGCCTGGTCCAGATGTAAGGGCTGGCTCCCACAGAGACATGCACAAGCCCAAGGAGAAAGCAGGCTGGGCAGGTCACTGTGCCATGGAAGAGCCTTTGGAGCAGCTTTTCAAAAGAATGCTACTGTGAACAGCTTTTAAGGTTCTGATTACACAGTATAGTATACACTCTATTCCATAACAAATCAAAGCAAAACATTCACAGAAATCAAGGTAAAGCATTCACAATGTCACAACTTATCACAAAAAATGGCCACATAGTTTCCATCACAGTGCTCACAAAGTTTTCGACAAAGAACAATCATTTAGTAACTCAAGCGTTCACAAAATCTTTAATTCAGTCACAAAGTACAATAGTCAAAGTTCTCTACTCATGGGGCACACTAAGTTAACTCAATCAGCCACTTATTAAGTCATCAATCACTAAATACAATCATTTAGCCAATCAATCATTCAATCGTCCTCAATCATCAGAAAATACACAGACCCCCCTAGGTCATTAGTAAATTACAATTAGTCAGTACACCGTAAAGTCTTCTTTCAGCTTGACTCAAGGCGGTCTCTTGGATTCTCTGGATCCCTTTCCATGGTCCCAGTATCTACCTGGATTCACCAAACTGTCACCTGGGTTCAAAGGCAGACAGGTCCCCGGTCTTTGTTCAGCTCTCCACCCTGTTCCTGTTCCACACTGAAACTCACAGTATTCAGTCCACCTCAAATCCTTCACAGTTCCTGTTTCTGGGAAGACAAGGCTT
>CM053581.1:583410087-583453414 GCA_028627135.1 Pseudochirops cupreus
CAGAGTTGTTTTGATTTGCATTTCTCGAATCGAGAGTGATTTAGAACATTTTTTCATATGCTTATAGATATCTTTAATTTCTACCTCTGAAAATTGCCTGTTCATATCCTTTGACCATTTATCAATTGGGGAATGACTTGTATTCTTATACATTTGATTCAATTCTCTGTATATTTTAGAAATGAGGCCTTTATCAGAGACACTGGTTATAAAAATTCTTTCCCAATTTCCAACTTCCCTCTTAATCTTGGTTACATTGGCTTTGTTTGTACAGAAATTTTTCAATTTAATGTAGTCAAGATTATCCATTTTGCATTTTATAATGCTCTCTAACTCTTTGGTCATAAAGTCTTCCCCTCTCCATAAATCTGACAGGTAAACTATTCCTTGCTTCCCCAGATTGCTTACAGTATCAGCCTTTATACCTAGAACATGCACCCATTTAGACTTGGTTCTCTATTTCATTGTGGGCATGGTTTATTCCCAGTATCTGGAGTGAGAGACAATCAGCGGGCAGCAGCTCTGAGGGGAGCACTAGTCAGGAATGGAAGCTACCATCCCTCCGAGGTTGTGTGTGTGTGCATGTGTGTGCACGCGTGTGTGTGCATATGTGTGTGTGTTTCTCTCTGTGTATATATGCATGTGTGTTTATGTGCATGCATGTGTGTATATCTGTGTGTTCACGTATGTGTATGTGTGCACATGGGTGCCTGTGCTTGTGTGCGTGCGTGTGTATGTGTGTGTCTGTGTGTGTGTGTGTGTGTGTGTGTGTGTGATGAATTCTGGGTTTCACCAAGGTAGAAAGCAGAGTTTTGAGATAAGGACACTATCTCAAAGGTTGTTCCCTTGAGCGTTCACTCTTTCCTCCAAGACTTTGCCACCTTAGGGTGAGCCATGTTTACTCCCTGCTCCATCAGGAGCGCTGGTCTGGGCAGCCTGGCCTCCGAGGGCTTCCAGTTGATCAATCAACATTTATGAGCCCCTACCATGTGCCAGGCACTGTGCTGAGGCCAAGAGCAAGGCTGTCCACGGCCCTTCTCATTGGACAATAGGCCCGGAGTCTGGAAGTTCTAGGCCCTCCTTTCAAATGACCAAGCAGGCCTTGCACAAGGAGGGACTGCCTGGAGGCCAGTGGGGCCTGGCTTCGGGTCCTGTTCCTTAGGCTTGTTAGCTGTGTGTTCTTGGCTAAGTCACTTACCCAGTCTGTGTGTCTACTTTTTCACTTGCAGGACTCAGAAGGCGGCGTGTGCCCCATTGATGTCCCAGGGCTGAGGTGAGGACGGCGCTTGGTAAACCTTGCAGTGTGCTGTAGAAATCTGGGACGGTTACTGCGATTGATGATGACGCCTTGCCTATACCTGACAGTGTGGTGCAATGGATAGAGTTCTGGGCTTGATTCAGGATGGCCTGGATCAGACCCTGCTTTCTCCTCTGTGACTCGGGACACGCCACTCTGCAGCCCTGGCCACCTGTGGTTACAATGGGGCCCAACAAGGTTGTGGCCAGGTTCAGAGGAGATAATGCAGGTAACTCTGAAAGCACTAACGATGTCTTCTACACATTGTGAGATGTCAGACATTCTCACCCACTGAATAGGGAAGAGAAGTTGCCTAAGCCGGATTTCTCGATTTAATCTCCCCTCCCTCCCTTTTTTTGCCTTAGTTACAAACTGAATTGCCTGCTGGGAGCTAAAGGGATTCGGAGACTTTTGCTCATTTTCGCTTGTCTTTAAAGGAAACACAAATCCATTGTGGGACAAGAAATGATCGTCTACGAGGGTCACACTCAGCATGTGAAGGAGTCACTCAGAACAACATGGGGGATGATTTGGGAGGAAGAGCCTGGACTTTGGCAAGATGGGAATTACCTCTTGAGTCCAAGGATTCACTGGGTTTGATGCAAATTCATTCAGTCTAAAGGACTCCAGCATCTTGCTAAATAGACTGAGCTGTTGAGGGAAAATGATTATATTGGACCAATAATAGAAATTCATCAGGGATCCTCAGCCTGCGTTTACCAGACACGGAGACTCAAATAGATGTTCATTATAATCTGGCAGCTACTAAGCAAGGAAATCTTGGCACCAACTTGCAACAAGTTGGGACAGAAATGTATTTTTAAGTCATGTAGTTTCTATCCAACCTAAAGGCTGTGACTGAGTTTGCTCAGATGTATTTTCCTTGGGGATCTGGGTGCTGTCATGGAGGCAGGGAAAGGTGGAGCTGGTAATTGTTGAGAAAACAGGAGGGGCCAGAAGGCAATTAAAGAAACGAGGGTGTTCTGCTCTGCTGGGGACCCAGGGTTGCTGTGGCATGGAGAGGCTTTTTTTTTGAACGATGTCAATTTTTTCATTTCAGATAAAAAAAAAAATAGCCCTTGAGGCTTCAGGGGAGAGAAGAGCCTGGATGAATCAGCAGCCTTGGAGAAGGTCTGGGGTGGGGCCTGACAACCAGTTAGCTAAGGCAGGTTGAAAGCTCCTGGTGAGCTCAGCCAGAGGCAAGAGTTTGAATCAAAGTTGTTCTTTAGCAAGTCCTCACCACTGTGGCTTCAGGAGTGGTAAGAACATTGACTAAGAGCTAAAGAGAGCCTTA
Source organism: Pseudochirops cupreus (assembly GCA_028627135.1). Taxonomy (NCBI): domain Eukaryota; kingdom Metazoa; phylum Chordata; class Mammalia; order Diprotodontia; family Pseudocheiridae; genus Pseudochirops; species Pseudochirops cupreus. The sequence goes on from CM053581.1 coordinate 583,412,679, forward strand.
GAGGTCATCCAGTCCCATCCTCGTATTTACAGGGGAGGAAACTGAGGCCCAGAGCGTTTGCCTACGAAGGCTTTGTCCACTTCTTCTCTCTGACGTTATCATTCCTTCCTTCTCTGATCATCCCACCCTAATCAGACTTATTCTGATGCCTCCTGGCCACTCCCTGGTTTGTTCAATTTCCCAGGGCTTCCTTCCTTTAATTTCAGTGCTAGCCTTGAGTTTGGACAATGCCCCTGCCTTTGGCACGAAGTTCTCTGACTGATGTGGCAAGAGGGCTCTGTCCAGCCAGGAGGGAATGGGGATGCTGAGGCAGGACAGTGATGGAGCTCTTTGGACTTAGGCGAGAAGGACTATAAACCTCAGGCACCTACTTTGACTGTTACTACTAAGGATGACTGACTTGCTAGGTGCTTTGCTGCTGTGGTCTCGTTAAGCCCGGCAAATAGCTGCTCAGTGCTCCAATGAACTTGGGATCTCACTGATGAGCTAGTTCTTTCCAATGTCCAGATGAGATGGAGATGCAGCCAGCTCCCCCACGTGACTCCCCTACAGGTCCTTCCTCATGGTGTGGAGGGGCGCTGAGTGGGGTGGGGGCCACCTTGCTTTCTCTGGACATAAGTAGGATGATGAGATCCTCTCCTCAGATAGCCTGCCCTCTCTCACGTCAGTGGAAACCCGCCTTTCCTCTCACACTTTCCTGGGTTTTGTCATGGGTTACAACCTACTCCCCCCACTCACACCTCACCTTTGCCCTTTGGGTGATGCTCACTGTCAAGCCTTTGGTGGGGGAGTGTCCCCAGTGTTACCCTCATACAAAAGTATGCTAGGAAGCTACCAAACCTGAAGCTGCTTCTCCCTAAATCTCCATAGGCTGCACATTGCAGAGGCTTCTTTCCTGAGAAACCCTGAGGTGGGTTTTGGACAGCAGACCCTGGACTTTCTAGTGCTGGGTGGGAGGAGTGCTCTGGCTCCAGCTGTTGACTTTGGTTATGGAAGATTGAGTCTCTCCTTATTGCTTGCCCAGGGTTTGGACCATCTGGGGTGACCTTGTTGCCGGTTTTCCTTGAAAAGTCCCAAGGCGGGGCAGCTCCAGTGGGGATTTCTTCAAAACTACAGTCAGGAGGAGGAGCAGGTTTTGGGAGCGGCATGATGAGCTCCTGCTTCTCCTTTTGAGTAACTTGGGGACTTCCATGTCTGCATCAGGTCATTGATAGGCTCATCCCATCTACACAAACAGGTATCAATCCACCTTCTCTTCTTGCTCCATTCATGCCCAGACTCGTCCTTCGGGCCCCCACTGGGGGTCTGCTGGGCACACTGGACGCCTGTCTCTCTCCTTTATTACTTAGGGGCTAGTTGTGGAGCCTGAGGGCTGACCCTCTCCGTGTCTCTCACTCCGTCACTGATCCTAATCATTGCTTTTTGCACACACAAGTACAAGGTATTGCACTTTAATACAATCCCACAGAGGGCAGTGAAAGAAGAGGCGTGTCTAGGAAATAATGGCAATGGGGGTGAGTTTTTACAATGGATTACTAGATTGCAGCCATGTAAACACATTTTGTGGCTTTCAAAAGTCACTATCTTGGAAGACTGGGTTCTTACCCCAAGCTTAATGTTGAAACTGCCACTGTTCAAAATACTTTTGGACTCATTCCCTCATGGAATTTCCTTAAGCCATCTTGGGCACATTTTTTTTTTAAACAATCTCCATAGCAGTTAGCAATTGTCCTTTGAAAGCTGACAAAACCAAAAGTAGTTAAGAACCATTTAGTGGACCATATAGATGGTGACCAAACAGAATGGTGCCATCTTGATTACAATTGAGATACCATGGGAAACTAAACCAGTCATGAGATTGCCCTAGCGTCTCTCAGAAAAATTGTCCCAAGGGGTGGCTATGTGGTGCAGTGAATAGAGCACCGGCCCTGGAGTCAGGAGGACCTGAGTTCAAATCTGGCCTCAGACACTTAACACTTACTAGCCGTGTGACCTTGGGCAAGTAACTTAACTGCAACGGCCCTGCCCTCCCCCCTCCAAAAAGGAAAAAAAAAAGAGAAAAAAAAATTGTCCCAGAAGGAAATGCAAAGGATATCTCCCTGCTTGTGTGTGCAGAGATTTTTAGCTGCCTATGTGTTTATTCAGCTATGCACCAATGAAACATGCATAATACACACATATGTGCAGAAGCACCGTGTTCTTGCCGCAGATTTGAGTGAAACACTTAACGATTACTACATTGGGTGTTCTGAATGACCCAGAGGCTGAAGTAAGGAGATGTGTACCACATAATTTCCTCTGGTTGTAGATTGTCTAGAGCATGCAGGCAGGGGGATGGTGAGCCTCGATCCCTCACCTCCAAGCGTGTCTGTCTTGCACAGAAGGACAACGAGGTGATGCTGAACTTACTCAGGAGGGGAGAGAGGGCTGGACGTCACCACTCTTCACATCAACTGCAGCTTCTCCCTGTCTTTTCAATGCCAGTATCCATTTGGTAACACAGGGTCATGAGTGTTGGGACATAGGCTCCAGGGCTTTACAAACCAGGCATTAAAAAGAGAAGGAAGGAAAGGGATGTTGCCAAAAGGAGAAATGTGAGAAAAAGAGAAGAGGATGACTGACAGAGTGTCTGTGTTCTCCGATGAGTTCCTTGTGATGCTGTGAGGTAGCAAAGACACCTCCAACATATTGGGTGAAACCACTGGATGAGGGCTGCCTCTAGTGGGCATGTGTGGGTTGGCTAGGATCAACCATGGAAGGAGTATCATATGATTGCATAGATGAGAAGGGGCACAATGTACTTTTAAACAGCATTTCATCCGAAATCTCTCCATCAGAACCATGAGCTCTCTGCTTTGGAGAAGAGTTTGGCTCACTGAAAACCAAAGGCGCTTTCTTGGCTGGGGTTGCCACCCTCCCTAGCTTTGCAGGATTTTCCCAAGTTTGCTTGAGCTCTGTGATACCAAAGCCCTCCTTCCTCTCTCTATCCCTACATCAGGGCTGAGGGTGTTGAAGCTTCCTCTGAAGTCAAAGACAACACTGGTTTGGCATCTTTAAGGCTTCTTCTGCCTGAAGTCCACTGGGGGCTAGGTCATGACAAGGTCATTCAGGCCTGAAAGCTCAGTCATCCCTGACCCTACCCCCTCTTTCACGTCCCATACAGTCAGTCCCCTGCTATCCAAGCTCTTCTTGCCACCCACATGGTCTGCACCCTCATTAAGTCCCATGTCTCCTCTTGCCTGGATTATTGTAGAAGTTTTCTAATTGCTCTCCCAGACTTCCCATCTCAGATGTTGCCTATCCATCCTTCAGCCAGATGCCAAAATCATCTACTGAAGGCACAGGTCTCACTACTCTGACTCACCCTTGCCTCTAGTCTAGCATTTTGGGCTTTCTACATTTGAGACCCAAATTCCCCATTCCCAAGCCTCTTCCACGCCCTTCTTAATATGTCTTCTCTTCCAGCCAAACCTGACTTTGCCTTTTGCCCTTTCTCCCATCTCTGTAGAGTCACAAGGTCCCTTCCCTAGCACCAGGCATCTACCCTTGTGATCTCTGCCCATTGAGATTGGTCTCTGTCTTCAGTGCCCAAGTCAGGGTCTGTTTCTGCCATGACACTGTCCCCTAGCCCAGCTGGGAGGGTTCTTTTCTTCCTGATGCTTCCCAGTGTTTAATCATATCTTTGTTTTGTCTCAGGGCTGACTCCTCTGCATTGTTTGGCACCACATGACAACTCACACTCTTCCCACCCCCAGAGAGAGCATTCACCTTGAGGTCATCTTATATCCTTGGCACCCCAACCCCACCCCCAGTGATAAAATGCCTTTGGAGTAGGAGGTCCAAGGTGCAAACTCAGCTCCTGTCATCTGGAGCAAGGAGGCTTCTCCTCTTCCTGGGGGTCTTAGTTTTTCATCTGGAAAATTTGAGGGGGGGGCTAGAAGGCTTGAGAGGTTCTTTTCACTCTAAATCTGGGATCTGTCCATTAGGGTGAGTTCCATACATGACACAGTAAGCATTTATAACACACATTCTCTCAGGGATTTATAGGGAGAGAGGAAAATAGATGCAGCCATAAATAAAAAGCAGCAGCCATAAATAAAAAGCAGCAACCGTTTCTTCTTCTTTCTAGAAGATGAACAAAGTCAGACCCTAGAAACGCTCAGGCTCCTGGGGTGTCTGGGACAGTTGACTGACTTATGTCGGTGGAGGGAGTGTCCATGCTGGAAGGTCTCAATACTAATTAAATCAGAGAAGAGAGAGACAAAGAGAGAGGGAGGAAGGAAAGAAAGGGGGGAAGGAGGAAGGGAGGGAGGGAGAGAGAGAGAGAGAGAGAGAGAGAGACAGAGACAGAGACAGAGAGACAGAGACAGAGACAGAGACAGAGAGAAACAGAGACAGAGGCAGAGACAGAGAAGGGAGGTAAAGAAAGCGAGGAAAGTTTTGCTTCTATGATCGGGACTATCTATGACTGTCCCCAAAGCACTAATTGCTCCACCTTCCCCAGCAGGATGTAGAATCTTTGAGAAAAGCGGGAACTTGTCCATTTTTGACTTGGTCTCCTCTTGCTCTTGTGTGATGTCTGGACCATAGCTGTTGCTTAAAGAATGTCTTTTGGATTGAACCGACTTGAGTGGTACCTGAATCTTGTTGGACAGCAGACTGTGATTAACTGAAATGGAATTTTGCCCAGTCTGTTTTTTTTTTTTTAATCCTTTTCCCTATTGCAGGTCCATTGCCATGTCCTCCTCCATGAAGGTAAAGGGGACCTACTCTTACCATCCTGTTTCGAAGCCTTGGGAAGATTCCCTAGGAGTTAGGGTACCCTCACTTCCTTCCCAGTCTCAGGCAGCACTCCCTAAATCCCATATAAATAGATCCGGTTTGGGATTCAGAAGCTCTGCTCAGGCCACAGATGGTTTGGAAGGCAATCATCCCTGCAGCAAACCCCTCACTCTGTTAATTGAATTAGATGCCAGCAGGAGAGCAGGATGGGGGCTTTCCCTGTGAGCTATTTCTGAGGTCATTTTGCCAAGTAGACACTGAAAAAAATGAGGCTGCCTCAGCAGAATGAGGGTCAACGTGGTTGCTCAGAAAAGTAGAAGCAGTTGGTTGATGTGACCTTGGGTGATTGAAAGGGAGCTGGCTAGAGAGAGTCTGCACCATGTTTTCTGTAAGCAGGCATGGCCGAGCACATGGTGCATGGACACATGGCGTGTGGAACAGGGGTGGAGCTGGGCACGATGTTTACTGTTCACACACCAGGCACTGTTGGAGGTATTGCAGGGGGGACCTGAAGGAACATTCCACACAGGTCAGCTCCCATTGGTCTCATGGGTTATGTTGACGAAATGTTTGGTTTTTTTATTGCACGTATAAATACACACCCAAGTCTTCATTTGGCTTTTTACTTTGCCCATTTCATGTTAAATGCCAGTGGCTCCCTGTCAGGATTCGGGTTAGGAAGACCATTGGCCAGAGATGCTCATACTCCCACTTGCCTTTGCCCGGCAAGAAGTTAGGCAAGTTCAGATTTGTTCCAAGGCCTCCAGAGAGCTGGATAGGTCTTCATCGACTTGATTCCTGGAGGACACGGACAATAATCATGTAGGGTAAAACAACTTGGATGGGTCACAATCTATACTAGTGGAAGGGCTGTGCACATCAGTGAGATCAAAGACCCATGCAGTCATTAAAGTGCGAACAGGTGCCCACTTGGTCATTAATTAGACCTTTTACTATGTGCCATCCATCAAGACCTTTATTTACAGATGAATCACAGGACCAGATCAAATAAACAAACAGCTGCTGTTTACTGTCCACCCTCAGGGATGGATGCGTGCTCCTCCTGAGTCAGAGGACCCGGGTGCGGGTCCCACGTCCAAGGCTTCCCATGCGGTCCGGGGCACGTCACTGAGCCCCTCTGGGTCTGGGTTCTCTTTGCTGTAGGTTTTGCATCCTCCCTCTCCACTTCCTTCCCCCCACCCTTTTCTTCCCCTGCCCTGGGTCCTGCAGATTTGCTGATTTCTTAGTCAGGACCCCTCTTTCTTCAACTCACCCGATGCTCCAGACTCCACCTCCCTTCCCAGACCCATTTTATGTTTTGTATTTTTCTGCTTAGAATGTAACCACCTGAGCATAGGGCCATCTTGCTTGTTTAAGTTTGCATTCCCAGAGCACTTAATAAGTGCTCCAGCTACCTGGAAGGGCTGGTATTGGGTTGCCTCCTGGGTCCCTTCCAGATGCCGATGCAGGCTCTGTGAACTGACCCTCAGTTCCTAGAGATGATTCTTGGACAATGAGGCAGCTTCGTCGTGGGTATCCTCCTTTCCCAGCCCTTGTGCAAACTTGGATTTTGCTCCTTGGATATTACTGTCAGTGTGGTTCTCCTTGGGATACAGTAGGTGCTTAATAAATGTCTTTTGACAGACTGATTGCAGACGTGTGAGGACTCCCCCAAGCCCTGGGAGAGCCAGAGCCTAGGCTGAAAAGGAAAACCATTTTCTTCACTGTTTAGTGTCTTTGGGGGTGGTTGGGTGGGTGGGAAATAGTTTCAGTTGAACCAGAGAAAGATCCACAAGCGTGTTCTCTGGACAAGGACACGCTGAGCAGCCGTCATTCTTCCCTGGCTGGGGGGGGGAGGCAGCAGATTATGGGGGCTGGCAATCATCCATCACATCTGGGCCCCCACTTGGAGAGGCCAGATGATGACAACTCCCCAGTGGGCAGTCTTAGAGGTGCCCTGCTGCAGTCTATGCTGGACAGTCACGCTGTGCTTGGGCAGGGCCTGGCTGGAGCTGGACGCCCGGGACACCCACCATGCACACTTCCTCGTGGGTCCAGGGGCACCTCCCGAGCCTTCTCCCCAGCCATACTTTGTCTTCTTTAGAGTAGCTGCTGCTTGTCTCCGACCTTTGATTAAGGGCAAGGAATCTGCCAGGAGGCTCCACCTCTCGTGAGCTGGTTTCCTGAAGTCTGGATGCACTGCCCCTGAAAGGGGGAGGGGACACCTGCCCTGTACCTGGCACTGCGCCAAGAACTTCCAAATATCATAGCATTTGATCTTCCCAACAACGTAGGAAGTGGATCCTCATTTGACAGTTGAAGATAGTGAGGCAAAGGGCCTTGCCTGGTCACACAGCTAGAGGCTGGGGCCGGATCTGAGCCCAGTCTTCCTGACTCCAGGCCCTGCAAGAAGCACTCCCCAGGCAGCATGTGAAGTGTGGGCCCAAACACCATTGTGCCCCTCCAGGTCTGGTCTGACCAGGTCACCCCCCTCTTGCATCAGACCCTCTTCCGCTCTGGCCTCTGCAAATTAAAGCTGAAGTGGCCCTTTCAGAGTCTCCCCTAGGTCCATGTGTCCTGCAGGATGCCTGCTCTGGACCTCTGGCTAGTAGGGCTTGTTCACAGATTTCACATTGACTACCAGAACAAGCCAGCCTTGGCCCCTGGTGGGCATCTGGGGGTCTCTGCTGCTCCCCACCCCTCCTGGTCACCTTGGTCATTGGGCAGCATGCTCCAAATAGCCTGTTTTCTCAGTGGCATCCAGTGCTCATTGCTGACCATATTCCAGCAGTGGGGTGGGATTACATTCTTCTCTAGAGAAGCTTCATGTTATGAGATGGGATTTTCATGTGCACCATAGATGCTTCCAATGTTGCCGTCCAAGATTCCCTGTAGGCTGGTGGCATCCTCTGCCCATGCAAGGACCTGGAGCTTTTCCTAGAGGCTACCACCCGCCCTGCTGGAATCCTGCCTTTCATTTTCATGCACAAGGGAGGAATTGGGGGTGGGCAGTGGCTGGGCACTCTCTGAGACCCCCATTGTGATAGCCTTGACTCGCAGCAGAATCTGCGAGCCACTCTACAGGGTCTTCACGTCCACACTTGGCTTATCCTCCAAACAGCTGCTCTGAGATCAGGGACGTGCCTGCCTGACCCCTTCATGTGCGTTAGCTCCCCATGTGAGAGCAGTGCCATGTGTTGGCAGTAGTCCTCCCTCCCCTGCCCTCTCAAATTCCCCTGGGGACACTGGAAGGGCTCCTCCCACTGACCAAGCCCCAGGTTACTGGGGGAGAGATTCAGCAAAGGGCTGGAGCTCACATGGGAAAGGGATCCCCTGACCCTCTTCCTCTGCTGGGAGAGCCGAGTCATTCATTTGCTATAATTTTCATCATTTTCCCATTTTGTGGCATCCAGTGAGCAAAGAAGTGAATTATGGGGACGACCCCGAGGACTGGCCACAGAAGGTCTCCTCTGATTATCTGAAAGGCTCTGCCTGCTAACAGTTCCTTATGAGACTCTACTTTTCCCAAGCCCCCAGCTGTGCTTTGTACGAATGTCCCTGTTTACCGGCTTCTCAGGTAGAAGGCTGCCATTCTGGCATTCACAGAACCCAGCGGGGTGCTTAGCATGCAGTAGGAGCTTCATAAATGATTGTCATAGATTTTCCTCCCTGCAGTAGGAATGATACAAAAGTGACTAAGTTTCATGGAAATGTAGAGTCTTAGAATGTGTGTGTGTGTGTGTGTGTGTGTGTGTGTGCATGGGGGCATCAGAGGTCAAATGCACCCCAGATCATCAGTCACCTCCATAACAGTGCTGACAAATGGTCACCGGCCTCTGCTGGAGGGAGGAAGGGAGGAAGGAAACAAGCATTTATTAAGTGCCTACTGTATGCTAGATACTGTGTGTGCTAAGTAACTTACAAATATTGCCTCATTTTATCCTCAAAACAATCCTGGAAGGTAGGTGCCCATTTTACAGATGAGGTGATGGAGGCTGAAGTTAGGTGACTTGCTTAGGGTCACACAGCCAGTGTCTGAGGCTGGATCTGTGCACTGGTCTTCTTGACTCCCAGCCCCCTGATCTATTGGTTGAACCACCCCGCTGCCTCGGGTGGGAATGCCCCCTTTCCCAAGACAGCCCAGACTGTCTGACCTGGTCTGATAACCAGGGAGCTTTTCCTTTAGGTTGAGTGTGAATCGCCCTGCCTATGACTCCTGTCCTTTGGTCACAGTTCTGCTCCCTGGGAGTCGCCTCACTGGTCAATCCCCCTTTTCCGTGATGATTCTTCTTCATGCCCTCCAGCACAAGCCCAGGGATTTTCTTCTGACCTTTGAGTAGCCTGATTTGTCCTGGGCAAATCCATCAAATCTGTAGCTAGGAAGTGTCTGAGGCTGGATTTGCACTCAGGTCTTTCTGCCTCCGTGCCCAGTGCTCTGTGGTGCCACCTGGCTGCCTCTAAGTACCCTAAGAAGGCACTGGGCATTTGGGAGGTGAAGACGACATGCTTGCATATGTGATTGCCCAGGTGTGGCTCGTTCCTCCACTAGCACAGATTGTGGCCCCTCCATGCCTTCCCATCCTGGGCAGTTCATCTCCAGGATTTTCCTGACCCTTCTAACTGGATCCACCCAATATTCTTGTCCTACTACTTGGGAGACACCAGAGTCCAGATTGGGCTTTTGGTCTGCTGAATGTCATTCCGTGTTCACTGACCGTCGAGATTTGGCAGCTGGTGGCACCCCCCCATGAATCTTTGCATTGCCCTGTGAGCTAATTCTGCATTTAGTCTTTCTGGTGCTCCATGAATTACAGCCCCCTCCCTGGGAGGAGAGCCTCATTGATGATGCAGGCTTCCTGAGGGACAGAGGCTTAGCACCACTGAGTGACTCCATGAGCCCCTCAATGCCCCTTGCCCCCGGCCCCCCATGACCCAGCTCAGGCCTGTGGAATGGCAGCCTCAGAGTTAGAGGGAATCTCAGGGAGCAGCCAGTCTTGACCATTGTGCCTGAAAAGGAGTCTGGTCTGCAGAATGACGAAGAAGTGGCCACCCAGCTTTGTCTGGGAGAAACCACCTCCTCCAAGGCAGCCAGGCCACTTGGGGATATTTCTAATTGTCGGGAAGGTTCTCCTTCATTAGAAACCGAAGCAGCCAGAGCCTATTACTTCTTGTTCCACCTTCTGGGATCTTGTCTCTCCTCTGCAAGCCAGCCTATCAGTGCTTATAAACGGCCATCTATCTCATCCCCACCCCGCAAGTCAGCCTTTTCCAGGCCAGACAGCCCCAGCTTCTTCCACTGAGCCTCCCACGATGCTGGTGGTCTTCCTCTGAGTGCTGCACGACCTGTGTAGTCTGCCTGGGGCACAGCAAAGGACAGCTGGTCCTGGGATTGGCTGTGGACTTCCCTCAATCCTTCTCGTGGAGGACGGTTTTAAAGAGCACTCACAGAAGTAGCTTGCTCGGAGGCTGATTGATCCTGTGAATTCCTCAGCTGTTTCCCTTAGCTGTCTTTAGAACAAATTAAATGGTGAAGACAGTTATTCCTATGGCCCTCTGGGGACACCACGCTGGTTGAAAGTCATTGTGACTTAGAGAATGAAGTTTTGCTTCACTCGAATTTTAGACAAACTTGAAAGGCGGGATGACAAACATGTTTCTTTTGGGAACTGAAACCTGGTGGGGGGAAAATGATCTGCTACAAAGGGCAGAATACTTCCATTGTGTCCTGGGGAGCACTTGATCCTGGAGCAGAGTTGAGGATTGGGAGACGGAAGACTAATTCATCTTCACAGAGAGAAATGACCTTTTCTCCTGTTTCAAGTTTGACTTTCATGTCCTATGCAGACGGTGAGGAACAAAGGCCTTCTGTCTGCCCGAACAGGTGACAGGAGACACCTTGGTAGCTCCCTCCCCAATGATGATGGACACGCCGCACCGCACTGAGGCCTTCAATCACTCACTCTGTCTTCATTTGTTCTCCCAGACAACACACATCTGTTCCACATGCTATGGGAGCACTGTCCTGTCCCTGTCCTCAGGTACCTTGCAGCTTAAGACTCATCTATCAAGGAGCCAGGACATGGGAGAGAACCTTCTAAGTATTTGACAAAGTTCAAGACAGAGTGAGGGGGAGACTTTGAATGCTTCTGTGGGTCAGTGGACAGTTTCTAACTCTTGGGTCCTTTGTATGCCTGCATAGATGGGCAAAGGCAATAATGCCAGAGAAGCTGTGTTCTTGTTTTTAATTTTTAGCTGACTTAAGGATCAGAGTCAGAACATAGTTTATAAAAAACATGCCCATTGTCCCAACACCTTTATTCTCTGTGATGGTTGACCCGAAATAATTTTGAGCCTGCAAAGTGCTTTATATATTTCATGTCAATGGATTCTCAAAACCTGGGTCCTACCCACTCAACAGGTATGATGACCCGCATTTTATGGATGAGGAAACAGAGATGCAGAGAGATACATAACATCATGGATTCACAGATTAGAGGTGGAGGGGCCTCAGAGGCCCTTGATGACACAGAGAGGAGAAGTGACTGGTCCAGGGTCACACTAGCAGCTGGTTTTAAGCCCCAGTCTCCCTAACTCTAGTGCTGGTCCACTATGCCATGCTGAAACTATTTGCCTATGACCACCTAGATCAGTGTTAGATGCTCAGCACTGGCTATGGAAGGAGGCACTGAACCAGATTAAAATGTAACTGGGAAATACTTACCAAAACAAATACAACCCAATGTAGACACTGTTAATTTGTGGTTTTCTAAGACAATTTGCAGAAACAGGGATCAGTTTCTGTTTGAGTTTGACACCACTGGCTTGGATGACAAGTGGCAAGATTACAGCCCGAAAGCCCCTTGATCTTCCAAGCTGAAGCCCACAAATCATCCCCATCTCCGAAGAATCAGCACGACATGTGACCCAACGGGAAGAGACACAGGGGCTGAGGGGGGCCACGATTCTCTGTGGAGGATTCAGACAGGAATTCCAAAGGGTGAGAAGGGTTGGGTGGATCACAAGCACTGCCAGCTTTGGAGGGTGCGCCTCTGCCAGTGAAGTCCTGCATCCATAGGACTGCAGGGCTCAAGTGTCCTTCCATCGAATCTGGTACTTTAGTGTGTCCTGTTTTCTTTCCCCTTTTTGGTGGTGGGGGAGGGGAATGGGGGGCAGATGTTTAAGCCTCACCGTCTTCTCTCTTTTCATGAACTGCTTACTTGTTTTCCCAAAAATGGCAGAGGTGTTTACACCCAGGTGATGCTTAAACTTATCTATTGTGGTCCATAGTAAGACTCTGACTCTCTCCCTCTCTCCATCTCTCCCTCTCTCCCTCCTTCCTGTCCTCTACTCTTCTCTTCTCTCCTCTCCTCTCCTTTCCTCTTCTCTCCTTCTCCTCCCCCTCCTCCTCCTCCTTCTCTCTCTCTCTGTCTTTGTCTCTCTCCCTCTGTCTCTGTCTCTGTCTCTGTCTCTCTCTCCCTCTCCCCAGCTCCTATCCCCTGCTCAATGCACTCCTTCCTATTTCAAATGAGGATAAAATAAGACAAAATCTGTAAAAAGCCCACTGCACAGTGTCTGACATCTATTAGGCACTATACAAATGCTTATCCCCTCACCTATCCTGACCGGGCTGCCTGCCCTTCAGTCTTAAGAGCCCCTGCCTGCAGCTCCTTCCTGGAGCTGTTCTGGTGTGGAATGCATGGGCTGGGGAGATGTGGGGAGCCCTTGGATGCCCAGGAGTCGTTCTGTTCTGAGAGGTTGCGGAATAGCCAGCTCCAAAGGTTGCTTGACTGTGGGGCACTCAATTGCTCAGCTTTCTTCAGCCTCCCTCCTGCACAGGCAGGGGATGCAAACACAAAAATGAAGCAGTCCCTGCCCTCAGGGAGCTTCCCTCCTACCAGAAGGATGTCACACCAGACAGTTGGCATACCGGTGACTTCTGGGGCTTGGGACAAACCCTGATCGCATCTTTTAACTAAATTTTTCTTATTAACAAAAAGACCCCTGTTTTCTCTCCTCCGCCTCAATGGAAAACAAAACAAAACAAAATACAAAGCTCTTGGCAGAATCAAGCAAAACAATAGTCACATTGATCAAATGGCTCTATCAGCCCTATATGGCGCTACCCTCCCTGGCAGGGGAGGCGCTGCGGCTCCACTTGGATCTTCGTAATCAGGGTTGGTCCTTTCATTGAGCAGAGAGCCGACAACTTTCCAAGTCTCTTGTCTCTCCCATGTTGTGGTCATTGGATTGTTTTCTGGGTTCTGCTCATCGTACTCGGCCTCACTCTATTAAGCCTTTATTGAAGGGGACACTCAAGCAAACTTGGTCATGGGAGTTTCTTGGTCCCGGACCCTCATAATAATGATCTAATAACACGCAGAGGGCTGGTGATCAACCTGGGTCAGGGTGGGAAGGAGGGGGGAAGAGGGGGCGCAGGAATGAGGGAGAAGGAAAGGAGGTGGAGGGAGGAGGGAGGAGCTCTGCTGAGGATACCACAAGTCCTCATTGCTGTGAGCAAGCATCAGATGCTCCCACTTGTGGCTGGAGCCTAGGTGTTTTGCCAGTACCTTCTGTTTGCCCTGATTCCCAGGGACAGTTGGCAGTGCTCTCTTTTTTACGACATTTGGTAACCTAATATTGTAGCAATCTTTTAATTTAAGGAATTGTGCAAAAGAGAAGTCTGAGCATCCTCACCTGTAAAAGGAGGGGGTTAGCCCAGATGTCCTTCAGAGAAGGAAGTAGAAGCAGTGCATCAATAATTCCCCTAAATTTGATAACAGTGAATTGTGCAGCAATGTCAGGCATCCCTGTGAGGCTTTGTGGCTGCAAAGCCTTTAGGAACAGGGCTGCCTTTGACCTACAGATTAAATTGGGATAGAACCCTGGGCCTGGTATCAGGAAGACCTGAGTTCAAATCTAGCTTCAGTCACTTAGTAGCTGTGTGACCCTGGACAAGTCCTTTCACCTCAGTATCTTTGCCTGTAACATGAAGATAACAGAAGCACCTACCTCACAGGGCTGTTGTGAAGATCAAACAAGATAATATTTGTAAAAAAAAAAAAGCACCTAGCACCATGCTGGACACACAGTAGATGCTGTATAAATGCTCATTCCCTTTCCCAGTCAGGATTCAGATTCTAATCTCAGCTTGGATCCTTAGTCCCAGTTCAACCTTCCCTGGGTCTCAGGTTGCTAGTCTGTAGAATGGGGAGCCTCTTGGTGACCTTCTAGCCCTGAGCCAATAACCCTGTGACTTCTGTGAGGTTAGTAAGTCACGTGCTGCTCAGTGACTCAGGCCGGAGTCTAACCATGTCCTGCCCTGCTCAGAAGCCTTAGCTGCATCCCTATCACCTCTGGAAAAATATAGATCTATAGGTGGTTTAGCTAGGTGATGGAATGGACCTTATTTTGCAGACAAAGCAACCCAAAACCCCTGAAGCTGGGATCACACAGAGAGTAAGTAATGGGCCAGGATTTGAACATAGGCCTTCACCCATGTGCTTGCCCATGCCTGGTCATGCTTATTTCCCACTATCACCTTTGAGTGTTTCTGTTCTGAGAATCTCTTTCCAGGAAGCCTTTGTGATGCTCCTCCTTGTCCCTGCTCCCTCTCCTCTAATTTCCTTGTGTTTACTTCTCACTGTGCATGCCCTGGGAGAATTTTGGGCTATTTCCCCCTGTATTTATATCCCTAGCACCTTGGACAATGCCTTGCACCTAGTAAGTGTCTAATAAATACTTGTTAAGTCATTGATTTTGACTGTAGGAAAATCACTTGACTTTCCCATGCCTCAATTTCCTCATCTGTAATAAGAGGGGTTGAGCCTGATGACCTCTGAGGTTCCTTTCCCTTCTAGGTCTGTGACTCTTGACTAATCTTGATCTCCCAGGTTCTTTCTAGCTCTGACCTTCCAGTCCATGGGTCATCCAAGGCTGGACAGTGAATGGAAGGGGTAGAGTCTAGGATAGATTCAGGTTGGGTGAGGTGTGTTAATCTTGGCTTCCTTCCTAGGAATGGGTTCAGCTGTCCCATGTTTCCTGGATCTACATTCAATGCTCTTTCTGCCCACACCTTCACTCCCCACAAAGCTGCTCTTCATCCTAGGCAGTGAGGTACCGTCCCCCTGAAATCTGTGCGTCATGTGGAGACCAGGCTCCCTTGAAGGTGGGAGGATGGATGGGAGGCCAGTTGGAAAAGCCCTTGGGAGAGATAATCTGTGAAACCTCAACTCTTGGCCCTTTCCAGAAGGGGCAGGCTGGGTGAGGAGACACCTTCAGCTCATGGGTGTTGCTACCTCTGCCTTCTAGTTTAGGAGCCTGGGGTTTGGCCAGTGTGCCCTTCGATGTGGCATCACCTGGCACAAGGTCACCTCCTATTTGCCTACAGCCTCCTGAGGGATGGCAGCCCCTCCTTGGCTCCCCTTTTCTCGCCCCATTCTGTCCACACCAGATAATGGCACTTTAGGGAGATGAGAGGCTCTTGTGCTTCCCACTGAGTACTGTGAGGAAGCCGGTCTCTTCTGTCCAGCTGTAGGCAGTTCTCAGGGGAGGGATTAGGGTTTGCTTTGTTTTGTTTTGGTTTTTTTTTTCTTTTCTTTTTAACCTAGTGTTCCAGGTCAGCAGGAAATTACACTTGGGTATTTGGCCAGCTTTGTGCTCTCTCCATCCTTCCTCTGATTTTCACAGATGAATAAAAGCACTTTTTCTGTTTTGTTAGGAAAGTCAGAAGCGATTTGCCTCGAGGCGTTTTTACTGCTGCTGCACAGAGGAGGCACTAGGGGTTCTAGCTGTATGTTTGCATCTTAGTTCACTCATCTGCAAAAAGGGCGAGACCAGATGGTTTTCTCCTTTGGCGTCTGACTCTAGGCACCCCCTGGGAAGTGTGTGCCACCTTAGGAGCTGGCTTGCACTGCTGGTACTCCAGAAAGGGACCCCCTTATAACGTGAGGAGGAGTGCAAAGGCACTGACTGTGGAGTCAGAGCCTGGGTTCAAATCTTGTCTCTGCGCTTGATGAGCCTCAGTTTCCTCACTCAAAAAAGAAGTTTGGGCAGGGTGGCCGCTGAGGTCCTTCCCAGCCTAAAGCCTTGATCCTATGACTTTCGTGAGGTTCCACCCTTCCCTGCAGAAGGGAAGAAAGCACGAGGGGGTTCAATTCCCGAAGCCGTGTTGGGACCCTCACGTTTCCTAGATGATTCGAGTTAAACGTGAGAAAGGGGAGGACCCCAGTAAACTGAAGCTGGAAGGACTCAAATGTCTGGCCTAAGGGCATACAGGTAGTAAGACCTGGGCTGGGATGTGACCCAGGGCCTCCACTTTCAGATTCAGCACTGTGCACTGTCCGCGCGGCCTCAGCCCAGTTGCGGGAGAGCGCCTTCCCACCGCAGCCTCTGCGCCTTGGGCGCGTGGCTCTCTGTTCTCGTGAGGGGCACGGGAATTTCTTGCAGAACTCCACCAGGAAGGGGCTCGATGCCGTCATTAAGGGTTGGTAGCGTTTATAACGTTCTCCCAAAAATCCAGGCTCTCTGCTTCTCCGATAAGCTAGTCAGCTCATTGACTCCCGCCCCAAACGCGTCGGAAATGAACAAGGGCGTTGGAGCTGAAGCTTGGTCCTTATTGTCACTGGGGCCGGGAAGATTGGGGCTCTTCCCTCCGCGCTGGTATGGGGGAAGGCATTCAGCTGCTGTTAAATATACCCGCCTCCTGCCAATCCACGCAGTCACAGAGCAGCCTCCGCTCTGGAATAAGCGAATTAATTCAGATTCAGATCTGGAGGCCTCTCCCAAATTTGGCGCGATCTGTCTCTTCGAGAGCTATTTCGGTGCCTTCCAAGGAGGCTGAGAAGGATGGGATTTGTGAAAACCTTTTTCAAAAGCAGAAATTTTGACAAATCTGCTAACCTTTGGTGCCTGTAAGTGTTGCAGACTCCTGCTAAGCCACCCGCTGGGAGCTGGGCTGTTTACACTCCTTTGGATGGGAGCCACTAGGGATTCTCTCGGGGAGCCCTCAGATCCTTGGTCAAAGGCACCAGCACCCTAGGGGGAGCCTGCCCTCTCCCAGGGCTGGGTGGGTAAAAATGGCCTAAGCTATCATCTCTCTCCCTTGGACTTGTCACTCCCAGACAATGTTTGACCTGGAGAGTAACAGGAAGCCCAGGCCACCAGTGCTGACGCCTGTTGGCCTGTTTTTTCCCTGAATCCTGTGGTGGAGGCCACAGTACCATTCAGGACAGGAAGGATTTTGGTTTCCCTGTTGCTGCTATGGAAGAACTGAGTCGTTTTTTAGGCTCCAGGCAGCATGGGGTAGGGATCAGAAAGCTGGTGGAGGAGCCAAGAAGACCTGAGGTCAAGGCTCACCTTGCACATGGGGCTTTGTGACCCTGGACCAGTCACCTGATTTCTCAGGCAGCTGCCTAAAGAGGAGGAGCAGAGATGCTTCCTCCAGTGACTCTTCCCTGCACTTCTTCCTGTCCTTCCGGCTCTAGGACAGGTACCACATTATGGGCAGTGGTCTGGAGCATTCTCTTTCCTCCTTATCTCCTGAGTATCTCGGACTTATTGTAAGGGTAGGGACAAGTGTCCCCTCCTCCAGGAGGCCATTCTAGACACTCCTAAGCACTAGTACCACCATCTTCCCAAAGCTTTGCACATATTTGCATTTCAGTGATAGGTTGCCCTCAGGTACCTGGATCTCCCAGTGCCTTAAGCACTACATTTCCCACAACCTGTCCCTCTATCCCACCTCAGCTACACACAGAGATGTCACACTCATGACCTCACCATTATCCTCAAGGGTTCCATGTCCATTTACCAAGGCTGAAACTTTTATCATTTCACATTTTCTTCTGCCTCATGGACTCTGACCCTGTTCTTTCTCACTCTGACCTCCTATCCATCCACCCTTCTGTTCTTCCCCAGAAGGCTATCCCTCCTGTAGGAGCAATACTCTTCTTCCTTGCCTTTTTCACCCTCTTAGTGAGTTTGTTCAATTCTATAATTTCAAATACCTACATTCCTGGCCCTCATCTCATTTCATCCAAACATCCCATCTGGTAGTTTTGTCCTTTCCCTATCTCCCAGCAGCCTTCTCAGAGGCTCCTTGGAAAACCGGCCACCTTAAGCAGTTCCCCTTTCTTTCCTCTTTGTAGCAGTTCAGCTCCCAGCTTCGTTCTTTAGTGAATCGACTCCGTCTGACGTTAGCAATGATTCTTCAAGTGCCAAACTGGATTCTCCGTTCTCGTCCTCCTTGCCTCCTCTGCAGCCGTCGATGCTGTTGTTCTCCACCGTTTCCTCAGTATTCTCTCCTTTCTGACTTTCTTGACATCCTTTCTTGAGTTTTCTTTTACTGGACTGAAAGCTTTGAAGCTGTTCCAAGTGATGGTCTTTTTCTCTGTCCTCATCTTTCTTGACCTTTTTGCTGCATTGGAGGCTGATGATCACCTCCCTTGCTACCACTTGAATAGCCAGATGGGCACCCCTTGCCTAGATCAATCAACAGCCTTCTAACTAGTCTTCTCACTCCAAATCTCTCCTCACTTCTGTCCATCATCTTCACTGAGACCAAAGTTATCATCCCTAAGCATAGATATAGATGCCACCACGTGACTCCCATAGCCAATTGACCCTGGTGGCTTTCTGTTGCCTGGAGGCTCAGTCCTCGGGTTAGCCTTTCCCAGTCTGCCTTTCCCTCTGTATTTGACTGTATGCTCTCTCCCACATTTAGTGATCTGGCTGAACTGAATTTCTCTCTTTTCCTCATACAGGACAACGTCTTCCATCTCTGAGCCTTGTCCTGGCAATACCCCATTCCTGGGATGCCTTCCCTCCTCACCTCAACTCCAGAGAACCCATGTCACACTTTAAGACCTGACTCAAAAGTGCTTTCACATGAAGCCTTCCTTCTCCCATTACCCTAAATGCTCAAGCCTGCCCTCATTGCAAAGTTAGAGTGATTCTCTCTGTATTTATTCACTGTGTACTCACACACAGCCTTGTCTCCCCTTTGGAATGCAAGTAGGAATTGTCCCATCTCTTCATTTCTGTCCCTACTCCCAGCAGACTTCCTTGGGATATAGAAGATGCTTACCGGTGCTGTTGGCTGATGGAATAATTGATATGGAAGAGGACGGTGCTGTCAAAGTTAGAAAGCCATGGTTTCAATCCCACATCTCTGCCTACTAGCTGTGTAATCCTGGGAAAGGTGCTTTGAGTCTCTGAGCCTCAGCTTCCTCATCCATACAATGGGTACAACAATACCTCCAGCAATGACCCAGCAGGATTGTGGCACAGCTCAAGCTTGGTGGTGCTCGCAGGTCTCAGACACACACGTGTGTCCTCTGCTGCTGTAGTTCATCAGTGCCCTTGGATAAAGGCCGTCGGGGTCTGTGATCACTGGTATGAAGTGGAGCATTTCCTGGGGCCTGGGTTTGCGGCCTTCTGCTGGGGCGGGGGAATGTTCTTTCTTTCAGGAGATCATCTGTAATACTGACATTCATTAAAAAGCTAGCTGGAGCATCCTGCGCATTTGAACTGTCTTCAGTTTTGCTGGTGTTTGATGATCAGCCAAGCAAGAGTCACCTGTGCTCAGGCTGGGACCCTCACGCACCAGGGCCGCCATTTTGTGCGCAGAGCAGCTAGGGGGCCGCCACTTCCTGTGGCCAGATCCCCCGTGGGGAGCTTCTGCTGAGTGCCCAGGCTGGCCTGTTTTGTTTGTCCTGGACACATAACCCCGTGCTTTTCTTGGCAGTAGCACCAAAGCTCTCTGCACACAAACAGTTAGTTGAAAGTCATTTACTTTTCCACACAGGAAACCCAGAGCTCTGCAGCCCATTCTCTCAGGCCCCTTCTCCTCTTTTCCTATTGTTTTTCATTCTCTTAAATGTTCGTCATTAGCACCTTCACATCCCCATAATACTTGCCATGAACTGCTGCCCAGGCTGGGAGTCTCCCTCTTCGTGCACTGTTCGCCTGCATTCTAGTGGGCGTCACTTGGGAAAGGGTCAGGGCTCCTCTCTGTCCACTGCAGGGAACCATGCTCAGGTCAGAGCATGGTGCCATAGGAAGCATGATGGGTAAGTCACAGGCCCTGGGTTCAAATTCTGGTTCTGCCATTTGTGACCTGTGTGGCCTTGGACAAGTCACATCCCTCTGGGCTTCAGTTTTCTCATGTATAAAATGAGAGGGCCTCTAAGGTTCCTTCCATCTCAAAATGTGTGATCTCAGGCTAGAAACATTTAAATAAATTAATTTTTCAAAATGAGCTCATTCAGTTGTTTTTCAGTCATGTTTGACCTTGGGGTTTTCTTGGCAAAGCTACTGGTTTGCTGCTTCCTTCTCTGGCTCATTTTACAGATGAGGGCACCGAAGAGTGAGCAGAGGGCAGAAACCTGGAGAGAGCAGCATTGGACTGAGGGACAGTTCCCCTTAGAGATCCCCTAGGTTTGATATTCAGCTCAATAAGCATTTATTAAGCACCTGCTGAGTTCCAGCCCCTGGGCTGTCGAGTGACAGATGAGGAAATTGAGTCTCCCAGAGCTTAACTGTCCAGTCCAGGGTCACGTGATGGGATTGCTCCTTGTGAGGGTCGAGACTCCAGCGTCCTTCCTCCTTCTCTGACTCCCCTGTCAGGCTGGCTCCCTGTGTGAGAGTGGGCACACCCCTTCTCTTCTCTGTGGCTCAGCCCGCGTACCTCATGGTCTCCAAGATCCCTTGCAGTTCTGACATTTTGCAGTTCTACATTAACTGCCTGACTTTGGCCTCCCCATTGCTCCCCTTCATGACAGAACTGTGCACTGAGGTCCTGGAAACATCATTCCCTCAACCAGTCTGTCAGGACCAGGCTTAGCCACAGCCAGTCAGACAACCAGATGTTATAGTCCTGCACTGAGTCCAGCTTGGTCAATTCATCCATTTATTCATTCCCTCATCATCAACAACCTATTGGTTAGTGCCATTTTATGTGGTACTCCATGAAGCAGGTCTTGCAGAAGAATTTCTGACCTACAGGCCAAGATGGAAGCCTTGTGAGTGCTAGACTTTCTCCGGATCCCAGGGTTCCTCTTGAAGAGGAGGAGCAGAGCAGGGGGGTAGTGGGGTGACCTAGGGTGGAAGACTGGGAGAATGGGATGACAAGGAGGCAAAGAATTCTGGGTTGGAGGCTGGGCCTGGTTGGGATGTTTGACTCTAGGGTCAAGGGGGAGGTCATAATGGGCTTGGAGGTCTAGGAGAACAGTGGGGAGAGGGCTGGAGGTGTGGAGTAGAAGCAGAACCATCAAGGAGTGGGCCAATGACACCTTGATTCAATTCCAGTTGATCGACTGCTGGCTATTTTCAGCTTGCTATTGATGATACAAAGACAAAAAAGACAAGGGAACATTTCTTGCTTTCAAGGAGATTCCACTTCATCCCACTGGGGTGGGGGAATTGCAACACTGACAACCCAAAGTAAATAGAGGGAATAATATAATTCCAAGAGGTCAAGAGACTACTAAACCAGGGGAGGCATGTGTGGCCCATGTGTCTGGTGGAGGGTGGGCTTCCAAGAAAGCTTGGGAGAGTCAAGCAAAGGCTGTTCCCCTGAGGCCCCAGATGCTCAAGGGTCCATAGATAGAGTTCAAGGGGTCCATGGAAATGAGTGGGAAAAGAAAACACCATCTTTACCACCACTCACCTTTGACTGAAATTTGGTATTTCCTTCAGTTGTGCACTTTAAAAAACAAAACCGTTCTGAGTCAGGCTCTATAGATTTCCTCAACCTACCTGAGGGGTCCAATTCAGAGAAAAGGTGAAGAGCCCTTGCTCTAGTGGATTTCCACCCACTCACAGGGTCCCATGGCGGGGAGAGGGGATTTAGAGGGGCTTTTATAAGGCTGTGCCCAAGCAGGTTTGGTGACTGGGATGTCACCACTTGCAAGGGTCCAAGAAGGCACTTCTTTTCTCCCTCTGCTTTGCTGTTAAATCTTTCCCCTTGGTGAAAGTCCTTTAGTTGCTCCCCCATCCCCCAAAACCACATGCTGAAGATCAGCCTGGGTGCAGGGAGGTGGGAGGACCTGTTCTTTAGATGTACCTTGCCTAGGGTAGAAAGATTGGAATGTGTGGGTGGGTGTGGAGGGAGAAGGACAGGGAGTGAAAACGGCTTAAAAAACATTGTAATCCCTGGAGACACAGAGGGGGAAAGTTGGAACAGACAGTTCCTGAAGCTTTGAAACAGCGGCAGGGCATGGTGAGTGCCTGGCTTTTAACTAGCATAGAACATCAAACTGTAGCAAGCCTTTGCATTTGCTGAAGACTGAGTGAGGAAAGGGGCAAACCTAGTGGAGGAGACTTGGGAATGGGACGTGTATATCCGCCCCCCCCATGTCTGGGTGCATTTTATATATTTATAGGTATGTGTTTGTGTACACGTGTGTGTGCATGCATGCATGTGCGTGTGTGTGTACACGTGTGTATGTGTGTGTGTGTAAAGCCCTGGGGATTTGGGCTTATTATTGGTGAGCCTTTGCAGTCCCTTGCCTAGGATCTTGACCTGTAACCCAGTACTCACCCCTTCTCCACCAATTGCTCATTGTATACTGATTGAGATAACCCTCTTGTAGGAAAGGATGCATCAATCAATGGCTGCATGGAGCTACTCACCACCTCCAGTGACTCCATTTGCCATCCCTGGTGACTCCCCAGACACAGGCATCCATCCCTCATCCTCACTCCCTTCAAGTCTACGTCAGGAGCTTTGGTTGAAAGAACGGGAGAAGAGAAGACTTGGGGGTGGGGGCGGATAGTCACACTCAAGATTTGCTACATCATCCCACAGAAGAAAGCTTAGATTGTTCCTCTTGACGCCAGAGGAGAGAAGTAGGAGCAGGGAGCTGCAGGGAGGCAGATTTAGGCTGGAAGTTAAGGAAAACAAGCCTGTCTAAGTGGAAAAACCATCCCCAAGAAGGAGGAGCTTCTTTGGAAGGTGCTGGGCTCTCTCTCACTGGGGGTTTTCAGGCAGAGGCTGGAGGCCCACAGGCTGGGCATGCCATCGAGAAGATTCTGATTCAGGGACAGGGGAATCTGATGGTGTCTGAGGTCCTTCCCTACACTGAGATTCTGTGAGATCCTGTTGAAGCCGTCTGGCCATGAGCCTGATGGGAGGCATGCTGGGGCAGCAAAGCCAGGCCAAGGACCACTGGCCAAGGCACCTCCAATAAGGCCCAACAGCATCCTTAGCTCCTGGAAAAGAAAAGCTTTAAGACCATCTGTGTCCTGGTCCCTTCTTGTCTGGTGCCTGCCTGGCCTGCTTTGCTCACCACTCTCCTCTGCACTTAATCCTCCACTCTTTAGTTTTTCATCAGTCCCCGCTATATCAGCAAGCACCCTAGCATACCCAGGGCGGCTGCTAGCACAGGTTCTTAGATCTGCTTTTCTAAAGGAAAGCAGCTCAAGATGGGTTAACAATCTTACTTTAATCAATTAAACATGTATCATTTACCTAGTTCAGGGGGAAAAGTCAGCATCCTGAACGTCAGAGAATGCAAACACAAGTTACAAACACAAGTTACAAACAGAAGTTATAAGCAAACAGAGAAACAGATCAGCAGACGGCTTCTAGCCTCTGACCATTCCATCAGTTACCTATTCAGTTACCAGAGGGGGAAGCACCAACATCTGGGTTTTCAAAGCCGGGGGGCTCAAAGGCTTCCCAGAGTCTCATCTGGCCAAATCACACAACTCTTCTCAAAGTGAGCCCCAAAGCAAAACCTCACATCAGGGCATATGCATAGCCTTCTCCTGGGTCAGAGAATGTCACAGCCCTCTTGACCCATTGCCCAATCACAAAGTAACAAGGCGTGGGCATTCCTGGAAAACAAGCCTCCCGCCACAGGTTCCACGTGACCACATTCAGCCCATTAGGGGGCAGAGTGTACTTTCAAATCTGGGAAGCTTCTCAGAGCCACTTAAGCCACTTTAGCTAAGGGCCTAGGGGCAGGGGAGATCTTCAGATTCCCATAACACGTGCCCAGCATCTGTGCAGACTGAGCCGAGGAGGAGCCATTGAACAAGGCCCAGGATGCCCAGCCAAACACCTGCCTGCCTCCCAGTGTTCTAGGCAGCTAGAAAATGGCCTCGAGGTAGCACAGGGCCAGTCTTTCTTCTAGCAAGTAAGATGGCCTCTTGTAGCAGAGTGGTGGAGAAAACCCTATCCCCAGACCATGGTTTTCCAGAATTCCATCCTACTTCTCACATTTTCTAGTGTTCTTCCACGTTTTATTTTCTCTCTAAGAGACAGATCTGAAAAGAAAATTTAAGTCCTCTCTGCACTGGGAAAGGATTGATTAGGGTGACTATCTTCACTTCAAAAGGAAGAAGGAAGGGTCATTGGTAGGCTTCTGCAAAGGAAGGCATTTTACAGAGATGTGTATTCTCCAAGAGACTGAGAGCACTTTTTCGTATGTCTACAGATATCTTTAATTTCTTCCTCTGAAAACTGCCTGTTTATATCCTTTGACCATTTATCAATCAGGGAGTGACTTGTATTATTGTAAATTTGACTCAATTCTCTATATATTTTAAAAATGAGACCCTTATCAGAGACACTAGTTGTAAAAATTCTTTTCCAGTTTTCTGCTTCCCTCCTAATGTTGGTTGCATTGGCTTTGTCTGTGCAAAAGCTTTTCAATTTAATATAATCAAAATGATGCATTTTGCCTTTCATAATGTTCTGTCTCGTTTGGTCATAAATTCCTCCATCCTCCACAAATCTGACAGACAGACTATTCCTTGCTCCCCTACTTTGTTTACCTAGATCGTATTCCCATTTGGACTTTATTCTGGTTTTTGGTGTCAGGTGTTGGTCTATGCCCAGTTTCTGCCATACTATTTTCCAATTTTCCCAGCAGTTTTTGTCAACTAGTAAGTTCTTATGACAGAAGCTGGGATCTTTGGGTTTAACAAACAGTAGATCACTATCATCATTGACTGCCGTGTCTTGTGTACCTCACCTATTCCACTGATCTACCCTCTATTCCTCAGCTGGTACCAAATGTTTTCGATGCCTGCTGCTTTGTAATACAGATTAAAATCTGGTACGACCAGGTCATCTTCCTCAGCATCTCTTTTCATTAATTCCCTCGAGATTCTGGACCTTTTGATATTATTCTTTTTTGGTAGTTTGATTGGTATGGCACTGAATAAATAAATTAATCTGGGTAGAATAGTCATTTTTTTAATTATTTTGGCTCAGCCTACCCATGAACAAGTGATGTTTTTCCAATTATTTAGATCTGACTTTATTTGTGTGAAAAGTATTTTGTAAGTGTGTTCACATAGTCTCTGGGAGTGTTTTGGCAGGTAGACTCCCACATATTTTATAATGTTTACAGTAACTTTAAAGGGAATTTCTCTTTCTATTTCTTGCTGTTGGGCTTTGTTAGAAATATAGATTTATGTGGGCTTATTTTGTATCCTGCAACTTTGCCAAAGTTGCTTATTATTATTTTTTTTTATTTCAAGTGGTTTTTTTTATTGGATTCTCTAAGCATATCATCATATCATCTGCAAAGAGTGAGAGCTGAGTTTCTTCTTTGCCTGGTCTAATTCTTTCAATTTCTTTTTCTTCTCGTCTCTTATTTCTATAGCTAACATTTCTAGCACCATATTGAACAGTGGTGGTGATAATGGGCATCCTTGTTTCACCCTGGATCTTACTGGAAATGCATCTAGCTTATCCCCATTACATATAACACTTGTTGGTGGTTTGGGGGAGATGCCACGCTCCCAGAGAGGAGCATCCTTTGGCCCCATTATCTTGCTATAAGCTCATGTGGGTCATGTAGACAGACATGGTGGGATAGCCTTGGGTGGAGAGCTTAGCCATTGCTGGAACACAAGTTGGGGCTTTTGTTCAAAGGTGCATTTTGGGAGAATGGACAAATGAAACTTGACAAGAATTTGTTAGGCCTCTCCTGTGTTCTAGTTCACACGATGGCACTGATTTGGCCCCTCCCTCCTGGCCTCCTATCTGCTTTTTTTTCTTCTTGGGATTTCATGCCATCCAGTCTCCAGGTTCATCCATCTAGAGATGGCAGTGACCTTGGAGGGTGTCTGGTGCAAGCCCCCTGAGGCTCAAGGGGGCAAAGGCCTCGCCTAAACTCACTCAACCCCAATCCAAGGTATTCTGACTCGGAATCCTCCCTCTGTCTACTGTACTTGGGGCCTCTCATTTCACCAATTTTTGTTATGCACATAATTGTTAACTGTCTAGGATGGCAGCAGCAGATCTAGAGTGCCAGGCTTGGAATGAGAAGATCCTCCTTGTCCAGTCAATACTAGGGTGACCTTGGGGAAACTTTGTAGGACCCCCCTGGTGTGGCCTCTGGTGCAAGGGGCTGCATGGACAAAGATCAGAGGAGAGGTCAGGACCATCTCTTCAGACCAACAAAGACTCTGTAAAAGGAAGCTTAGGGCTTTCTCCCAGGCAGCTTCAGACTTCATGGGAAACACCATGGTGTTGGTCTGCAGCTCTGCCTGACTTCCAGGGACTTCCCAGCAAAGCTGCAACACTGGCAGTGAGTGGCATCTTGCTGGATGGAAGCTGAGTGTTCTCAGAGCTTGTGTGGAATGCGCTCCTGCTGGCATGGCCCTGTTAGCTTTCTGTATTTCAGGTACTTTCTCAAGAGTCATCCTGAGCAATGAGCAGTGCCTGTCTGCCCTCGACAGCTGCCTGAGTGCGTGGCTCTTGAAATGTCGGCTGAGCTACGTGATGAGATGGGGACAGCTCAGAGGGGCCAAAGGCCACAACTGGCAAAGGGGCTTTTATTGTCACAGAGCAATCAATTAGAAAATTCTTCCCTCTCATTTTGTAAATGTGACCTAATTTCAGGATCCTTTTCTTAAAAATACTGCCCACCTTGAGGATTGCGAGTGAGAGATATAAACCCCTTTTCAATGTTCCTTTTAATTTGTGTTAACCCCCAGATGGGCCCATTGGAAAAATGTAGGGCTAAATGTAGCAAACTCTCCCACCCTGGCCTAATTGCCAGCAGGCTTCAATGGGAAATGGGGGTGCTGGGTAAGAGGAGAACTGGGACACTTGGAAGAAGGCGCTTTCCAAGTATTTTGTTTAACTGAACACTATCTTGGATGACAGTTGGGTGTGTCAGTGGAATCACTGGGGACTGTTCCAAAAACCAGGGATCAGTGGTTCAGGAGGAAGGCTCTTCTCTGTAACGACATTCACTTCTTTTGGGCCCAGGGCTGTTGGAGTAGGAGCTTCTGGTGAAAGCTCCAAAATGGCACATTTAGGTTTGTCATGAAGTACAGTGGGTTGGTGGTAGGAGCTGTCCCTAACTGGAGGCTGCACTGGGTGTGTCTGCCTCACTGGAGCTGTCCAAGGAAAGGCTGGGAGTTCAATGACTGCCATGATGCAGGAGAGTCTTCCTGGGGTCTGGATTGTATTGAAAGGCCATTGAGATCCCTTCCAGCTTCTGTGAGGGACCCTCTAGATTCAGCAAATCCACAAATGGGACCTGCCAAACTTCTAGACCCATCATGAGCACCAAATGTACCACTTTCACCTCCAGATACTATGTTCCTCATGGGGCCTCCCTCCAGCTCACTGATATTGGAAACCACCTTCAAAACCACCATCCCAAGATCATGGGAAGGATCGCTAGGGCACAGAGCTTCAAGGGATGTTAAATGTAGGCCTGCTTCTTGGACGTAGTGAGGCACTGGCCAGAAATCAGCAGAGCAGGCGGCTTAAATCATGCTGCCATGTGGTCAGCCAGGAGGCAGGCAAAGAGAGAAACCAAGCTCCGCTTGTCTTTTTGAGGACATCTGTCAGCTCACTCCTGGCTTTCTTTCTTCATGAGCAGTTTTTCTATTCCGATTTCATTTTCTGGAACAGCAAGTAAAGATGGTAAGAAGAAAGGATATACACTTGCTTTTGTTTAGAATCAGATTTTCTTTGTATAGGTAAATATCCCTTTTCATAAAGACCACAGGTCATAGAGATTTTTAGGACCTTCACAGGAGGTTTTCAGCCACCTTTGTTCCCCCCAGGGCAATCAAATATTACTCCCAGGGGATGTGCCAAATAAGATTGCTAATCCATTTTTGTGGCGACTGAATCAGTGATTTTATTTGTGAAAGAAACTCCCACAGAGGACATTCCATCCAGGATACAGATCGCTAAACCCTCTCTATAATCCTGAGGATTGCCCAGGGCACTGAGCAGGGAAGTGACTTTCTTAGGGACTCACACAGAAGCCAGCTCTTCTGACACCAGCCTGGCTCTGTCTTCTCTACTGAGCCTGCGACTCAGCGATTCATAACCATGTGGATGATTGAGCTGGAAGGGGCCGTAGAGGTCATTTTGCTCAATTGCTTCACTTTTCACCAGGGGAAGAGCTGGTCACAAAGGTAATTAGAGGATGTCACGGCTTCGGGTCACCATATTATCATCCCCACAGCCCTGTTCTATGAAGCTGGTGTGTGGGAGCACTTGCCCCGGTCTGGGGCTGCGGTGAAGGGAGAGTCTGCTGCCTTCTCCTCTGGCATGGATTATCCAGTCATCAATGAAGGGCACCAGGTCAATGGGTCTTTAAAGCCTAATCCACAGACATTTCTGCCATGCTCTCTGAAGCACTGTGTGTTCTTTATTTCACTTGAGCAGGCCAAACCTGTGAGGCTGCTGCTCTAGATACCACCACTTCCATTTTAGAAGGGAGGAAACTCATGCTTAGAGTGGATTGTGACTTGCCCAAGGTCACACAGTTAGTTAAGTATCAGAGTCAAATCTGAACCCGCGTCAAGACTACAAGCAAGTGCAGCCTGTGCTCCCTCCCCCGGGCTGTCTCCATGCTGGGCAGGAGACATTTGTCCAGTGACTGCTCTGGTTATGGATGCTGTTGGTCACTTAACTGTTTCTCCAATAGTCTCTTCTGTTCACCCCCAAGGAAAAAGTTTTATGCTGAACTGGCAAATGAGGGTTGAGAAGGGAATGAAGTAAGGGCAGATACTTATTACCTCTTACATAATTTAACAGAACCGCTGTCTGGCAGACAGTTCAGAGCCATTAATTAGCTGCCCCCTACACATCCTGGGCAGATCCAGGGGAGAGCCAGCCCCAAAGGGAAGATAGAGCAAGCCTGGGGGAGTGGATGGGGGAGACCAGACCCAGATCAGAGCTCATATACTCGCTGACAGGGTCAGCCCAGCAGTGCAAGGCTCGGAAGGCCTGTTTGCACGTTCTCCTGGGCATCTAGCTTCAACGCTTCCAAAGCATCGCTGGTCTTTGCTTTCCCTTCATGATGCATTGAATCAGCTGCCCAGTCTTGGAGGCAGAGTGGGGAAAGTCCTGGGTGCGAGCACGCTGGAATTTAGCAGAAAGATCACTCCTGGGGAATGGAGGCTCATGGGGTCTTCCCAGTAGAGCTACCCCCTCACTGGTCTTTGCCTGACAAGGAGTTACAGGGATAGAGTCAGATGAAAAGCCATCTGCACGTTCGCTGAGAAGTGCAACAAGTAACACGGTGGAGGGAGGGCTGGGTGTGGAGTCAGGAAGACCTGGGTCCAAATCTTGCCTCAGACTCTTATTACTGTGTGATCCGGGGTCAGTCATTTTGAGCCTCTGTTTTCTTACCTGTAGAATGGGGATACTTCATTAATTAGAGTTTGTATCTCACCAGTGGGCTGTGAGAAGCCAGTGAGATGACATCCACAGTGGCTGGAGAATCTCAAGTGAAATCAATGCTGTTACTCTGTGACGTTTGGGAAAGCAGGGGCAGGACAGTCCCTGTGGACGCAGGACAGGGGTCAGAGCAGTGGAGGCAGTAGGGAAGGGGGGAGGGGAAAGGGGGGAGGCCGCCCCTCCCCTCCCACCTCCAGGCCCTCGGGCTTCCTCTTTTTCTCTGTCAATGATGAGCTTTCCTGAAGCACTGCGCCTTGTGGAGTCTCACAGGATCCCATTGGATCCCCCCTCCATGTGCTGCAGAGAAAATACTTCTGGCTCAAAGCCCACCTCTGGGGCCTTGGGCAGCCCCTGCATCTACCTGGGCCTCAGCTTCCCCATGTGTGCAATGGCGGTGTCATATCTCCCAGCTCTGCGTTTGGGACCTTGGAAACATTCCTACCAAGGAAGGACTACAGTCCCCATTGGCCAGATGTTGAAACTGAGCCCTATTTGGCAATGACATTGCTGGTTGATGTCAAAGGCAGACTCGCACCCAGGCCTTGTTGGCTCCAATCCTCACACAAAAGCTGCTACCCCAGGGTTTACTCAGGCAGGAATAAGGTGCAGACTCTCTCAGAGGAGGGCTTTTCCCTAAATGGATGTTTGAAAGAACACATCCCAGGACTGTAGGACTGTAGCGCCCCAGAATCAGAGCTGGAAGAGACTGCAGAGGCCAGCGTGTCCAACCCTCCCATTCTATGGATGAAGAGATTGAGGAGGGAAGATCTGGAGTGGTTTGCCCATAGTAAGGAACTGAGGCAGGGTTTGAGCTGGGTGAGTCCAGATTTTTCTCCAGGCCAGTGCTGGGTTTACATTGTAGATAGAGGAGCCCTGGGGGTAGGGAGAGGTAGCCAGATAACTCAGAAGTAAGACGTGACTCTGCCTCTGCTGGGAGGCTTGTAGAGGAGAGAAGAGGGCTGAGAACCAGGCAGGGTGGCCTCCTGTGGAGTCAGGAAGACCCCCCACAGCCACCTACCAGCTGGTGTGTGTATCTGTGCATGTCTGTGAGTGTCTGTGAGTGTCTGTGCATGTGTCTACTTGTAAATATTTGTATAAGAATGTGTTTGTGCCTCTGTGTGTATCTGCGTGTACCTGTGTATATGTCTGTGTGTCCGTGTTTGTGTGTCTCTGTGTTTGTGTGTGTCTGTGTGTGTCTGTGAGTGTCTGTGGGTGTGTTTGCTTGTGAAAATTTGTATAAGAATGTGTGTGTGTGTCTCTGTGTGTGTTTGTGTGTATCTGTGTGTATGTCTGTATGTTCATGTTTGCGTGTCTGTGTGTTTGTGTGTACGTCTGCGTGTGTCTGTATGTCTGTGTGTGTGTGTGTGTGTCTGTGTATGTGTGTGTGTGTAGGAGAGTGCAAAGAGAGCTCAGGGAAAGCAGAAAGGGAGCATCATGGACATCGTGTCGTCTACAGAGGCTTTTTGGACAAGACAGACTCCCAGAATCCCTGCTCTGAGTTCCAGGCTGTGTCTGCCTCTGAGTTTGCCAGTGACTGGGGACAGCCCAGGGTCATTAGGGGACACAAGGTCTGGGCTTGAGATCAGGTGAGTCTGGCCTGAAGACCCAGGCGAGTCACCGAGAGGCCAAGGCCTGGACAATGTAGGGCACAGATGATTCTGCCGGAGAAGCTGTCTCTATCGTGGTACAGAATGTGGGTCTAATCTGGAGAGAGCACAGGTTTTTGAGGCAGAGAATACAGACTCCCCAGACCCCCAAGAAGAAAGAGGAGGTCAAAGCCCAAAGAGGAGGGACCTTCAGGGCCTTTTCACCTCATCAGACATGGCCTCCTCTTGTCCCATGGCTTAGTGCAGCTGCCTTTCCATGTGGTCTGGGCTGGACAGCCTCTCCGCTGGCATTGTGTGAGCCTTCCTGGATGCCATGCCTTCTTCCTGCCTGGGGCCGGGGGAGCACTGGACTCTTTCCTGCTATGAGTATGGAGGTTGTCTTTGGGGGACAGATAAGTGAGGCCCCTGGGGCACATCCAGCCTCATTTCTGCAGCACAGCCCCTCACATTCTCAGAAAGCAATAGTCCCTTGCTGACTTCTCCTCATGTCTCCCTGAGCCTTCCCTAGGCCAGGCTAAACTCCCCATTTCCTTCATCCTGCCTTCCTGTGGCTGGGCCTTAAGGCTGTCACTGTCCTGGAACTCTCTCTGACCCGGCATCTTCTCCACCATGTCCTCTCTAAGCTGTGAAACCAGAACCAAAGGCAACTGTTGTGATGTGACTTGATGGGGGCAGAATACAGAGTAGCGTGTCCTTCCTGGTTTTGGGGGACATTGGGGGCTTAGCAAGCTGCTGGAAAGCCCCCTCTATCACCAGCATTTGGATGGGTGCCGGGAGCATCCAAGGGAAGGCCTGCTCCTAGGGCTCAGAGGAGACATAGGGAGAGGAAGGCTGATGATGGCCTCTGCTCCCTAGAGAGTCGGAGCAGCCGATACCCCTGGGCAGCCCCTCTGAGCCTCAGGATCCCACAGGGACATTGTCATGTCCTTCGGGGCAATTAGCCAGATAAGTTCAGCCGTAATTGCAAACCCCAAATGTGTTTTTGAGGAAAATGAGGTCCCTGGCCCTGGAATGGTCTGAATTAGCAAGACAAGAGAAGGCTTGGATTCTAATCCTTCCTCCAACCAAAATCCCTTAAGGTCCCTGGGCCTTCATTTCCTTAACTGTAAAATGATAATGGGGCCCTTCCAGCTCCAGAGCCAGGATCCTTCGAAATCAGGGGGACACAAAGATCAGTGAGTCTGGTCTGCTCTCGCTGGGGCAACCATGCTGAACTTTGGCCAGCCCATCCCTTGGGCAGGGTCTGGCCTCCACTGGCTTCTGTCCTCATCTGATCAAAGGTCAGCCCCACCAAGTGGAGCTCTCTGCTCTTCTGTCTGTGTTAGGGAAGCTGGGATTGATTATTGGCCAAATGAATTAAAAGAAGAGTCTGATCTCTCTCCAGACATGTCTGCTGCCACCACTCTCCAAAGATGGACCAGAGGCTTCAGGTGACTGGGAGAGAGTAGAGGAGACTGTGGCAGTCTCATCAGCCTCAGGAACCCCATGAACATTGGCATTTAAAGTAGAGTTGGGGAGGCCTGGGTTTGAGTCCTGCCTCTGGTCTCTATCTGCTGTGTGGTGCATAAAATGGGGCTGACACTCAGTGTAGACTCCCCCTTACTGGGCTGTAAAACAGTATAGACGAAGCATTCTTTCAATGACAACTATCATTTACCTAGCATGTAAAAGGCCTCCTTCATAGGTGTCACTCAAACCAAGGTCTTCCTGCCCATCCACTAGGCCAATGCTGACAGGGCTGCATCCAACAAAAAAAGCCCTTCACAAAGGTGTGAGGAGGCTGGAAAGTTACAGACCAGTGCCATTAGCCTGGAAACATGATTTACCATCTTAGACTACTCTAAGGCAAGAGGCTTGTCCTCTGCCATTCATAAATGAATGCATCATGCAAAGGGACTCTTAGGCCCAGATTGAAAGAGGGATGGGTTTCTTTTTGTGCAGAAAAATTCAGTTTTTGACTAAGTCTCATAGGCCCACTTTCTTCTAGATAGAGATCGAAGAAGGTTGCATGCAGAAGCCATTCATTCCTTTGTAAAGACCCTTTCTGAATTGGCAGCATATTGTTCAATTGACCGCAATGTTTACTTGGTAAGTCTGGCCAGTCCAGCAGATGAAATAACTGAGATCCAAAAGAGAATGGTGGACCAAAGCTAATACTTAGATTTAAAAGAGTCCAATGGAAAGTTCGTCACTTGAGTTTCAAAGCAATCATCAGTAAGGACACACAGGACAAAACACTGTTAGCAAAATATTTCCTTGTATTTATAGCCATCATTAATGAGCATGGCCAGACCATTCCAGTGCTCCAATACCGTAGCCCATTAACAAATGGAGGAAGAGGGATGGAAGGACATGGTGGCACCTGCGACGCAGGAAAATCACGTTGGTGGCTAAGAGGCAGATGGACTGGAATGGGCAGAGACTGCATGGACTGCCAAAGTCCAGAGGTGAGATGCTGGGAGCCTGCACCAGAGGGATGGCAGCCTCAGAGAAGAGCAGGGGGGCTATATCAGATGTGTGGCAAAGGTAGCTTCTAGAGGACGTGGCCACAGATTGGATATCGGGGGGACAAGGAGAGTGAAGGATGCCACAAGGAAGGACAGGGGGGCAAACAAGCCTGTGTCCTCAGAGAGCTTACAGTCTAGCATTGAAGACTGTTACCAGAAGGCTTTTCTAGTCTCCGGACTCTTGGGTTCCCCACCCCCTCCACTGAGACACACATACTGTGTTTAAACCAGACCCTAGTCATTCTGGAACCTGTGTGCGTGGCTGACTCTTGGAAGGACTGGCCTCTTCCGCCCTGGTTGGTGAAATAGGGATTGGCTGCCTAAACTGGGGGATGTGAAGTGAGAGGAACTTTGGAGTACATCATTAACCCTGGTCAAAATTAGTCATCAGCCTAATTAAATAAAATTATCTTTTCTTTCGCTTTCAAGCATGGAACCTCTCAACCTTTGTCCTGACAGGGACATTTCAGCATTTGTCATGTAATTGAATTATGAGAGAAGAGTTGGTAAAACACGGTTATTCCTCATGGCCAAGATGATGAGAGACTTCCCATCCTGCAGGGTGCTGGGGCAGTGGCTTTCAGGAAAGGGAGGCAGAAGCTCTGGGTTCGAATCCCACATCTAGCTGGTTTTACCTCTGCGATTTGGAACAGTAGCAATACATAATAAGAATTCAAAATTTCAGAGCACTTTACATTGACTAACTCATTTCATCTACACAGTAACATTGGGAGGTAAGCTCTATTATTACGCCCATTTTACAGATGAGAGAACTGAGACATAGAGAGATTTATGGATGAGGATTTGAACTCAGACTTTCCTGATGCCCATTCTGGTGTTGCCACCCCCCTTCTCTGGGCCTCAGTTGCCTGACTTGTAAAGCAAAGGGGGTAGACTTGTTCTCCAAGGCCTTTTCTCTCTAACTCCCATGATTTGTAGAAATTGATAGCATGTGCCCATCCGTGGTCAATGAGGCTGGCTGCTCTTGTAGGTCAGAGAATGGCATATCTTGAGACCCTGCTGTACAGTGCCATTGCTTGACCTCATGAGTATATTGAGGTAGATTATGTCCCAGCTCTGCATGCTGGACCAATTACTGAAATCACACAATTTTTCCCAGGCAGGTAATAACTTTCCCATGAATGCCTTTGCTCCACAGATCTCCAAGTGTGAATACTAAGACTTCAGAGGGGTCATTGAGATGATAAATTGATGCAATAATGGCTCTGTAATTTGTTGAGTGATGGTCTTAGGGGCTTTCTGTTGATAATGGAATATTGGGTTTGTGTAAAAGGTCATATTTGTGATTATCTTCTGACTGAAAAGTATAGGATAAGAAAATCATGGCCAGGATGTGGGATTGGGGGTCCACCAGGGCTGTCTGTAGATTTTGTGGGGATCAGTGATGACTGGCCCAACGACAGCTTATTGATTGCGAATTGGGACTTCCTTTTTTTTTTTCATAAAATACTTTGCAGCAAAATCCACAGATTTTTACTTACAGATCAATTTTCCCCATGAGACATTCATGCAATGTCTGTTTTAAGTACCATTTCATATGAATAAATACTTTTGGATATGAAAGCCATCTGTACTTCCTTCTCCAAGGGAAACTTTAATGGCCATTTAAGCCATAAAGAACATTTCTATGCTTCTCAAAGGCTACAGGGAAGGCAGATGCCATAAATACAGAAGATGGAATAATTTAATTATGAGGAAGTCTTATGGTGAGCTAATTGAGTAACAACTTTTATTATCACCATTTCCTGAGCATTTGAAACAAATTCCTGAATATTAACTCACAGGTCCTTGAAATTAATCTCCTATTTATTTTAGGTACAGAGGGAAAGCAGTTCTCATCTCCACTATCTTGGTTCAGACCCTCATTCCCACTCATCTCCGTTATCACAATGACTTTCTATCAGATTTCCTAGCCTCTTCTTCATCCTACATGCTGTGGTCAAATTGTTCTCCCAAAATGTGTTCATGATTGTGTGATTTTGTCACTAACAATGGTCAATTTCTGCCATTTTTGGATTCTACTAAATAAAAGTCAGACCCCTTTAACCTAGAGTTTGACTCACTGTCCCCCTCCAATTTCCACTTTTTCTGGAAGAGTTTCTCTTAGAATGTCCTCTTTAGCATTCAGGGAATCACTGAATCTCAGAGTTGGGAGGAACCTCAAAGACCTAGTCTGATCTACATGTGACCCAGAATGTTCTTTGAAATATCTCTAAGAAGTGGGAAGCTGAAGAGACCTAGGAAGCAGAAGCCTAGAAACTGCTAAGGTAGCTCATTGCATGGTTGGGTGGAAGTTTTTCATTACCTTATTCATCTCTCTGTTTCTTCCCCATGTTGCTCCTTGTTCTGTGCTCTTGGGACAATCACAGTAAGTCTAATCCTTCTTTCAGGTGATAGCCCTTCATGCCCTTGTGGCCTTGCTAAACCTCTTCCACAGACTAACTTTTCTTTAGTCTGTTCTTCACATAGCACGATCTCAAGGTCCTTCACCATCGTAGGCACCTTCCTCTTTGTGCTTTCCAGTTTGTCAATGTCCTTCCTAAAATGTGACCTCAGAACGGACCTTGTTCCAGATGAAGTCTACACAGTCATGTGCCTCTTTGGAAAGACCACTGGATTTGAGGCTGGAGACTCCCTAGTGCTACTATATACTAGCTATGTGACTTTGGACTACATGACCTAACTTCCTCCCAGGTTGAAGTCTATCACCCTAAGAACAGGATATAGCACTGGGGAACTCTGATCGCCCTTGTCTTGGGCACCATGTCTCTGTTAATATGGACAGAGTTTGCATTCACTTTCTTGGATGCCATATCACGCCGTCAGTGCATATTGAGTTCATAGTATACTTAAATCTTCAAATTACCTGTTATCTAGCCATACCTTACTCATTTCATACTGTGAATGTTAGTTTTTTTTGAACCTAGGTACAAATATTTACATTCATCCCTATCAAATGCCATCACTTTAGGTCTGACCCACCATTTGAACTTCTTGAGATATTTGGGGGATCTTATATGATTCATGTTATTTATAATCCCCCTTCCTTCCCCACCCCACTTTGTACCATCTGCAAATTCATGAAGCATGCTGTCTCTGCCTCCAAGTCATGGATACAAAGTGCTGCAGAATACGTGGCCACATTCACAACCATACTGCATTCATTAGCAAAGTCCATCCACGTTGATACAGATTCATTCATGAACATTCTTTGGTTCTGTTCATTCAGCCAGTCTAGAAATCCAGTCATTTGAATTATCATCTAGACCACATCTCTCCATGTTATTCAAAAGGCTAGCTGAGAGACTGGTGTATTTTCTATTGAGAATTTCTGTAAAAATAGAACTAAGATTTTCAGATTTGGGAAGGTATAGACTGATAGAAACCTGTGTTTGGAAGAGCAGCGGCATCTTTGTAACGGAGTCAGAACTGATTGTGAAGTCCAAAGGCAGAGTGACCATGGAAAAGTCACTTATGGTCTTTGGGCCTTGGAGTGCTTATTTATAAAATGGATAGAAGAACATAAACATCTATATAAATGTGACCGAATATGGGCCACGAATTGGCAGAGAGCTCCTGCCTGCTCTGAAGGAATCACGGGATCCTCTTCGAAGGTTTTAAAAAGAGGGAGGAGGATCTAGACATATCATTAGTTGTAGAGTTAATTCTGACCTAGATGTTGGTAGTCACTAATTCCGGGAATGGATTTGGTAAGAGCCAATCATCTGGGACAGAAGTCATTATAAGGATGACCAAAGGATTTGGCCTAACATTTAAGGCATTGGATTGAATGAGAGAATACGATGATAGGCAATAAAATCCATTGTCAGCTGCAGGAGCTTAACTAGGCATCTGGCACCATTTGCCTGTTGCTTGGCTAAAACTTTGTATCCTAAGCAGAGAGCAAAATTAATGGAGAATGTGGTTATTAATATCTGTGAGTGGGCTAGAATGTTCCCATCCCATAGAATGTATGTGACTCTAGGCCAAGCAAGTTATGGGGGGCATGTTAGATATGTGGGAGGTGAGAAGAGAATGCCTCCATGCCTTGGGGTCTGTCCAGCAATACCCTCCTCAATCTGCCTCCTCCCGGCCATGTGCGCTATGGCATTCCTCTCCCCCGTGTTAATCTCCAGCTTCCTTTTCCTACAGGGTTCTGATCCAACCTCTCACAATGAGGGACTTCCCATTACCCCATGGTGACTCCATTGTCAAGGGATGTCTCTGGGTGAGAATTCTTGCCTTTTCCTTGCCTGGTTTTGAGCTTACTCACCCTGCTGTTGCAGCTGTCCTCACTACTGAAGCTGGAAGTCAGTGTCAGCTTTCCTATTATTTGCTTAGCAGCTAGGGAGGAAATGATAGTCTTTTACGTACAGACAAGGAGACTGAGAAGGTGTGGGAAGTAACTGGGCTGAGCAGGATGACTTCAGGAGCTCATACTTTTGACCAGAATGAGAAGGATTCCTGGGCATCTTTCCTTTGAATGCCCATGTTTTTTGTGGAGCAGGCATGGGCAGCTGTTGGCCCACATGGCAGCTGAGGTCATTGCTATGGGCATTTGATGACTAGCAACAGTTTGCTTCCTTCTCCTCTTCTTGTTCTTCTCTCCATTCATCCTCTCCCTTTCTCCTATCCATGTCTCATAGCAGCCACGGGAATTGCTTATCTCTGCTTGGAGCCCAGTGGATTAAAGAGATCCTTATGATCCCCATTTGAGTGCATTTTCACTGGCCATGGGATATATTTCTTAATTAAAATGTGATGAGCCGTTACCCACAAGGTATTATAGAAAGCTTTTCTGGATAACATCTAGTAATTGAGAAAAGAAGAGTCTTTGCTTTGGAGAATTTCTTTAGCTCAAATGTGAAAAAATCATTAACTTGGGTTTTACTCATCTCTTTCACAATAAAGTTTGTGAATGCCATAGTCACTATGAGGAACAGCAACCTGAGATGCTAAGCACAAAACACTCAGCTCCTTTCCCAGGTATAATATAATACAATATGGTATGTCCAGGGGCAGGGAGTATGTGTTGGGTTATATGTGCACCAATGGGAGGAACACCCACATGATGACTTCCTGTGCCCTGAGAGAAAGTGCTTTGAAAAGCACTCTATAATTCAAAGTTGTTCTCATTGTTTAAGGGGGTATGTGGGCAGGAGACACATAGGCTGAGAAGGAATGGGAAAGGTTGGAAATCTGCACCACTGGAGGCAATACATGCATCATTGGGGTCCCAGTTCCATCCAAGTAGTAACTAGGGGTGATGATTCATCCCTCCTCCCATCCTCCTGTAGATCTCATTACCCTACCTATCTGGCACTTCATGGTCTACCCTCAAGCTCAAGTAAAGGAATGCTGAGGGTGCTCCTCTCTCCTCTATGGAGGAGTCCTATGACTTTCCATATTTCTAGTTTCCAGTTTCCCATACAGGATTTTCTCTATGGGAAAAGAGATGCTTCGAAGACCATCATGATGATATGTGGGCCCTTTGCTGGCTCTTTGATCTCCCCAAGGTCAGCAACCCTCCAAAGTTGCAGATCACCACTAAAACTTGCTTCCTCTTCTCCATGGCTTTCCACAAGTTCCACAAGGGGCTGACCACCTTCCTCTTGTCAAGAACCAGTGATATTTCATGGATCAGTAGAGGAGCACAAAGTCCTCCAAAAGCTCTTCACAGCCCTCAGGAACAGACTTCTTTGGGCTCGCATACGTCTTTGCTGATTCGTTCTGTCACTTCTCCTGTGCAATTTGCTATTGCTAATGTATCTCGCCTTACTTGAATCCTCCTGCATGTCCCCATTCTCTTGATGGCAATGCCCACTCTGACTCTTTAGATACTGTGGTATCCCATACATTGAAAATCATTACTAGGAGGATTTCTTTTAAAATTATTATTATTATTATTATTTTACTAGAGCTATGATTTCATTGGTATAGGTGAACCTTAGACCAAAATAAAGAGCCTTCTCTTACAATGTGACTGTCATTTGCTCTGTGATTTAGTCTTGAGGAGGTGTGCTGGGGTGTGGAGAGCTTGAGTGACTTGCTTAGAATCACACTGGGTTGTCAGAGGCAGAATCTGAACTGGGTCCCCCAGGTTCTGAGATTGACTCTCTAGTCACGATGTTATGCTGCTTTTCTGTGGGGGAACATCAACGTGAAAAGTTAAGGAGAAACTTAGCGTTATTAAAAGTGCTCCTCACTTCTCCAAATGCAATCCAGCCCACTCTTTTTTCAGTTCTGAACTCAGCTCATTGCCCATATCCTGTGTTTCTCCAAGACATGAGTACAGATTACCAGCTTTTTGGCATCTTCTCCTATTCTCTTCATTTTGGAAAACATAGCCATCACTTCCCACTCTTTTTTCCTTTCCCTCTTATTCTGACAGAGTTACTCCTTTTCGTTGCCAAAGTCAACTCCTTTACATGTGGTCTTGATTCCAGGAAATCACATCCTCAATCTTTCCCCCTCTCCCTCAAATCTTCAATTCTCCCTACAATTGGTTCCTTCTCTACTAGGTGGCACAGTGGGTAGTGCCAGGCCTAGAATTAGGAAGACCGCTTCCTCAGTTCCAATCTGCCCTCAGACGCTTCCCAGCTTTGTGACCCTGGGCAAGTCACTTAATCCTGTTTTCTTGTTTCCTCATCTGTAAAATGACCTGGAGAAAGAAATGGCAAATCACTCCAGTATCTTTGCCAAGAAAATCCCAAATGGGTTCAGGGAGAGTTGGACATGACTGAAATGTCTGAACAACAACCAGGGCAGTCCAAAAAGCCTTTGCCTTTTGTGAGGCAGAAAAGCAGTCTAATCTATCTTGCATACTGCTGATCATGAAGTTCCACTAGACACCAAGAGAAGGGATCAGATTAATTGGGTGATTTATGACCCTATCCTGTTCCAGACACAATTCTTTCTGTTCTATTCATATTCTTTCTCATCACCTGGAAAGATAAATGGAATTCTTCCTTTATGCTCAAGGAAGGACATAGGGAAAGTGCTTCTCATTTCACCTATGAATGGCAGGTTGGCACACTGATGCCCTGTATCAGCAATGCAGTATTCACAATGCCTACAGTAACTATAAATATGCTGATATAGTTATTAATCACAAAATGGAACAGGCTCTCTACATAAGAAATATAGATA
>CM053581.1:583453914-583472726 GCA_028627135.1 Pseudochirops cupreus
GGTGAATTCTTTCAATTTCTATTTTGCCCTCTGGGCAAATTATCAGGGCAATTTTCCTTGGGAATTTCTTGAAAGATGATGTCTAGACTCTTTTTTTGATCATGGCTTTCAGGGAGTCCAATAATTTTTAAATTATCTCTCCTAGACCTATATTCCAGGTCAGTGGTTTTTCCAATGAGATATTTCACATTGGCTTTTGTTTTTAAATTTGTTTTGATCTGTTTTATAGTATCTTGCTTTCTCATAAAGTCATTCACTTCCGTTAGCTCCAATCTAATTCTGAAGGAATTATTCTCTTCTGTGAGTTTTTGAAATTTCTTTTCCATCTGGGAAAATCAGCTTTTGAAGGCATTCTTTTGCCATTTAATTTAGTATTTTTTTTTAGGTGTTACTTTCTTTAGTCAGGCTACTGACTTGCTTTTCGTGATTTTCTTGCATCATTCTCATTTCTCTTCCCAATTTTTCCTCCACTTCTCTTACTTGATTTTCAAAATCCTTCTTGAGCTCCTCCATGGCCTGTAACAAGTTCACAATTTTCTTGGAAGCTTTTGATGCAGGAGTTCTGACTTCATTGACTTCTTCTGGTTCCAAGTTTTGATCTCTTTTTGTCCCTCAAAAAGGAATCTAAGGTTTTGTTGCTGTGCTTGCTTTGCTTCCTCTGCTTGCTCATGTTGCCACTCAATGACTTAATTTTTGAGCTCTTTGCCATGGCAGAACTCTGCTTCCAGAGAGGAGAGCTTTGCCCCAAATTGCTGGGGTTTTTGCTGCTGCTGGACCTATTAGTTTGGTGCCCTCTCTGAAGCCCCCACAAGCTCTGGCCCACTGGCCACATATCCCAGGACCCCTACCCAAGACCATGATCCATATCCAAGCAGGTTAAAGAAAGAGAGATTACCCTCTGAATGGTTGCTTGGTCCCCCTACAGTCTGCAGGCCAGGAACTCTTAAAGTAACCATGTGGCAGCAGCCACACCCACTCTACTTCTTGCCCCAGGGGCAGGGGCCAGACAGTACTCTTTCATCTTCCCCAGTTCCAACAGAGTTCCACACTGACCTTTTACTTTGTCTTTGGCATTTATGGGTTGATAAGTCTGGAAACTGCCACAGCTGCAGGTGATTTACTCTCTTGGAGTCTGCTACAGCTTGTCTGGGCTGCGAGTCTGGGCCGGCCCAGTTCATGTGGGACTCAGCTTGGTTCCCAGCCCTGTGTGATAGA
Organism: Pseudochirops cupreus; assembly: GCA_028627135.1. NCBI lineage: Eukaryota > Metazoa > Chordata > Mammalia > Diprotodontia > Pseudocheiridae > Pseudochirops > Pseudochirops cupreus. The sequence continues at coordinate 583,455,130 of CM053581.1, forward strand.
CCCTTCCTGTTGGCCTGTCAGGCTGCCTTCAGCAGGAGATTTGTTTCTCTCTGTCACTTTTTGGGTTCTGTAGCTCTAAAATTTGTTTAGAGTCATATTTTACAGGTATTGGAGGTGGTTGGAGTGGGAGCTTAAGCAAGTTCCTGCTTTTACTCTGTCATCTTGGCTCCACCTCCTGAGCTTACATTTAAAAATACATTAAAAAAAACTCTTCAGGCATTATTGGAACAGTCCCTCCCACTAGCCTGAGTCAGATGATGCTTCCCTCCTGCCTGGCCAAGAAATGCTGACCCCAAAGTCTTCTCAGAGTCAATTTTTTGTCTTTTTTCTTTTTAATTTACATCCCTAGCCCTTAAGACAGTAACTGCCACATAGTAGATGCTTAATATTTTTTATTGATTAACTGATTGAAATTAGACAGTCCCTTGCAGTAGCTGGAAGAGCCCTATTCAGAGAGGAGCTGTCCAGACCATCGTCATTCAGAAGACAGGAGCTGATGTCTGAAAGTTGAATGAGAGACAGACTGCCAGTGACAGTGGGCTACCGTCTCCTGGACCCTCTCCCCACTACTGTCCTGGGTGGCTGTTATAAAGATACTGTTGAGTGTTGGTATTAGTTGGATGGGAATGCTGAGAGATGATATTCAAATAAGTCTCAGCTTTACCAGTGTGGATGCTCCCTATTGGGAAGGGCTCAGATAGGACCTTGAAGGACCATTTGGGAGATGGTGGCTAATGTGAGATGTACAGATTGGAAGAGGGGAGCCCTGTTCTGCTGGAGGACATATGGAGCCCTAGCTAGTAACTTTTGTACCTGGGGCAAAGACCAATAACACACACACACACACACACACACACACACACACACACACACACTCAAATTTTAAAGACAAATTTAGTTGAGGAGAAGGTGATCTTGGGATTCACTGAAGTGGTTCTGCTGTGGGAAAGGTAGAGAAGGACATAATCTCATAGCTTTCTATTTTAACTTTGTCTTCTTGGTAACTTGATACTAAACTAGTTGTTTGTACACTGCTGAAGACGTTCAATGCTTGCCACACCTTCTAATCCTTAGCATCCTGGAGTAAAGCCCTTATTTACCCTTCCTAGTTATGGCTTCTAAAAAAAAATGGTCCTTCCCGACAGATCCCAGGGAAGGAGTCTTCAATACTAAGAATGTTGATGGTGGGGCCAGCTCCCAGAACCCAATCCCAGATGGCTGCCCAGACTTTCAGGTCCTCAAAGTAGGTCCTTGGCTCAGCTCAAGGAAGAACAATCCTGTTGGCTTTGGAACAGCTGCTCAGCCATCTGCCATCCCTCCCAGTGACCAAGCTCCAGGGGCACTTCCTGCCTGCAATATGGACGGACACTTGGGGCATGTGTGACCCAGTCAGGACCGAGTGAAGCAGGACGTGCAAAGGAAATGTAGCGGATGCCACACCTCACCTGTCCTGACACAAGCAGGTGCAGAAAAGCCCTTCAAATACTGATCCTTGTGGATATCTACACAGGGCTTTAAAGGCTGCAAAATGCTTTACCTGCCTTAGTCATCACAGGCTTTATCTTATTCGAGGCTGAGGGCAGCTCTATGAAGCCTGCAGGGACTGCAGGGACCACTGGCCTCATTTTACAGCTGAGGACTCTGAGGCACAGAGAAGTTAGTCAACTGGCTGTTGGTCACACAGCATTATGCCACAATGCTTCACAAAGCAGGGTGGGCAGGCTAGGAGGGAGGGGAAAGACAGTAAATGATTTAAAAACTCATTCAATGATCAGGAGGTACAGACTGCTTTGGAAAGAAAGGTCAAAAGTGAAGATTAACTTAAAGCTTTCAGCAAGATGAGTGGGGTCTGTAAAACAAAGAGCCCAAGGTCCCCCCCTAAAGAAAGCCCAGCCTCAACACTTGGCTGCCTTGCTCCTTTGGTGCCCATCAGGTAGCAGCACTGGTTCAGGGCTCCAGAAGAATGCTCTCTCCCTGCCTCATTTGACTCTTCTGACAAGCCAATGTTCTTTCATGGGATTCCTTTTTATTTGTTCAATGAAAGTGTGCCATTGCCAGGGTGCGCCCCCCACATTCTGGAGCTCCCCAGATAGTTCTTTCCATTACTTTGCTTTGTGGAAAATGCTTCTGCCTGGGGGATGGAAGGAACGCTTTTTTTTTTTTTTCCTCTTTAGGCTAGATGTTAAAGGACATAAGGCTGAAGGGTCAAGTGACTTTGTTGTCAGGCAATGATGTCCCTGGCCCCAGTCCTTTCCAATAGCACTCAATAAGCACCAAGGACAGTGTGCTAGAGGCTCAGGGGAGGAGGACAGAAACAAAATAAAGCCTGTCCTCACTGAGCTTGCCTTCTAGGGCTGACCTGTGCCAGCAATGGCAAAGATAACAGCCGCCTCCTTCCTAGCCTGCCCTGCTCATCCCTAAGAGATAGCCTGGACTTAGTAGAATGATGACGACTAAGTCTCTCTCTAGGTTTACAGCGGTGGCTCATGCTCTCTGTTTCCTTCACTATAAAAACTGCAAATTCATATAAATGATCAAAGATCCCTGCTTCCCCCCCCCCGGCCCCCCCATGCAGATGGATAGTTAGGCTGCTTCTAGCCAAGCTTGGCCAGTGTCCTTGCCCAGGGAGCTGTCCTGGCCAAGGGTCCTGAGGAGGAGACTCCAAGAAGCCTGGCTACACAGAACTGCTGCTGAAGCTGGGAGTGGGCTCTGTGGAGGTGGGAGGATGAGCCTGCCTCCCTCTCAGTCTCCCGGACCCCTCACCCACCATTCCTCCCTCCTCCTGCAGCCTTTCCCCCTCCAGCTCCTCCTGCCCTCTCCTGGTGTGAATCATCCTCGCTGTCCCCCCTGCCAAGGATGGGGACATCCTTGTGACTGATTTCCCTGGGGGGAAGGTGAACAGTGTAGAGCCAGGGTGAAGGCAGGTGTGACCAGCCACAGAAAGCAGGTTGTAGGGAGAAAATAAAACTTCTCACCTTGGAGAGACAAAAATAACTGGGATGCCCTGGGGATATTTACACAACTAGGTTAGAAAAAAGCTTCCATTTGCTTTGCACAGATTGTCACATTAAAAGTTCCCTGTGAGGGGCCCAGGCAGCTCTGGCTGACTTCTGCAGCCACTGAGGAGGGGAGAAAAGGGAGCAAAGGGAGCTGGGAGAGTGAAACTGCACTAGGTGAAGATTCAGGTTGGAGCACATAGTGTGGGGATCTTCCAGCTTTCTGCTGCCCTGACCTGAGGAGCTTCGAAGGGCATTTTAGCAGAAAGGCTGCTTATGATTTTGCTCTAAACTGAAAGAGGCCAGTCTGGCTCCTCGGATCCAGAGCTGCCTGGACATTCACTGCAGCAAGGCATAGCCCTTCTGGGGCTCCCTCAGGCCCATCAGGGTTACTGCCAACAGCCCTGAAGCAAAGTGGGGGAGGGGGGAAAAGAGGAAGCTGGGGCTTATGGGACAGTGTCATTTTTCCTGTCCTTGGGTGCTCACTTTTCAATTAGGAGAAAGATGCAGATTTTTCCTGCTCTGGCCAATTTTGCTTTGGCTCCAACCTCAGAGACAGGCTTCCCTGAGAATGAAGACCTGCCTAGTGGTGGGCAAGTAAGTCCATCCCGCTCTCTGGGGCTGAGCTGCCTTGTCTGTGCAAGGACAGGCTGTGGTAGAAGGTGTTCTCAACCTGGCACCAGTTGTCTTTTTAAAAAAATATTGATTTTGATAACAAGATTATTCCAAGAAAGTTGTTTTCCTATGTATTTTTTTGTCATGCATTGAAAAGCCTTCTTCTGGGAAGAGTCCCCAGGCTTCCTCAGGCTGACTGCTGAAAGACCCAGGGAACTGAGCATGTCTGGCCCTGGGCTGGACGAGATCTGGACCTGGATCCAAATGGTGTTACTTTGAAAAGGTTACAGGAGCCAGGAGGGCCACTCCTGGGCCCTTCTGCTGTCCTTATCCCTGCTGGGCTCCCCTCATTGGAGGGTTCTTGAATTCTAGATGGGAGTTAGTCTGGAGTTATGTGGATTTAATTTTATTTTTCTGAGCAACAAAGGACCATGTCGAAGATATGGTCAGTTTACTCCTAGATCAACAAAGAAGGGGATAGAGATTCATGAATGGGGCGATCTTCTTGAAGATGGGGGCAGAGACTCACTTCTGAAAGGCTTATCCTTTCATAGCTGGGCCAAGCCCACACTTGGTCATGTGGCTTTTCTGCCACCCCCAGCACTGCTCAGAGCTGGAGGGGCTGGAAGCATCAGGGACTCCCCCAGAGTGAGGCAGCCAGAGGGCTGGGGATGGGAAGGGAGGTGGTTCCTGTGGCCTGTTGCCCAGGTCCCTGTTGCCTTTCCACCTCCTTCTTGTCCTCTCTCCCATGCACGACCAGGCACCTTGCTACCTGTTAGCTGTCAGTTCATCCTCCTTATGCCTGGCATCTGATACCCACAGGTGTTAGCTGATGATTGGAGGTGTTCATCCCCAGGGCTTGCCACATGTGTGTGTGTGTGGGGGCTCTTAAAGTGGCCTCAAACCCTCAGAGAATGAGTGTCTCATGTGAGCCCTTCAGACACCTGAAAGGCAGTCCAGCCTGGTGGATAAAGCTTTAGACTTGGAGTCTATACAAACAAACGTCCGTTCAATTCTTAGTTAAATCTCTGAGCCTTGGTTTCTCCATCTGTAAAGTGGGGATTCTGACACCTGCAAAGCAGATCTCTGAGCGCTGTGTGAGGCTCAAAGGCACCATTGGCTTTGCTAACCTTAAAATCCTCCATAAGTAACAATTGGTGCCATGCTAAGAAGCAGACGAATGTGGGGGGTGGGGCAGAGCTGCTTCTCAGCCTTCCAGGCACACTGCCCAGGTGACAGGTGGCCTCAGGTGAATATCAAAGAGGGAGGATGACAATGGTGGCCCCATCTGACCAGGCCCTACACTTTCCTGACAGTCTCCTTTTGTGTCCCATGTCAGAGGTCCAGAGAAATTCTTCAGTGGATCCAGGGTAGCACACAGTAAGTGACAGACTTTTTGGAATCAAGAGGGAGGGAGATGGGCAGAGAAGAATTAGGAGAAGGGGAGGGGAGAACAGTCAGGCTCCTCAGCATTTCAGCAATATCATGGAAGTCTGGCCAGTGGATTTACCTCCAGAGGGGGTGTTCAAGCCAAGGCTGAGTGACAGTTTGTCAGGAAGACACTGGCTTCATCATTGCACTAGCAAGCATTGGACAGTGCTTGGCAACTCTGGTCTCCTTCTGTCCTCATAATACTCTGTGAGATGGTGCTACTGTGGTCCCTTTTACAGATGAGGAAACTGAGGCACAGAGAGATTACAGGATTGGCTCAGGGTCAGTAAATCAGTCGATAAGCCCCTTTTATGTGCCAGGCACTGTGCTAAGCCCTGGAGATACAGAGAAACCCACAATGTGATGGGGGACATAACGTGCAAGCCACTATGTACAAACTCTGGAATTTGTTTGCCTGGAGACAGAGGTGGAAGGCTTTGTCCCTGGAAGGGCAGTGAGGAACCATGTAGGATGACTGGAGCTAAGAGGATCTGAGATGGTAGAAGAAGACGGGAAGGTAGGAGGGGGCAGGTTAGGAAAGGAGTATGTGTGTAACTCTGTGTTTGTGTGTGTGTGTGTGTGTGTGTGTGTGTGTGTGTGTGTGTGTGTGTGTGTGTGTGTGTGTGCATGTGCGCCAGCATGTCAGGGTGTGTGGGGGACCTTCTCTCATCTCTTCCTTGTGGCTGAGCTTATTCCTTGTAATTTGGCAAAATTCATTTCTGGTTGTATTGTGTTACTGAAGTTCCTTCCATTTACCTTGTTTGACTGTTTTAAACTGGCTCTGCTGTCTCACTTTGGTCCGTTCCCCTCTCCCCACCATTCTCTGCATTCATCACAGTTGTCCTTTTGTGGGTGCAGTAGCACTCCGTTGTATTCACGCTCTGCTGTTTGACTGGCCCATTCCAATTCCATGACCTTCTTCTTGGTCTTCAGTTCCCAAAGGGCTGCTTTTGGTGTACATCTTGTCTTTCACTTTATCAGTGATCTCCTTGGAGTATGTGCCTGGCAGTGGACTCTTTGAGTCAAAGGATATGGACATTTCAATCACTTTATTTGTATAATTCTAAACTACTTTCCAGAATGATTGTAAAAATGTATACTTCCAGTGACAGTACATTAGAGTGCCTGTCTTTCCACAGTTCCTCCAGCATTGACTAGTCCAATGTTTTGTAATTTTTGCCAATTTGCTGAGTATGAGTTGAAACCTCAGAGTTATTTTGATATGCATTTCTCTTATTATAGAGATTTAGAGTATCTTTCATATGTTTGTTAATAATTTGTAATTCTTTTGAGAACTGTTTCTTCTTTTCATCACTTTATCTGTTGGGGGATGGCTTTTTTCTTGTCATATATTTCTGTTGTCCATATATATGTGTATGTGTATCTATCTATCTATCTATCTATCTATCTATCTATCTATCTATCTATATCTATATCTATATCCTGAATATCAAACCTTTACTTGAAAAAAAATGATATGAAACTTTTTCTTCCTTTCTTCACTTCCCTTCTTATCTTAGATGCCTCAATTTTATTCTTGTCAAAGCCTTTCAATTTCATATAACCAAAACTATCTATTTTTTTTGTAATAGCTTCTAACACACATTTGGTTAGAAGTTCATTTCTCATTCATAGCTGTGAAAGGTATATTATCTACTTCTCTCCTAAATTTTTTTTTTATTGTGTGATTTTTAATATTTAGGTCATGTATCCATTTTGAATTTACTATGAAACATTTACTGTGTCGGTGTGAAAGGTGGTATAAGGTATTGGTCTAAGCCTGATTTCTGCCAGATAGGTTTTCCAGCAGTTCTCATCAGATTGGGAGTTCTTTCCTAAGTAAATTGTTTTCAGATTTATCAAGCACTCGGTTGCTGGGTGCTGCTACTTCTGATTTTCCCTTATCCAGTGTTTTCCGTTGACCTGATCTATAGGCCATCATCCTTCTAATGGGAGTGGTGAGGTGTGTTTCACCATCTCTTCTGTGGGACTGAAACTGTTTCACCATCTCTTCTCTGGTACTGAAACATTAGAAAAGTTATTACTCTCAGTGTTTCCAGGGTTGTCATAGACATTGTTCTCAGTTCTTTTTGCCTCCTCCCCTTAACAAGCCTTGCCTGGACTTTCCGATGTCCTCATCTTCGTCATTTCTTTCTGCACAATCAGACACCCATAGAATCAGCTTGGTTAGTCATTTCCTCATTGATGAGCCCCCACTTTGCTTCTAGATTTTTTTGGTTGAACCTTAATTTGTACTTTGGAAGAAACAGATTCCCCAGCTGAAAGTTGTATTTTAATGGGAGGCGTTATCTCGTAGAAGTTGATTTCTTGGCTGTTGGATGAGCAGACAAACCCTTTTATGTATTGGTGGTGCAGGTTGGGTGCTCCTTGACTTGCCATTTCAAAATGCAGTTGACCTGAAATCCCAGATGATGAGCAGAAAGGCAAGTATGGCATGTTGCCCCCTATTTTTATGTCTTGGTCTTTAAGTAGTAGCATCACCGCTGCCGTGCCATTTGGGTATCCCTTGTTCTTTTGTCGATAATAAGAAGCGAGTGACTGATGGGAGATTGTGCCCACTTTATGTTGTTCAGAAAACTTTGTGAAAGGTCTTTATTCATGTCACTAAGAGCTGGTTAGGTTATACATGCCACCGATTTTTTGACATTATATCCACAAGAGAAGTCAGGGGAAAAAAAACTTTTTATCAAATTTCTCAGGTAAAGTTTTGGTATTTGAGCAATATCTACACATATATATGAACAACAGAAATATTGAAGACAAAAAGATCATCTCCCAACAGATAAGGGGCCCAAAGAACTAATAGTTTTCAAAAGAATTACAAACTATTAACAAACACGTGAAGGAATGCTCCACATCTCTCCGTCTCTCCTTCAGGTAAGTACCCAAGGCAAGACAAAGTGTTATTTTTCCTGTCTGTGAGGTGTGGCGGGTCTCCTTTGGTTACAACGGTAGGAGTGCCTGGCCACATTCCACTCATAACTAATGCTCGCTTTTGTTTCTAGTTGCAGCCTCTCAATCCCAGATGTACTCAGATCCTTAGAGAATTCTCTTCTCTGCCAGCCGATGAATGACCAGGGACCTTTTCTGCTGAGTCTCATGGAAATGCCCGTATGGATGGGGCAGGGGCCTGGTTGGCTCTGGAGTTAATTCCGTGCTAAACATAGATCGGCTCCACAGAGCTCTTTGGCATCTTGGGCCTACAGAGACAATACCATGTGGAAAGAGGTTCTATTTGGCCAAGTGATTTTAGGACCTCCTAAGAGATCTGGAGAAAATGCATTCTCTCTTGCAGCTGGAGGATAGATCTATGCCTTTGTCTTGGGTACTAGTCTACTTCCCATTTATTCACAAGTAAGCCCATTAACCCCTGCTGACTGCCATGTTGCCTCAATATTTCTGTCTTTAGCTTATGGGTGCACATGGCTCAGAGAGGAACAAAGACCCATGGATGCTAGAGACATTCTGAAAGCCGTTCCAGATAGAGAGGGGCCAGACTAGCCAGCTGGCTGTGTGGTTGCATGAAGAAGGCCTTGGGCCTAGAGTTCGAATCCTACCTCAGACACTTGCTTAGCTATGGAAACCAAGCCAAAGCTCTTGGCCTCTGTTTGCCTCAGTTTCCTCAGCTGCAAAAAGGGGATCCTAATAGCCCCTTTCTCCCAGGCTTGTTTTCAGGATCAAGCCAGATGACACATACAACGCACTTAAATGCAGCTATTAGGATTATCACAATTGTAGTTGTAATCCTTATTTGTCCTGAAATCTGGGGTCATGATGCCATCAAGGGTGGGACTGAGGCCGGCCTCACTATAGCTTTACAATGTGGTTCGTGTTGCCAGTGGGAATGCAGAGGCAGTGTGCAGAGGAGATGGGAAGACCAGGGCTGGAGCAGGGAGCTGCCTGCCACCCACTGTGTACCCTGTGAGCCCGGACATCTTTATCTGTAACTCAGCACTGCCTCCTTCTCACAGGGCTGATGGAGGGGGACTGGTGCAGGAGGCTTGGGTGGCTGAGAGGTGCTTTGTCATGGACAAAGAACTCATGGGACTATGATTTTTGTCAGTGTCAGTCACTTCATTGCCTCCAGATCTCCTCCTCCAAGGAGAAACCTGGTGGCTTCACCCTTTCATCCTGTTCTCCCTCCCCTCCAAACTGTCTATTAACTTGGTAAAACCAAAGTTCTGGTTCTTGGCTACCAAGAGTCTTGGTTCTGGTTTGTTTTACAAGCACATACACTGTTAACAAATCATTTGTCTAGATGATTCATGGGTTTGTTAGTTAGCTATAACAATGTTATTTGTTTAAAATTCATTAATAAAAATGCCAAATAATTAAGTAAAGACAGATTTGGTGAATGTCTTGTATGTGTCAAGCACTCTGCTGGATGTAGTGTGACACAGAAGAATGTCCAAGGCAGAGACCCTGGCTGCATGGGGCGTTGGTTGAGTTGGGGGTGAGTAGGACAAAGCACTCTCCTAAATTAAACTAACAGAAGAGAACAAAGGGCCTGAGACCAGAAACCACAGGAAGGAACTATTAACTCACTTCATTTCCATTCCTGCTCATGGACTCCTTTTTGCCAGATCCCACTGAGCGCCAGGGGCTGGGCAGGGGGGACAAAGATAACAGCTCACAGCTCCAGGGCCCCAGGGGCTAACAGGGAATTGTTAAGCACCCTGTGCAGAGGGTTGGACCACTGGAGTCATCACACTCCTTTACAGATCCATTGATGAAGCATCTGGCACTCAGTGGAGCCCCCATTGTGTGCCTGGTGCTGTGTTGGGCAGCAGGACAGTCTCTGTCCTCTGGGATCTTACATTCCATTGGGGAGACAGTGTATGCATATCTCAGTGTACACATGGTACATTTGTGGTTCAGCCATTCAGTCGTGTCTGGCTCTGGGACCCCAGGGACCGCAGCACGCCAGGCCCTTCCATCCTCCACCACCTCCCAGTCTGTCCAAACTCATGTTTGCTGTTTCCATGACACTTTCCATCCACCTCCTCCTCTGCTGTCCATCCATCCCTTTTTCCAATAGATACAAAATAAAATCCAGGTAATTTTGATGGGAAAAACCCTCGAAGCCAGCTTGGTAGGGGAGAAGGGGGGTCAGAAAAGCCCTCATCTAGGAGGTGGCATCAGACTGGGCTTTGGAAGGACATGAGGTGGGGAAGGTGTACTAGCCAGCTGTGAGGGTCAGCCTGGGGCAAGCAGGCATGGGAAATGGGGTGTCCTGTGTGAAGATCAGAAATCTGTAGAAACCACTTTCGTATTTGGGCTTTGGGGAAAGATTGGAGGGCAAGATCTCTCTGGAATCTTGAGATGCAAAACTTTCATTGCTACTAATGGGAACAGCCTGCTTAACCCCTCTGGAAACTTCCCCAGAGAAAGAGTGTAATAGTCAGAATTTGATTTCTGTTAGACTGTGTGCTGTTTCATTTATCCAATTAAAAATGTATGTAGGAATTGGAGAAAATCACAGCAAAAATTTTGAAGATTTGGGACTCTAATTTCATTGTTAAGCCAATAACCATTTAAAAGGATAAGACTCCCCTTCCTTCCTCCCTCCCTCTTTTCTTCCCCCCCCCACATTCTCTCTTTTCTCCCTCTTTCTTTCCCCTTTCCCTCTCTCTCTCCTTGCTCTCTCCCCCTTTCTCCATCCCTCCTTTCTCTCTCTCTCCCTCCCTGTCTCCCTCCTTTCCCCCTTTCATTTGTCACCTGTCTATCTAATTATATAAATGGACAATTAAGAAAGGGTGTTACTTAATGAAGAGAACATTGTGGCTTCTTCTGCAGTGGGATTCTCATATCTCAACAGCAGAGCCTTCTGCAGATTCTCCAAGGCACAGCACGCTGCTGGTTATTAGTTTTACAGGGTGCAGGTATGGAAAATAACAGGCTTGCATTATCACAGACCAGTTTTCATCAGTTAAGCCCTTTATGACGTTTCTCTTCTTGATTTAATCCAGGCTGGGCTTTTCTTTTCCATGTAAGAAATATGTTGCTGTTACAATCTTAAACTTCTTTTTTTTTCCCCAGAAGAGTTACTCACACTGGTTTGGAATCTTAGGTAGAACTATCAAATTATTTTTTTTCTCTTCCCCTGCTGCCTTTCACCTCCCTCCAATGTTTCAGGAATATAGGCACTGCAAGATTCAATGAGGGGAGGGCTGAATTTGAAGTCAGAGTACCTGGGTTTAGATCCCAGCCCTGATACTTGGTACCTGTATGATTTTGGACAAGTCCCATAACGTCTGTTGCTTTGAGATTCAGTTTCCTTGCATGTTATGTGAGGAGCTTGCGGTTCTCAACCTGTGGGTCACTACCCCTTTGGGGGTCGAACGACCCTTTCACAGGGTTCGCCTAAGACCATCAGAAAACACATATTTCCGATGATCTTAGGAACTGAGACACTGCTCTTCTATCCATCTCCAGGCAGGTCTGCCCACATGCAGATATGCCCACATACGAGTATTAAAGGATCACAGCATTAGGAAGGTTGAGAACCACTGCTCTAAGGTGATTCTGATTTCTAAAATTAAGATATTTAACCAACACAGCTTGCAACTTCTTTTACCTTTTACAGCAGTAGTGATGAAGTAACAGAAAAGGAGACAAAGGGTCCTAAGAAGCCCCTGCTTTGACCTATTTCCAAACATCAATTTAATGGCTGATGTTCTAAATGTGACATCTTTGTCCAGTGACCAACATGTCAACGGACAATTGGGGGCAGTGAATTACATCCCTGTGTGTATTCTTTGTGTGTGAAGACAGAAGCCAGAGGTTATAACTATGTGAGAGGAGGGTCCCCTGCTTCTTGGGAGGAGGCCAGTCCAGGAGTTCTTTATAAAAGCATGGATGTGAGCTGGGACCTCAAAGCACCAACTCCCTGATTTTGGTGCCTTCAGTAAGAAGGTAGGTGCAGGAAGGAAGGAAGATGGTGGAATGTGTAGAAAGGAGAAAGGCACAGGACCCACTGACTCCTCAGAGGCCCCTTGTTTCTACATCATGGATACGTTCTGCAAGTTTCAGGGTGCTGTGATTGGTGAACCCCAAGCAGCTCCTCCAAAATGACAGGGATTTATCTCAGCCAGGAGGAAGCAGGGGGTCATCATTGTGGACACAGTCATTTCCAAATTAGCTGTGTGTGCACAGGCAGGTTAGGGGACTGGAGTGAAGGTCACAATCAATGGCAAAACAGAAGATGATCAAGATGAGAAGCCTCAGAGTGCAATGGCCGTGGTTCCAACACAATGTGGGTAAACAAGATGTCAGCTCTGAAAAATGGTCAATGGGTCAGAGCAAAGACATCAGCTCTTGCTACTGCCCTTTAGAAAGGAGGGAGCAGCTGGGGGTGCCATAGTGCACAGGGTGCCAGCGAAGGGGCAGCTGGGTGGTACCACGGACAGAGCCTTGGGCTGGGGACAGGAAGACTCATCTTCACAAGTTCAAATCTGGCCTCAGACACTTACCAGCTGGGTGACCCTGGGCAAGTCCCTGAACCAGTATAACTCAGCCACCACATTGAGAAAGCCAAAGACGTTCAGAAGGAAACATTTCCCCCTATGGGACATGAAGGGGTGACCTCTGGGGTCCCTTCCAGCTGGATGTCTTCATTCTTCTGATCTCAGGTGCCCCACGCTGTAAACATGTGTTCTCTTTGCTGTGAGGAAAGTCATGATGGTCAGAGGCAATGCTACTTAGGAGGGTACAAGCTCATTTGCAGGACATAAGGAAGAAGGGCAACAGAAGATTGGAGGCAGCTGGGAGCTGCCGGGGACCCTCTTCACTGGGCAGTCCAATGAGCTGTCTGCAATGTTCTTGAGCAGTGAAGTCCAATTTAGGTGAACCAAAAATGACTCTGGCCTCAGAGTGTCCCGTGCCACAGAAGGGAGGCCAGGAGGTGCGGGGAGAGCCAAGGGAGCTCTCTGGATCGTCCTGAGGGGTGAGGGGTCATCATGGGTCTGTGCCTGAGTCTTAGGTTTCCATTCACTTATGTGTGGCTTGCAGGAAATAACAAGTGAAAATCTATGAAGTAGGCCAAAAGGCAAAGATACCCTACACTGTGATTATTCTTGTTTATTTTAATTAAGCTCAGTTCTGGAGCAGATCAAAGTGGGCCTACAACAAGTGATTCAGGTGCTCCCAGGTAGTGCTCCTTTCACTTTATTATGTTTTTAAAAACAGGCAGTTCTTTTGATGGACCCCCATGGAGTTCTTTGAACCTAATAAAGAGCTTGGCATGGGGGGAAGACTTAGTGAAAAAACTTTTGATTCAACCACAAGAAACCCAGCAATGTGAAGTCCAGAAGAGATCTTTACCAGGAGCTTTGCATGTAAAAGAAGCTATTTTTAGAAAGGCCTGTCCCAGACTTTCGTACTGATCTCTTCCCAGACAACAATCCCTTCGGCCTCGTAAGAGCCATGTTATGTAATCTCTGAACACGTCTGTGATTTCCATTTTTGCTGCAGAATCCCTTGTCCGCTTCCTAAGCCTGTCCTCCTAACAGGAAGGACCCTGGCTCTGGGGACTGTCCTCCCATGCAGACTTCAGCCCGCCCGCGTCAGCCATGCATATTTGGTTCGGTTCTGTTCTTGGCCCAGGAGTGGCCGGCCGTGAATGATTCCTTCTGTTCCCTGGGCCTCCTCACATCTGGCCTGGCCCTATTTCTCCTCTCCATTGGTTCACTAATGGGTGGGGACTGACCCTAGAGGGCCCTGTTCCAGCTCATGGCCGCCTCACCTATTATTCCCAAGGCCAAGAATGTGGCTCCGGAGATTTTGAGGAGAGTTTCATACTCAGAACAAAAACCAAAAACAAACCAATACTCCAGAAGTGCCTGTCTTTAAACAAATGTTCATTGTTTATCTTTTAAGAAATGACGGATCACTTAAAAAAAGTGAGCTCTATTCCTCGTGGACTTATCGGGAAGGCAGCGGCATCAGTCCCAAAACACTGGCTTCAGAGGACCCGGGTCAAACCCTGCCTCTGCTCCTTCCCTTGTCCGGGCCTCAGTTTTCCCATCTGGAAAGGAAGGGGGCGGGCTAGAGGGAGAACTCTTCCCTGGGTTTGGGGCCTAGACTTCTTGGCCACTCCGATTAAGCCTTTGGAAGACCTTTCCTCAGGATAATGTGTTAAATGAATCCAGTAAAATATACAGGATTCTAAAGGAAGCCAGTCATCATTAAAATGCAGAAGGGCCTGAGGGGTGCCTCTGGGTTGTGGGGCCTTGACCTTGTCTCAGCCATATCCCTTCCATCCTCAGAGCTGGCCTTTATCCAGAGCCTGAAGGTTTGCAAGGTGTTTTCCATGTGGAATCCTGTATCAGCAAGCACCCTAGCATGCCCAGGGTAGCTGCTAGAACAGGTTCCTAGATCTGCTTTTCTAAAGGAAAGAAACTCAGAATGGGTTAACAGTCTTACTTTAATCAATCAAACATGTATCATTTACCTAGTTCAGGGGGAAAAGTCAGCACCCTGAACTTCAGAGAATGCAAGCACAAGTTACAAGCAGAAGTTATAAGCAGACAAAGAAACAGACCAGCAGACAGGGCTTCCAGTCGTCTGACCATTACATCCATACCTATTCAGTTACCAGAGAGGGAAGCACCAACATCTGAGTTTTTCACAGCTGGGGGTCTCAACAGCTTCCCAGAGTCTCATCTGGCCAAATCACACAACTCTTCTCAAAGTGAGCCCCAAAGAAAAACCTCATGTCAGGGCGTATACATAGCCTTCTCCTGGCTCGGAGAATGTCACAGCCCTCGAGACCCACTGCCCAATCACAAAGCTACAAGGCACGGGCACTCCTGAAGAACAAGCCTGGCGCCACAGGCTCCACGTGACCACATTCAGCCTATTAGGGGGCAGAGTATACTTTCAAATCTGGGAAGGTTCTCAGAGCTACTTAGGCCACTTAAGCAAAGGGCCTAGTGGCAGGGAAGATCTTCAGATTCCCATAATACTTGCCCAGGAGATGAGACTCAGACACACGTGGGGCCACAGCTGCAGGCCCACAGAGAAAGTCCCTCAAACAGCAGGCCCCTCATGGCCCAGTGGGCTCAGGTCTCCCACTCTGTCTCTCTGTCTTTGGAGCATTCACACTTTGGTTTGCCCCCTGCTTGTCTCGATCTCCATCAAGAAGGGCCAACACTAAGTGTGGAGGCTGCAGGTGCAGGCCCAGAGGGGCCGCCTCTCCCTGACTTCATCGGGAAGGCTTAGGGGGAGGTCAACAGGTACACCACAGCCAGTCAGTCAACACACATTTATCAGGAGGGCCTGGGAACCTCCCCTGACACACTGCTTTCTTGGTCCTTCAAAATCAGCTCCTTCTGGGCACTAATGATGTGCAAGGCCCCCTGTGTGCCAAATGCTGAGAAGGCAAAGATGACAGAGACCTTGGATGCAGACTTTTACTCTTTTGCCATACAGGGAAGGAAGGAACACGCATTCCCGTGGCTCATGCTGCGTCCCAGGTGCCGCACTCAGCAATTTAGAGAAACATGATCTCATTTTATCTTCACAACAACCCTGCAATGTAGATGCTGTTATTATCCCCATTTCACAGTTTAGAAAACAGAGGCAGAGAGAGATTCATTGATTTTCTTGCCTGGGGGCCAGTGAACGGCTCCCTCTCAGAGGAAACGTGTCATGTTCATAAGGATCTTTTCATTATAAAGAGAAGCAGACAAAATTGCGGGTAAGAGGAAAGCTGGTGCACAGACCATCTTTGGCAAAGCCAGGAATATCGGACGCCTTCTCTTGGACCCAAAGGCGATGAGAAACGCCACTTTCTGGGACGCTGGGGCTTGTTTGGAGGGGCTCTATTGGGGTCAACATCACCAAAAGGAACACCAGGACAATTATTAGAACTGCTGGGTCAGGCTTTGGTGTTGAAAACAAGGAGGGTGAGGAATTCTATGAAGAATGCAGACATCATCTAATCCCATGGGCTGAGACTTCCAAGCAAAAGTGGGCTGAGGAGAGGACGGAGAAAAGCAAGGGAGAAAACTTGACTCTGGATCAAGAAAAGAGAGGAGGCAAGGGATTGTGTAGATGCTGCTCCATGTCTGTGTCATTAGAAGATGGACTGCTGGGAGGTGTTGGAAGAGGTGAGTCCTGAACGGCATTTTAACACAGTGAAATCAATTCTATTTTAATAAATAGGAAACATTTTGCAGCATTGAGGGAGTCATTGCCACATCAGCCATTTGTGTGAACTCTAGAACCTCCCAGTAAAACAACCCTGGAGAAAGCAATAATGGAACAGGGTGTGGCTAGAATCAGTTTATACCAAGTAAAAGGAGTAATTCTTTAGGGCATGATCCATGGCAGGGCGAGGGGCACCAAAACCTGACAAACCTTAGACATGACTTGGTATGACCACAGAGAGGTGGCTAAGGGACCTCTTATTAATTGTGGCTGACACGGCATGTCTACTATAGCATTTTCCAATCCCTATAGCATTTTTAATGAGAACAATCTATGCACTTGTAGAGGGCATCCTTGGTGATGGTCTGTTTTTGCAAACAGTGTGCCACAGTAGACCATATCTGTATAACCACCCAATTGACTAGAAGGTGTAGAGATGAAAAGATCACACTCTGCTTATGGTTTGTTGACTATAAAAAGTGCTTGATTTGTTAAAAGAAAACATTACCTTAGACACTCTGCTCTACTGTGTCTCCTGGGTATCTGTCTGAGTCACGTTCAATTCCTTGGAAGATGTTAATGATAAAGATAGCTGCTCAATGCCTCTCAGACTGAATAGCGAGGAGGATGGAAAGCAGGTGGCCACAACCCCCTCCTGCTGTGGACCGATGCCCTGTACCAAACCCAGAGAAAAGCAGATGTCAGAGGAAGGGTGAGGTACGCAGATGCTCCTGATTGTAAATGACATTGTGCTGGGTGTGAGCACCAAACCTTCCTAAGTGAGATACACAATCCCTCAAACCAGTTAACTCCAGCTATCCACATCCAAAAGCAAGGTGAGAAATAGCCTCTTTGCCTGACCTGATACAGAGTTGAACAGGTGACCCACTAAACCACTCAGCCCCTCAGTTCACATGTCCTTAGAGACACAGTGTTGATGGGGAACAACTTGGGTGCAGGACTTAAGAGGAGGAGTAGATGGTCTACATTGTCTTTGGGAAATTGGACAGTTCTTTAGATGAGCTTGAATTTCTTCCCAAAACAAAGACAATGAACATCCTTCTGCTCAGATTCCAGTGATGCCCATAGTAAACTCTCAGTTCTTGACACCAGAGGCTTTTTTTCATTTCATACTTTAGTATTCCTCAATGCCCAGCACAATACTTGATGAATTATTTTTTTTTTGTCATAACTCACAGGATGTTTAGTATTTTTCTATACAATGCATGGGTACAGTTAGCAAGCTCTGTCATCAAGACACCCTACAGGCGAACCCGCATTTTCTTCCCCCGCACGCATTTCCTCATCCCATTTTGGCTTACTTCCCCTCCCCCAACTCAGCTCCTCTGTCACAGGTCTCCAAGGCCTGACCAGAAGTCCACT
>CM053581.1:583479887-583530622 GCA_028627135.1 Pseudochirops cupreus
CTCTTTCTCTCTCTCTCTCTCTCTCTCTCTCTCTCTCTCTCTCTCTCCCTCCCTCCCTCCCAATGTGTCTCTCCTTGCACCAGCTCTGCAGCTCCCTCTGGCACACAGAGCTGCATCAACATTGCTCCCAGTAGTGAGGCTTCCCCTTCAGCATATTCGGGGGCATCTGTTTCCTGTTGATCTTTGCTTCCCTAACAATGATCAGAGGGCCTGGCATACAGCAGGTGCCCAATGAATGTTTCTTGTTGAATTAAATTAAACTTGGACAGGAATGTTCACACAGAGAGCTTCCCTATGAATGAAGCCACAGGTCCAGACCCCACAGAAGCAAAAAACCTTCACGAGACAGATGCCTATAGATTTTCTGATGCGTGCCCACTGCATACTGAATGGACACCAATCGCATAAGGCTCATTACCACACTCCCAAAATGTACATAAATGGTTCTGTGTGCATGAGAGATGAGGGCATTGTTTTAAAAAAATGTAGTTATTTTATTTTTAATTTACAGGATAAAACAAGCATCTCTCTTTTTTTTTTTTTTGGCTTTTTGGAGGGGTGAGGGAAAGGCACTTGGGGTTAAGTGACTTGCCCAAGGTCACATGGTTAGTAAATGTTAAGTGTCTGAGGTCTGATTTGAACTCAGGTCCTCCTGACTTTAGGGCTGGTGCTCTATTCACTGTGCCACCTACTCGCCCCTAAAACAAGCATTTCTATAACACAATATAACTTAAAAAATGATAGCACATGAAACTGCAAACCTTTTAAAGTTATCATGTAAATTTGCCATTAGCTGTATTAGATGAGGATATCTTAAATCCTGTCTAACTAATGTGTGGGGAAAGTGCTAGTGAACCTATGGGGCATGACCATGGCCATGCAATATAAGAGGCGGGCACATGGACCCCTCTGTGACCCCCCTGAACTGCAGGAGGCAGCAGGAAAGTTGAGCACAGGAGGGGGGGGTGTCCGTGGGGAACGATCTCCACTCTCAGAGGGCACGTCTGCATCAGGTTCACTCTTAGAGAGTCCGTGATACAGACCTCTGAAGATGGCCCTAGGAGATGGAAAGCTCCACTCTACCCTTGGGGCAGGGGGTGGGGGTGGGGTGGAGGCAAGGAGATCTCAGTTTCCCGGAGGATTAGGACCCTTGATGCAGACCCTTAAATGTTTAGAAAGAGCCCAGGACATGCCCCGGCCACCGCATCTGTGCTGCCTCCGCCCCCCGCCCCAGGCTGCCTTGCTGATCACCTTTGTCGCTGAGATCATTGCCTTCAGTTTCACATTTTTGCTGACATTCCCTACGTTAGACCTTCACATTTTATCCAGTCTTGCTCCGAGATGGAGTGGATTTGTTCCAAGTCCCTACCACCAAGGTCACTAAACCCGATGGAGCAGCTGTTTTCAAAAGAGTTTCTAAAGGACAAGGTTTGTTTTCATCACGCGGGAGCCCAGCAAAGGGCCACCAGCGAGGGTGCGTGTCCCCCTGATCTCTCCCTGAAGTCTGTCTTCTTTGCTGGGCTCGTCTTCTTTTCAAGTCTTTGCCTAAAAATGGACATTTTTCCTGACAGTCACATCTGTCCTGATGTCACACAGGAATCCACCCGACATGTGGAATGTTAAATCCCAGGACTCTGAAGCCCCATGACAAAGGCTATGTCCAGTCATTCATCTCATGCCAAAGTGATAAAACCAGAAATTACTGGAGAATACACATCCTACCTCCCACTGTCTGAAAATGTACCAACGGGTCCCCTGGGCCTGAGCTCCCTGTCAGAGCTAGTGAGATGGAGGCCCAGTAATGAGACTTCTTCCTGCTAAGGGCTGTCCAGTGCCCACAGGACGGGTCTGCCAGGCACCTGTAACCAGTTGCTTTGAGCTGGGAGGCCCCTCTCCAGCCCCCTCCTTGTGGCAGGACCAGGTTGGCTCTTTCCAGGTGAGCAGAGTGTATGACAGAGCCCAGCATGCAAAGGAGGGTTCCTGGTCAGTGCCATGTCTCTCTCTCCACAGTTTGCCTAAACCAATGCCACACTCCTGTCAGCAGATGAGGAAATGATCAATGCCCTTCAACCCAATTCTTTGAGCCAAGGATTAGAGGGGGAGTGACATAATACATCTGGAAACATAGATTGGAGCCAGACTGGAAGGGCTTCAGATGCCAAACACATGAGCTTGTGTTTCATTCTCAGGGTCACAGGGACTGAAGCTTCTTGGAGGTGGGAAGGATCTGGTCAGGCTTGAGCAGGAATGAGCGCTCCATCCTCTCTGACCCTCCTTCGGTCTTTCTTTATTGCTTGGTTCAAGTCTGGTGTTTCCTGCAGCTCACTGGTAGCTCTGACACTCACCGCTGCCTTCACTAGACCATGACACACTTCGGCATCCATCCTTTGCCCACTGCCGGAGGGAGGTCCCATCTCCTGCTCAACATTTGGTGAATTCTCTGGGCATCCACATCAAGCTTGTCAGACTCCAAAACTCCTCATCGGAATGGTTTCTCTTTGCCTTGTGAGAGGTTCCCCTCCCTCCTGGGAGGATTTTCCCTGGAAAAAAGTTAAGTCATAGGTTCCTAACTCCTTTCTCTAAACCTTTTGGAATCTGCCCTCCCAAAATCTAGCAGCACATCAGACCATCTCCCGTTCTCTGTCCTTTGTCTTCCACAAAGTCAAGGAGGTAAGACTCACTTCCTG
Organism: Pseudochirops cupreus; assembly: GCA_028627135.1. Lineage (NCBI taxonomy): Eukaryota > Metazoa > Chordata > Mammalia > Diprotodontia > Pseudocheiridae > Pseudochirops > Pseudochirops cupreus. The sequence goes on from CM053581.1 coordinate 583,482,575, forward strand.
CCCAGTTCTCATCATCTCCAATTGGATGGTAAGGACCAGATCGTGAGTAAAATGGATCCTGGCTTCTTCCTCCACATTTTGAAGAATGAAATCATCTTAAATGCAGGTCAAAGAACCATGCACTTTTGGCAGATGCCCAGAGATCCAGGAAATATACAGGTGACTGACTTCTGTCACTCCTTCATGATTGCAGGCCTTTGGACCAGCCTTCTGGGAAATCTCAAGGTTCCATCCTGTGACCTCTTCTCTTTTTTCTCTCAGCTTTCTCTTGGTGATGTCATCATCTCTCATAGGTTTGATCATTCCAACGATTCCCTAACCTACAAATCCAGTCCTACCTACATCACCTGTTGGATGCCCTTGAGGTAGCCATCCCAAACTCAGCATGTCCCAAATACCACTCATTCTCTCCCCTCTGGAATGCTTCCCTTTTCCTAAGGTCCTTATTTCTGTCAGAGTACATGGCTCACACACCACACGCACACACACACACACACACACACACACACACACACACACACACACACACATACACAATCACAGCTCTGGACAAACTGACCTTCCAATGTAGCATTTCATCCCTCACCTTCATGCCTTTGCAGAAGATGGCACCTGTCCCATGCGACAGCTCTCACAGATCTCCTCTGCCTTTTGGAAGCCTTAGCCCCCTTGGGGTTCAAGGGGAGTGCCCCTTCCTCCCTGCAGGAGGCCTTTCCTGATTCCCCATCTGGACGGTTCCCTCCCTTCCATGAATTACATCACACTGACTTCTCTGTCTCCAGAGGTATTTGTGCTGAGGAGAGAGGAAATGCCCTGAAGGGGTAACTTCTACCTTTCTCTTTTCTCTTGATTCTCAGTATGATCCGGCTTTCCATGACCTTGTGGATTGTAGCTGAGACAAAAGACTGAAGCTCACTGGAATCTCACTGATCGTTTGCCCCTGTTGTTTCTGGGAAGTTTTGGAAAGCCTGGCCCATAGGAAGCACTTAATAAACAGGGGGAAATGGGCTGATTTGTGAATCCTCATCTACTTCCAGCTTCTGGCCAGCCGGCCTGGAGCAGGGAGGAGCAACTCTGTGCCCAGCATTTTACCAATGTCATATTGCTGCTGCTTCCGTATTGCTGCTACCTCTGTCTCCACTGATCGCCATCCAGACTCTGCCCATCACACCTCCCTACCTCTGGCTCTGGGATTTCCTCTCATGGTCTACGTTCTTAATATCAGCCCAGGCTAAGCAGACCCCAGATAGCTCTGCACATAACAATTGTGAGGCTAGCTCAGGATCAACAAGAGAAGAGGAATGAATTCTTTCACTGTCAGAGACTCAGTTGTGATTAACTCCTTCCTTCTGGGAACAAGGGTCCGGTCCAAGTAGGAAAAATCACAAGGAATGGAAAATGGGGGGCAAGCCCAGATGGCGCCATTCACATGGGCCACTCTTGGATGACTGGGCCCATAGCCTTAAAAAGGACTGATTTCTCCAATGCCAGTGTCCACTGCTTGAGAAGACCTCAGAATGATGTGAAGACACACGAACATCCCAACACATCCCAGTGGTGCCACCAGGGGAGAAAGTCCAGTGGTGCCACCAGGGGAGAAAGTCCGAAGACTAAACACAGCAAAGGGCCCCCGCTGCCTTTGTCCTCAAAAACACGAACTGCTCTGGGCCGCTAGTCTGGCAAGGTCCTGGGCAGGGCAGGCTGCCTGGGACTATCTCTCCAGACCAGAGCCAATATCAGACGAGGGTGGGACCAGTAAGACACGTGGCCTGAGCACACATGCCCTCGGCTGTCTTGTGCCGTTGGATGAACAGGGGGATGTTGGTCTCTGAAACCCACCAATGAGCTGAGAGCCGGGCTCGGGGAAAGAGCCAAAGGAGGGCAGCCGGGATTGCATGTGTAAGACTGGGTCAGAAGAGAGAGAGAGAAAAAAGGGAAGACTCAGCCAAATCAATGAGTGAAGGAGAAGCGATTTTACCTCCAGAGCAGCCCAAGCATGGAACGTCCTGGGTATGGACAGAACGGACAGACAGGCAGTCGTGCAGGCCCTTCCCGTCGACCCCTCCTGCTTCACGCTCCGGATGGAGCCAAGGGGCCCTGGCCGACAGGCACACCAGGGAACGAGCCCCTCACACTCCAGAAACAAAGTCTCTGCTCCTAGAATTTTCCTTCAAAAGGGAAATGAATGAATAATTGATTCTTTGAGATTGATTTACATATGTAATTAAATATTAATATTAAATATGTTTAATAGCATGTGTGCATATATGTGTGTGCATATATGTGTGTGCACACATGTGTTTGAGTGCACAGAGTTGTTTGGCCATTTCAGTCACACCTGACTCTTTGTGGCCCCTTTGGGGTTTTCTTGGCAGGTACAGCAGCTGTTTCCTCCTCCAGTTCATTTCACAGATGAGGAAACTGAGGCAAACAGGTCAAGTGACTTGCCCAGGGTCACACAGCTAGAAGTGTCTGAGGCCACATTTGAACTCAGAAAGATGAGTCATCCTAACTCCAAGCCCAGAGGCTGTCCACTGTGCTACCTAGTTGCTACACACACATACACACACATGCGCACACGCACACACACACACACACACACATGCACACGCACACTCACACTCAAGCCTCACCTTTGACACATCTCAGCTCTGTGTCCCCGGGCCGGTCATTCAGGCTGCTCTAGGCACCTCTCCAAGACACCTCAGAAGGTGCCAGCCTGCATGATTAGAGGGCATTCTTTCTCTGCCTGGAGGCAATGCCAGGTCTAGCATATCCCTAAGAAATGTGCAGATGGGTAGTGATGCCTCGAGGGGCTTCAGTCTGGCCACATGTACTTCTTGACCATAGGCTTTCTCCTTGGCCAGAACAGTCTCACCAAAGCCAAGGAGAGAAGGAAAAATACGATGGCTTTGATAAAAGCCACCAGCCATGAACCACCTGACACGTGCTTCCCTGGAGCCTGCATATCTGTGAGAACACAGAGCTGGTGAGAATCGCAGCCCTCTTGGCCTTCCCCAGTGTCCACATCCATCACCTGTCACTGCCATGTCTGGGCAAAGCCCCAAGATTTCACTTCCTTCTATCACCCAGGCAAAGGACACTAAGCCAGCAGCCCTGTCAGTGCTCTGGTCTCCTTGAACCTGACAAGAAACTCCAGCCACCATAGGCTTGTGGGTCCCTGTGATGCCACTGAGGTGTTTCCGGGGCCAAGTCCCTGGCGAAAGCTGCTCCAGCTGCTGAGAGGCTCCTATTTCCTTCCCCTGAAAAGAACAAGCTACAGGACCCCCAGCCTTCCATGCTTCCTACCTGGGGCCCAAAAGACTCTCAGGGAGCAGCGGGGCCTGAGAAATAGACACAAAGACAGACAAAAACTAGGTTAGGGACCCCAGAGGCCTGAGCATACCAGCTCTATCCACGGCGACTGAGAGGAATCAAGATGTGGGCTCAGTGAGGTGTAAGGGAGGTGTCCCAGACGGTGGTCAGCCTCCAGAGAACAGTTATTGAGGAAAAGCTGTGACAGCTGGTGCTTTGGGCTATTATACTCACTCATAAATAAATCAGATCTTTCCTGCTCTGATTTGATTTGGGGATAATTGGGCTTCGGCACTGATGGGGAATTATCACCCAGACCTTTGCTAACACTAACACTCTGCACATGAGCATTCCCAGTTTCGAAGGGGATGCAATGTTTCTCCTGGAGCCTTTTCCAAACATTTTATACAAACTGTCTGAGACAGTGCAGCTTAATCCTTTCCTCATTGCCCAGTCAGGGAGGGGAAGGGTGCAGGTGGGGAGGAAGGGAGCAGGCGTGTCTGTCCTGCCAACTATCAGTCAATCACCATTCCTTAGGGGCCTACCATGTGCCAAGCACCGTGCTGAGGAGTTTACAAGAGACAGTGTCTCGGTGAGATGTACAACGTGCCAGACCGGCGGTCCCCTCCGAGAGCCCGGAGATGAAGCAGAATCTTTTGGACTCCCTGAGTAAAGGCCCTTGTCCTCCAGAACTGCTTCTTTTCTGGCTGAATCCTATCTCTTGATGGAGAGGCTGGAGAGGCCTCACTGACCTTGGTTCTTTCCCCTTGGATTTGTTCTGTCTCAGGTGAGATCAGAGCTTCAAGAGGTCTGAAGAATGAGTCACTCAAGGCCCAGAGGGGGGACTGGTGTGGAGCTTGCCATTAGGCCAGCACTGAGGCCTCCAGGAACAACCTTGGGAAAGGGGGATCAGGGCAGGCTGCTTGTAGGAGGCAGCACTTTGTACATGAGTAGAGGTAAGTAAGAAGCCCATGCCAGGCATGGGGCGCCACTTGTACAAGCTCCTTCAACAAGCATGTATTAAGGGCTTCCACGGAAATGGGAGAGGGAGTGACATGGGGGGGGGGGCAGGAATCTGGAGCCTTGAATGCAAAGGTGAGGAGGGGGCACAAAGCCCAGTTCGACCAAGGTCTTGGAGGCCCCTGCCCAGAGAATGCTCCTTGGTGAGCAGGGCTCTATTGGCCCTGAACATCTTGGGAAAGAAAGTCTTCCAGACACATGGGCTAGAGGAGTAGAGTGTTGCCATCCCAGCCACACTGGTCCCATTCCCAGGGAGCAGCTTCACCCAGAGAGGCAGAGTGAGGAGCCTAAGGTCCCACAGGTAGGAGCAGAGGCAGAGTCGAGGTACAAATCCAGGCCCTCCTTCCCCCACGGCCAGACTCTGCCTCTTCTCCACCCTTCTGAGCTTTGGTTTCACCATCTAGAGGATAAGGCTGGTCATGCCAACCTCATGTGGGCATGGCTATAAGGACCGTAGCCCCTTCCCTGCATCCCTCTGTTGTCTACTCCCAATAAGCTACAGAAATACACATGTGGACTCCCTCCAAAAGAACTTTCCTCTGCTTCAACCAGGACCCTTTGAGGTGGAAATCTCAAAAGCTGGCCTCACAGAGAGTATCTGAGGGGTCTCAATACTGAGGGACAGTAGACAAATCGCCTACTTCAGCCTCCATCACGTAGCTTCCACAGCCCAGAAAATGACAGAGGGCCATGTTGGGAGGCCTTTGAATGGACTTCTGGAGCAGACTTAGACACTGGCAAAATTGGACCAGTGCAGCTGCTCATGGAAACTGCTGTGTCCACCCTGGGAGCACCACAGGCCAAGGAGCCATGGGAAGCCCATTCAGCAGGCACTCACTGAGGCCCCCAATGTGCCAGGTGCCTTGCCAGGCACTGGGAACACAAGCCAAAAATGAAACCCTCCGTGCCCTCAAGGAGGCCATATTTAACTGTTGGCATAATTGTTGGCATGGCTTGCTTGATTTTTTCACGTTGGTTATATTAATGCTTGTACCTGCAAATATTTATGAAAAAAGAGATTGGGAAGGAAGACAACCAAAATGGTGAAAGCTAGCCCCAAACCTTTGCCAAAGCCATTGGAGAGTCTGGTGACTTCCTGGCAGGCTCCGCTTGGACCCAATTCTAGGAAATTGGCAAAGGACGGACATGGGGGTTTAATCTGCTCTCCACGTTTACATTGTGCTTTCCTGTTAAAGGAGAAATTGAAAGCTCAGCTATGTACTGGGGAGGAGATGAATTCTCAGAAAATCTCCCCAAGACTCCTCCCCACTCTCTTATCTCAACCTGCCCAAGAATGACGCAAGAGTACAAGCAGGGTGGAGGAACCATGTGTTTCAAAATCTGCCCAGTGAACCCCGCCCCCCCAAACAAAGAGCTTCCATGGAGGCTTTGAAGGCAGCTTTCCATGCAGATACAGCCAGGTACTATCAGAGCAGCAAGGACTGTCCAGTGAGCCCCATACTCTCTTCTTACAGAAGAGGAAGCTTCAAGAGAGAAGGGCTGTGCCCCTCCAGCCAGCCAGGGCAGAGGCAGAAGTGTTTTTCACTTAGTGTTGAAGAGAGCTGATGAGTAAGCAAGATGACACAAGCAATTTATTCCAAAAAGCCATCCCTGAGATACACCTCAGCCCAATCTCAGCTGCCTTCTGCCCATCCGTCATACTGCACAACAATGATTAACTTTGGAAGGATGAGTCTGGCTGGGGGAGAGGAAGGGAGAAGGGACAAAGCGGGGTCAACAGCACTGGTCAGCGTTAGTGCTATGCTGCCTAGAAGAAAGACCTCAGCCCTCCTCCTTCTCCAATGGGAAACCAGCTCTCTGGGAAGGGCGGGGGGCGGGGGGGAGCAAGGAAGCACTGGAACCATCACACGCTGAGCTTTTCAAGTGTGTGTGTGAGTCAGACACAAAGACCTCGTTATGTTGAGGAAAACTTCAGTACCAAGTTTCCTAGGGAAGATTTAGAATTGTAAAATGGATTAGGGTTCCCTGAGGTCACCTCCCCCTTACCCCCCTTCATTTTAAAGGTGAGAAAACCCAGGCCAAGAAAGGGAGAAGGAGTAAGTCATCCTTTGGGTGTGGGGTGTGTGAGAGGCATTCTGATGAACTCTATCTTCTGGTCAATGGAGGAAACCTCCTTTGATTCAGCCCTTCCTGTTACTGCAGGAGGCCACTGTTTTATCCTGATCAACAGAACCTCTGGGAGTCCCAAGATGTCTTTCTTCAATGGGTCAGCAAGGAGTGACAGCCTCAGGCGTGTGATGATGAAGGTTCATAGGCTTCTCTGCCAGTGGGGTACGCACACACACACACACACACACACACACACACACACACACACGATGCCCCATCTTTTTTTTTTTCCAGGGGAGAAATCAGATTTAAAATCTCCAAGGGCACTTTTGAAGAGGAAAAATCCTTAGATGGTGATTAGCAGCCTAGGAGGTGTGAAAGGAGGGGCTTTTCCTACTGGACCTTGGTGACTGGACTGAGCTAGAGATAGCTACATGCCTAGACACATCAGAAACATCTGCCTCAGTTTTCAAAGGCAGAAATTAAAGATATCTATAAGCATATGAAAAAATGCTCTAAATCACTATTGATTAGAGAAACACAAATCAAAACAAATTTTAGGTGCCACATCTCACCTGTCAGATTGGCTAAGATGACAAAACAGGAAAACGATAAATGCTGGAGAGGATGTGGAAAAGTTGGAACACTAATGCATTGTTGGTGGAGTTGTGAACTGATCCCACCATTCTGGAGAGCAATCTGGAACTATATCCAAAGGGCTATAAATAAGTGCATACCCTTTGACCCAGCAATCCCACTTCTAGGGCTGTATCCTAAAGAGATCATACAAGTGGGAGGAGGACCCATACGTACAAAAACATTTATAGCAGCTCTTTTAGTGGTGATAAAGAATTGAAATCAAAGGGATGTCCATCCATTGGGGAATGTCTGAAAAAGTTGTGGTATATGAATGTGATGGAATACTATTGTGCTATAAGAAATGAGGAGCAGGCAGACTTCATCATAACCTGGAGAGACTTATAGGAACTGATGCTGAGTGAGGAGAGCGGAACCAGGAGAACTTTGTACACAATGACAGACACAACGTATGTGTGACGACCAACTCTGACAGACTGGGCTCCTCTCAGCAATGCAAGGTTACAAGTCAACTCCAAAAGACTCATGATGGCGAGGGCTCCACATCCAGAGAAAGAGCTACAGCGTCTGAATGCAGATTGAAGCAAACTACTTGCTCTCTCTCTTTCGTGTTTTGTTTTTGTTTCATCTCTTTCTTTCTCATTGTTCACTCCTTTGGTTATAACCATTCTTTACAACTTAACTAATGTTTAATGTGAAGGTATTTGTAGAACTTGTATTGGATTGCATGCTGCTATAGAGGGAGGGAGGAGGAATGGGAGGGAGAGAAAACTTGGAACTCAAGGGACTGAGGAACTGAATGTAGTAAACTAAAAGTAAAGAAATATTTTTTTAAAAAAGAAAAAAAAGAAACATCTGCCCCCTTCCAAATTTCATTAGATCCATGATCTCCTCTCTGTGGGCACTCCCTCCAGAGGTACAGATAGCAACTCACTTACAGCCTTTAAAATTGGTGCTCAACTCATGCTATGTGTATGATGGCTCTCAATTAAACAGAAGACTCAGTCATCAATTCTCTAAGGTACCCTGGGAAGGAAGTCATTTTGTTCACGTGAGACTATGTTGTTATTATTTTACCATTATTAGACTTTTAAAAGGTTAGAAAAAACAACTTCCACCCAAATTCATTCAGATTCAAATTCACAGCAAAGATATTTCTTAATAGTCTTGACTCAAAGTTATACAAACTGGGTCCAAATGAAGGCTTTAGCCTTGAGTCTTGAGGCTACATAACTGTGAAATTGAAAATGCCTCAGCCTGCCTGTTTCTTCCCCAGCCTCTCCTGGCGCTGCCACCACACTGCCTAAGCCACTCCAAGGGGCCACATTGTTCTCCCCAGCTGGGAGTCGCCTGTCTTGTCGGCCTCGAGATCAGAGAATTTGCCCAGAAGATTGTGGCCCTTTAGAACTAGAGGAGAAAGTATGGACTCTCTCCTGTCCATGCCATTGGGCTGAGCAGACAGGATGCACAAGATCCCAAGCGCTCCAATACTGAGAATCACACTCTCACTGAAAAATTAACTTTGCAAATTCATGCCAAGGAGGTGGACCTTCACCTCCTGGGCAGATTGTGACGCTCTGTGTATGGTGGGTATGGCTCCTCCTCCCTGGAAGTCTTTGAGTAGCGCCTAGAGGACCTCTTGAGGAGATGTCAGAGGGGATTCTGCTAAAGGTCCATGGGGGACACGATGGCCTCCAAGGTTCCTTCCAATGCTGCCAGTCTGAGGGTGTGGGATTCTGTGATTTACTGAGCAAAGCAATACCAAAGACAGGATGTCCTCTGCGATAGTGGCACCCTTGGGTTACTGTAGAAATCAGGCTGTCTGGAGATAATGTAACTGTTGGGCTGTGGCAGGGCCATAGCTTGAAGTTCTGGTCCTCCAGACTTTCTGTTAATTACATAATAAATTATGAAGAGGGGATTTCCTTTCCAGGATCTTGCTGCAATGCAACATTATTTATGTTTTGTCTAGGGGGGGAACATGAGGTCACTGGTTAACGCAAAATTTTGTTCCTTTTTCACACTAAAAAAAGTCAGAGTTTCCTAAAATTGGACTTGAATCTGTGCAGGAACCACCACTGGGTATATGAATGCTTGCTGATAAAGGACCTAATGCAATAGCGTTGGCAACTTCAGAGGAAACAGAAAAGGTAAACCGTGCCCCCAAAGCCCCACTCCAGCCCCCTTCTCTCTGTGACTAAAAGTGGAATTCCACAGAAAGGGATTTTCACAATGGTTGAACTGATGTGCCAAGCCATGAAGTCCGCAGATACTCTGCAGAGGCCAGTGGAAATTGTGTGGCCAAGATGGCAGGGGTTTGGGGGTGGGTTGGGTTCCTAACCTGGGGTCTGTGAATTTGATGCTGCTTCTCATGACTATTTTCACATGCGTAATTGGTTTTCTTTGGAATCCTTTGTATTTCATTTAACGCATTTAAAAGCCATCTTGTGAGCAGGGGTCCACAGGCTTCTCCTGCCCACCTCCTAAGGGCTCAAAGACCCAAACCAAGCAAAGAGCCCCTAGGTGAGAGGACAACCAGAGAAGGCCGACATTGACCTCTTGGGGGCCCGTTTTCAGCAAAACTCTCTACATGAGTCGGGGCCTTTAAATAAAGAGAAATCACTTCTTTGTCATCACTCTGGATTTGGCTTCTGACTCATTTTGTAGGAGAGTCAAACGCCACGCTGACCTTGGGGCCTTCCTGGTGCCCGGACTTCCAGATGCTGGAGGTCTCTTCTTTTCAGCCATAAATGTTTGTGGAATCAAATAGAACAATCAGCTTGAAATGAGGGCATGCCTCTGAAGGCACATTCGGGCCTAGAAACTGAGGGTGAAGGGTCACGCCAAGGCCTGGCCCTCCCTGGTCCCAAGGCAGCGAGTGAAGGCCAGGCTCCGTGCCAGCAGCAAACCTGGGAGGCCAGCCTTTGGCACCCTCACTCTAGACTTCCAGATAAAGAAGTTAAGGCTTTGAAAGGTGCCCCAGGCCATGTAGGATATGGAATGCCCTGGTGAGTTCAGCAGAAAGAAGACCTGCGACAGGGACAGGGCCAGGGATAGCTGACCCGGAAGGTCTGCAAGGCACTTCGAGGCATCCATGCTATGTAAAGGGGGCACTCCGCATGAGCACCTCCTGCCACAGCTGAGGAAACTAGAGCCCAGAATGGTTGGGACTTGCCCACAACCATGTACCCAGTACATGTTGCAGACAGGATGTGGACCCAGGCCATGGCAAGGCACCTGAGCACTGGGCTTGCAGCTAGGAAGACCTGAGTTCAAAGCTGGACTCAGACACTTACTAGCTGGGTGGCCTTGGGCAAGTGACTTCACCTCTGTTTGCCTCAATTTCCCCACCCGTAAAGCAGGGATAATAACAACATTCCCTCCCAGAGTTGTTGTGAGGATCACATAAGACAGTGATCATAAAGTGCTTAACACAGGGCATGGCATAACCGCTTCTCTCCCCCTGTTGACGCTCTGTCTGGCACAGGAACCTCTGCACAGCACAACCTCTTACAAGCAAAGGTACCACAGAAGCAGATTCCTGTCATCTCTGCCATGTCAAATTGTGAATTTCCCAGCCCCGAGATTTACAGTCCACTTCCACCCGAGCCTTCCATTCAGTGTGAAGGGCAGCTTCTCAGTGGGCCAGGCTTCATTGGCCTCCTCCCCGTAAACAGCCTCTCCACACACTGAGTCTCCTTTCAAGTTGACAGTTCAGTGGATGAAAAGACCACACAGGAGGTATCATGGATTGTGAAGGTACCAGGTCCAGCAGAGACTTCAATTCCTCTAGAGCTGATCACGCTTAAATTCTGCGGTCTGCAGGGCCTCCAGAGAGAGCCAGGTGCTGTGCCAGATGCAGAAATGTCTGTGCCTCCCAATCCCATTCAGATTTGCTCTGAGATCCTGCTGGCTTTAATGGGTATCATTAGCCACTGAATTCTGGCTACTTCCTGCCCACGGTAGAGCCCCATGTTTGTCTGACTCCAGCTGAAGCAGACAAAGACTGTCATTAAGTCCTACGTTTCCTGGAGGATATAGTCTGTTCTCATTAGTTTTTAAATTGCTTAGCTCTGATCAAGTACACGGTGGGTCAGCTTGACCCAAGGCAAACAGGGACGGATGCAAGCAGCATTCAAGATAACGTGAAGTCAGACTGAAACAGACCAGTACTTATCCCCACTGATTCTCTCTGGAAGAGTCTGGGATAGAAAACTTAGGGTGGATTCCATTCTGAAATTCTGCCACTGTGGTCTCCTTTCCAAAGTGGCTGGGTTGGGAATTGTGGCTGGCAGAATTTCAACTCAGGAACCCTCAAGTTCTCTCTAGAATAGAATCCCAGGACTTGGGATTCAGAGCTGACAGAGATTTTAGAGAGCCAGTATAACTCCTGACTTTATAGATAAGGCAAATGAGACCCAGGGAGGATCCATGACTTGCCCAGAGACCCACAAGTAGAAAGGGGACTAAGCTGAGAAAAGAACCCAAGTTCTCCAATTCTGAAACAGCCCCCTCTATTCTGACCCACGGAAGGCTGGGAGGACCAAGCACATCCCATGACCAATTCTGTGGTCTTGTAGCAGACACAGTCACTGGATCACAGTATCACCAGGAAGGGACATCAAAGGGAGTCTCCTCTTACCCCTTCACTTTACAGAGGAGGAAACAAAGCCAAAAGAGAGAAAGAAACTTGCCACAGCCAAAGACTGGCAAGAAACTTGACCATGTGGCCAACTGAGTTACCCTGTCTATGCTAGGGATTACTCCTCTATGACATAAGGACAGCTGAGCAGGTGACTACCAAGGTCCCTATCCAGGGCTAAATGCTGAGATCCAAATCCTCTTTTATGCTGAAGCGACCCTAAGGAGAAGTCAAAAACTGCTCCCCAAAAGGCAGCAGATTAGTGTGGAAAGACACTGGATGTGGACATGACCTCAAGGCTACCTCTGTCCCTCACACCAGGTGACCTTGGGCAAGATGCTGAATCTCTGAGTCCATGTTTCCTCACCAGCAAAATGAGGGGGGAGGTGAGGTGGCATTAAGCCACAAATGTTAAAAATAACAAGAAAGGCTCAGCGGCAGAAGATGGTCAGTTGGGACATTCAGTAAACCCCTGCCCTCACCTGTCGTGCTACAATGGCTCCTAATGGATTTAATCTAATTTCTAGTTTTTTTTTAAAAGTCCTTCCTGATCTTGAAGGAGATCATAGAATGTTAAAATGTCCTCTTAAATTACCTGATGATATAAACCACTTGTGCTCAAAATCCAAGGAATGCCAGTGGCAGCCAACTCAGCTCGGTGCCAAAGAAGGCTATGATTGTTCCCAAACCCCTCAGGACTAGGGAAAGGAAAGCACCAGAGACACAGTTGAGGAGAAGCAGAAACGAAACAGCAGAGCTGATCCAGGAATGGTGGGAAGCCATATGTCTGCCCCAGGCTTCACATTCTGGGAAATTGAGGAAATGGCCAACCCTCCCTATCTGATCAAGGGAAGATGCTCACTGAGGAAACTGATAATGATGGCCACTCCCTCACAACTGGGAGTTGGAAGATGATGGAAAATAGACCAGAAATGGCAGTTTGTCCTCTATTAATGCCTATGACAGAGATGCCTCATCCCTAGGAGATGGTGGCCAGGATGGCTTTCTGTGTGTGCCCACAGCAACTATGAAATCAAGACCTACTGAGGCTCTGCATTGTCACCCGCCTGTGCAGAGAAGGAGTCCTAGGTGGGATTTCATGAGACCTAGAAGATAACCACTATGTAACCCAGGGAGGCATCAGGGAAGAATGCATGAAGCTCAAGACACTCCCTTATGGGCTGGAGATCCATTCCCAAGATACATGATCTCCTGGGCCAAAAATCTTCTTATCTGCAAGATGTAGGGGATTGGACTGGAGGAGTGGGGGATCACTTGTTCCCAGGGGGACCCTCCTTCTATCAATGGCCCATTCAAAGCAGGTCAGCATTTACTCTATAACTTGGGACATGTGGTAGGGTCAAGCTGGAGGTATTTTTTGATGCCTAGGCTAGTTCTATATGACCTCTGTCATGGTTATCCCTCAATTGCAATATTGTTCTCTGAAAAATCTAAGACTAACTGGAGACACACAAGTATAAAAGTGTAGCAGAGAACAAATGAAAAAGTTTTTATAAAATGTTTACTATGTGCCAATCGCAATGGTAAACACTGGGGACAAAAAAAAAAAGCAAGACAGTCCCTTCTTTAATGAGAGTAGAAAAATCATATAAGCTCAGTGCCTCCTTGGAGACGATCGGAAGGGCAAAAGACTGAGATGTGTTTATGAAAGGGAGGAGGTGGAAAGGAGGTTCCCACACCTTAAAAAAGGGCCTGCAGCTCAGATAGCTCAGCTGTATATAAAAAGGCAGCAGAAACAGAGTTTGTCCCTAGCACCCAGATTGCCAACTTATATTTGTCCCTAATCATGGATCTTCATATGTCTCCAACAAGAATCTGGGAGATGCTACTTTATGATCACCATATGTAACTTTGAGGTTCCTCACTGAGAGAAGCCTCTTCTAGACAAGGGAGGATGATTCCACAGCAGAGGCTAGACCTTTTTCACTTTGCCTTGACCATGTGGCTCTAAGGAGGTTAAAGAGTAAAGATTTCTGCCTATGTTAAACTACAGACTTGGTGCAAAGAGCACAGGAACTCTCAGCCAAGGAGGATGCCATGGTCTATTCTCAGAGCAACATGGAAAGAAGCTGGACGGTGTCACTCAAACAGATCATTTTAAAAATAAATTAATAACTGGGCTCTCCTTGTTGAACATTCAATTGGATTCAGTACTTCGTGTATAAGTGAAACACTCAAATACATGCCCCCCCAGAACTCTTAGCTCAGCAGGGACGGGAGTGGGCTGCTTGCTTGAGCATTTCTGCCAGCACCAGGCTGACCCAATACTCCTGGCACAGCTGCCCCAGGAAGAGCACACCTCAAGGTGGAGGGAACGAGGATGCTGAAGACTGATAAGCCAGTAAAATTCCTAATCAGTGCCTGTGTCTGGCTTGCCTTCCCAAGGCAACTCTAACTGAGGTTCTCAGGGAACCTGCTCCCACTTAATTATCCACTCTATGACTTTCCATTTCCACAGAAGGTGAAGGCAGAGTACCTCTCCCTTTTTTTAACCTATTAATCTTTTCTAGAGCATTGAAATGCCTGAAAAGGAGATTTAAATACTATCTTAAATGCGGTTGAGTAGAACTAGGAGTTGAAATATAATAATTCTATAAAAAAGGCAAGTTTATATCAAGGACAACGGGCAGAGATTTATACAGTTGCCAATGTGTTGCCATTCAGAGAACACAGAACTCTCCCTGACTGGGAGAACCATGTTTTTTAAGTGATAATAACATCGAATGTAGCTTTGGGCTTCATTTACTTTAGCAGAGAAGGTGGCTGCAGTAAAATGATTTTTCTCCTCTAAGAATTTCTAGAAGAGCCTGGAGAATTTTGTTGTTTTTCAGCTGTGTTTGACTTGTCATGACTCCATTTGGGGTTTTCTCGGCAAGATAACTAGAGTGGTTTGCCAGTTCCTTCTCCAGTTCATTTTACAGATGAGGAAACTGAGGGAAACAGGGTTAAGTGATTTGCCCAGGATCACACAGCTATTTCATGTCTGAGGCCCCATTTGAACTCAGGTCTTCCTGTCTTCAGGTCCAGCGAACCTAGGTGACTGTACCACCTAGCTGCCCCCACCGTGCCTTGGGAAGAGGGGGGAAGATGTATTGCAAGGAAGTACTTGAAAGGTGAGACTGCCCTGATAGCTTCTTTCAGAAGGACACCATTATTCAACTGGTCTAGGAAAGGAGGAACCAACCATCCCCATCTACACCACTCACCAAAGACACTGGGTTTCTCTATGGAACAGAGTAGATACTGACTATTGGATTCACTGAATCAAATCAGTGAATCCCAAGTTCCTGGAAGTGTTTGTTTTCATCCAAACTCGGTCTCCCATGCCCTAGTTAGGCAGAGATATCACAAATACTCAGGGCAAAAAGACCTGACATCAAATCACATTTCCACAACTAGCTCCAAGATCTTGGCCAAATCATTTAACCTGTCTGACCTTAAATGTCTTCACCAGTAAAAAGGGAATATGAAGGTGAGAGAGAGAGAGAGAGAGAGAGAGAGAGAGAGAGAGAGAGAGGGAGGGGATGGAGAATGTGGAGTTGTTGAGGCTTGATTAAGGCTATATAGACATACATATATAGCACATCATATATAAATATATGCACACATGTATACATACAGGTATGTGTGCTCCTTATCATCATCCTCATCACTACTCCTGGTGATAGCCAAACTGTCATTCTGCTCAGCTTAATTTCTCAAAGCCCAGCAGAAGAGATAGCGGCTCCTCACTGAACCTGAGGCTCACTCCCTAACATGAGGCATGCCTTGCCCTGGCACTTTCCCAGAACTAGCCCTGGCCAAGCTCTTTTTAGCCTGAGTCACTGAGGTCTTTACCTTCTCTTCTGGCTTCCTTATACTCCTTCTAAAACTCCTTTCTCCCTGCCTCCCTCCCCAAGGCTAAGTGAATCCAGCCTGGACTGACCCTGCTGGTCTAGGGAGCAAACTGAATCCTTCTTCATTTTGAGTCCTAGAGGATACACTGCCTCTCTCTGCATTTCTAACTTCTGAATGTCTCCTTAACTCAGCTGCAGAGTTGAAAGCCACTCCTTACACAGATAGTATTTATGGGTTGAACTGGAATGGGGCTAGTTGACCTGCAGGTCCTGCTGCTGTCTCTGGGATAACTTTCTGAGACACAGGTTTCTCTAGGGCTACCTTAGTGTCTTTTCTGTTCCTCATTTCTTATAGCACAATAGTATTCCATTACATTCATATACCACAACTTGTTCAGCCATTCCCCAATTGATGGTCATCCCTTTGATTTCCAATTCTTGATCAACACAAAAAGAGCTGCTACAAATATTTTTGTACATATGGGTCCTCCTCCCACTTGTATGATCTCTTTGGGAAACAGCCCTAAAAGTGGCATTGCTGGGTCAAAGGGTATGTACATTTTTACAGCCCTTTGGGAACAGTTCCAGATCGCTCTCCACTTAGGGTCTTTTCTATAATCTTGTTAATGGCCTGTTCGTCAGACTCTGCAGGTCTTGGTGATTTCATGTATAACTTCTTTGGAAACTAGCTCAGTGGACTTGGCACAAATGCCATTGTCCCTTCCAAGAAATTGCAGCCTATTTCGTTTCTTCTCTGCATCCACCAAGATGGCCAACCCAGAGGTCATTCCCTTTATTCAATAAAATATGAACCACACTACAGGGTTTTTGGGAAGTTGCTCAGTCAAGGATACAAAAAGACTTCTGTGTTCCCCTGGCTCCCGGTCTTGGTCTGTCTTTGTGACATGAAGTCATATATAGACACATCTGTGTTTCCACCAAGAACAACTGTGATGCCTTATCCCGGCACCAGATTGACCCTGAAGTCTCACAGGTTATGACAGAGAGGGTAATCTCTGTCAGGTTCTGCCATTCTGGAAGAGCTGCCAGTGTGACTCTGATCACCGACTCAGGCCATTTTCTTGGAAGTAACATAGCTCATTAAAGGGAGGCAAACCACCGTAACCCAAGCAAATGACCCTATTGAGCCTCCAGAGGGCTTATGGGTGGTCTGTGAGGGTTTTTGATGAAGCAAAGAAAACTAGAGACTCTTCCCAGTGCACCGACGTAGAAGCAGGTTCCAGATACTTCTGAATGGACCAGCTGCAGTGACGTCAGCCATCAAAGCCCAGGAAGTAAATGCCCCATTCCTCCTGGACTTGTAGGTTACTGTCTCTGTCTCCAGCCCCCACCCCCACCCCCACTCGGAGAAGGGGCTCCGGCCAGCCAGGCTCCAGGGTTCGTAGAGCCTCGCTGAGATCAGGATGAGCTTCTTCAGCACCGGAACAAAGATTTGATTAAATTACCTGAGGACTGAGAGCACGCTCCCTGCAAGTGTTGTGCCTTAAGCAGTTTATAACCAAGCAACTAGATACAAATCAGTGCCACGAACGCAGTCTGAACAGGCACAGAAGGCCCAAACGACCCCTCCGGACGCTCACTTCAGTTTTTCTGTGTCTGGTTCTTAAGTCAAAAAGTCATTTCCCAATAGGAAATGCGAGCTGTCCTGCCAACTGTCAGCTCTGGGTATCTCCTGTCATTCCAGCTGGAGGAGGGATGGAGCAGAGCCAAGAGATCCCTCCCTTCAACAACAAGGACAAGACAAAGTGGGCCTGGGAACCCAGAGGCTCCTTGGGACGCTTTCCGTTCTTATGGGGGGGTATTTGGCCACTGACTCTGATCTTGGCTGCAGGAAAGCATCCAGCATCCCTACAAAACTCAGAAACTTCCTCAGAGGGGTGGCTAGGTGGACTAGCGAATACAGCAAGGGTCCTGAAGTCAGGAGGACCTGGGTTCAAATCCAGCCTTGACACTTGACACTAGTTGCATGACCTTGGGCAAGTCACTTAACCCCAATTGCCCTGGCTCCAAATGGGGACAGAATTTTACAATCTGACTTTGCTGCTACTGCAGAAAATGTGGGAAAAAATCAAATCTCCAAGACTTAGGGGGAACAGAAATGCATTTCCATGCAAGTTTAAAGGGGAGTGACTGGCTGAGACATTTATCACCAGCACTTGCAGAACAATGAGGCTGCACACCTCCCTGCTTAGAGAAATCAAAGTCCTGTCTCTGATTCCCTCCAGCACCTACGCACACACACACACACACACACACACACACACACACACACACACGCATGCACGCATGCACGCACGCACGCACGCACGCACGCTCCCTCTCTCTCTCTCTCTCTCTCTCTCTCTCCCCCAGCAACAGCAGCAGCAGCAGCAGCAGCCCACAGCCGCTGCCAGGGTCATCCACCAAGAATACAACACAATGTGATCCCTCCCACGGTGCCTCCAAGCCAGTCTGGCCCATTGTCTGTCTAATGGAATCCTGGAAGGCAGCCAAAGGCCTAGCTGACCTGGGGTTTCACTGAGGCAGAAATCTGAGCAGAAAGTACAGAGGGAGGGAGAGTGGGGGAGTGGGGGGAAGAGGGCAAGCTTCCTCTACATTACACAGAGGCCAGGGCAGGCATCTGTTCTGGATGTGATGCTTGGAATATTACATTCAATTGGTAAAAATGTTAATAGACACCATGCAAATAAAAACCAACCTATTCCAAGTAGGTAGATCTAGTGGGCCTTGCAGCCTCCTCCCAGCCCCTTCCCAGAAGGTACAAAACCATAAAAGCAAGCTCTGACCTATTCATTTGGGGACCAGCGCACTTGGCAAGGGAGCTTGGGAAATTCCTGCTGTTCGGCCACTTCATTCAGCTTTTTATTCTGAGCCTTTGGAGCTGATGCAGAGAGGTCCCCCTTTACCAACATTGACCATTGTCCCCTTGTCACCCTCCTGCTCAGCAGAAACCCCTTCTTAATGTCCTTGTCAATGGCCCTGCTCATTTGACCTCTTTTTGAACCCTTTCAGTTCAGTTTTTTGGAAAACTCACTCTAGAGCAGGGGTTCTTTTTAAATGTATTTTGATAAGAATATTTCACTATAATTGGCTTCCTCTGTGATCTCACGTATTTTATTTTTTGCCATTCCCAACATGATTCTAAGAAGGGCTTCACCAGAGGGGTCTGTGACATGTCAAAAAGGCAGTGAGCCCAGGTCCTAAACCAAACTGCAATCGGCCTCACCTTGAGCACCCAAAGGAGAGTAACCAGGATTGGGCAGGTTCACGACATGTGAAGATCACTGGGAGTATCTGAGCACTGTCAGGCTGAAGAAGGGAAGACTGGAGCAAGCGAATGGTACTTCTATATGAAGACTTTCATGGGGTGGCTCCATGTCCAGACTAGGGCTGATTGGTTTGACATTAGGCAGAACTTCCTGGCAGGGAGAGCAGTCCAAAGGGCAATGAACTTTCTTTTAGAGATGGGGAGTCCTACCCATCACTGGGTGACCCTGGTCCAGAGATTCCTGGGCAGAGACGGAACGGACTCCATGGTCACTGAAACGCCTTCCACCTCAGAGCTTCAGTAAAGTCCATTGGTTCTGGTTAGGTAAACCTGCTTCCTTCTCTACCACAAAATGACAGGGTATTCAGACAGCTGAAGGGGGGACTAGTCACCACCTTCTGAAGTTTCAGCTATGCAGACTGGACTCAGGGCAGGGGAGCTGAGCTTTGCCTCAGGGTGCCGAGCTTAGTTTAAAAGAATATATTCTTTTTTCAACAACTGGCATTTGCTCCGGTTTTTATCAGATGGCTCACAGATACCAACAGCATTTGCATTGGAATTGGATCCATTATCATGTTTTTATAAAGCCTCTTATAATTTATTTCAAATTGGATTTAGCTTCTACTTGACTTGTGAGTGCCAGCTAACCAGATCAAACAGGCTCTATTTAACTTGCCTTCTTTGTCAAGAGAACCATTCTCCTGCTTGCTCCCAAGAGAGCTCTGCCCTTGATTGGGACCTTTCTGGCTAGGCAGTGAAGGGTTTGACTTAGATCTGAACTGCTCCTCCTAATGTGGCCAAAGAGCCCAGAAAAGCTATGCGTAGATGAGCCCTCAGGAAAGACACGAATCCCACTGGGCTAGGCTTGGCTTTCCTTGCTTTGGCTTCACTCAGGAGCCAAAGTCTTAACCCTTTCAGTGAAGAAGGGTTCTCTTGTGCTTGCCTTGGAAGGCCTCAGCTCTCTAAAAAGGGGGTATTAACTTTATAGACAATAAAAGAGAGAAATGGCCTGCTGTCTTGGTTTATTATAGAACAATCTCACCATCAGCAATAATGCAGAGTGGCATCCCTTCTATTTCTTTGCATAAAAAAGCAAACTATGAATAGAATAGAGGTAGACTCTGTGGTTGGCACAAATCAACCATGAACCGAAGAGAAACCAACCTGAGGAAGTCTCCTTTCTCTGCATAGAGGGTGGGAGATGTCATTCTTCTCTGGGGTCTTGCTCCTCTCTGGAAAAGACGCTCAGGCTCCTCTCAGCCAGAAAGGAAGGCAAAGCATGGATTTAAGGCTTCTCTCCTTCCCTGCCTTCCCCTTCTCTTCCAAAAGCATTTCATCAGTTTTCTCGGGGCCTGTACCAGAAAGATGGCAAGAGCATCTTCATTCAGGACAAAGAAAATACACGAACCAAACACAGAATTTTAGAATGACAAATTCCAAGCCCCATCCGGGAGCTGTGGGCACTAGGTCACCCTGGTGCTACTGGTTGTGATCTTTCTGGAAAACAAGGAAGGGCATCAGACAGTGAGCGTCACCACAGGGTTTGGGCTTGGTTTTTGTTTTCGCTTTTCAGAACCTTGGATCCCTGGCTACACAGAGCCCTCTGCCAAGGTTCCTTGGGCAGACCTGAGCCTCAGTAAGAGTATACTGAACCTGTGTAGAGTATGGAACAAGGGGAAGGGGGGACTGGAATAATCAGGACATGGTTACCACAGTCCTGGCAAGAAGTGATGGGCGCCTGACCCAGTCAGAGGGCAGCTGTGGGGATGAAGAAAAAGAGACAGAGGCTGGTGATGTGGAATCAATGAAATCAGGCAACTGATTAGATGGGGCATGGGGGAGTAAGCATTTATAGAGCAATTGCTGTATGCTAGGCACTGCAAGTATTATCCTGGCAATAGTCCCACAAGTGAAAGGTTGTTCAGTTGTCTTCCAGCTGTGTCCGACTCTTCATGTCCCCATTGCGGGTTTTCTAAGCAAAGATGCTAGCTTGTCATTTCCTTCTCCAGCTCAGAGAGAAGGGTCTTATCATGGGTCACATAGGGAGAAAGGGTCTGAGGCCACCTCTGAACTCAGGTCTTCCTAACTCCTTGTACTGAACCACCTAGCTACAAAACTTTCACTTCAACGTTTTAAACCCGAGTTACTGAGTTCCTGCTTTTATAAACCATCGTTTTTATTAGTAGTAAAAAGAACAACGACGTCTCTTCTAAGGGACCAAGCCTTTGGCTCTCAGTTTGGTGACCAGAGACAGGATTTTCTTAGTTTTGAGATACAATCTGCAAAGAGAAAAAGGACAAGAGGAAAGTCAGAACCAGTCTTCAGAGAGTAACACTGTGGAGCAATCTTAAGTCTTTACTGTAACCTACAGAATACCGCCGTTGCAGAAAAACAATAGCACGACAGAGAGCCCAATGGGCAGTCTGTGGAAGGATGGGCTGGTTACTTCCTAAGGCCAACCACCATGAGAAGGACCCAACTTTTATGTCATCAGGAAGACATGTGACCAACACGAAACCTTTAAGAATGAGAGGGGCAGGGATTGTGTCCTGTTTCCTTTACTATTAATCTTAATAAAAGGGCATTTCCATGACATTTCCTTAATCACTAAGATAGAAATAAGGGAATTACCAGACAGGAAAGCCCATCCCAACCCAAATCCTGCCACACAGTAGATTTCCTCTTTTAAAAATCACTCTTGTCAGATGTTTTAAGAGCTAAGCTGGGCAACATCACTTCCAGGAGGCTTGAAGTAGCATGAAAATAGGGGACCAGACTTGGGATATCATCAGCACAGAGAGCAGCTCAGGGGAGAAATTCCCTCTCCCAGTGGAAGAGGGAGTCAACGCCTTTGCTCCAACTTACAGTCCTCTAGGGATTCGAGAGTCATAATGCTGAGTGAGTGGTTCAGGGTCTGTCAAATGCAGAGCCCCAAGACATAAGGCCAGGCTGGGCTGTGTCCAAGGCCAGCTCTCTATCCACTAGACCACACTGCATCAAGTGTCACCTAGAAGGTATCAGATGTTATCAAAAGAGGAAAAAACTGGCTTGTAGCACAGCAAGTTGGCCTTTAGCTTTACGAGGCCCTGGTAATCTATTTGTAATCCTGGCATAGGATTGTAATGGGAGGAGGGAGGGCACAAGGAGGAGGGAAGTGAAAGGGAGGAGGATAGTGTGCTCTGTATGTGTGAACACCCTAGTTCTAGTGACAGATTAAAAGATATTTGGGAAATGTTTAACAATTTTTTAAAAATACAATACAATATAGATAATGTTAATTTGTGGGTTTCTAAGTCAATGTGCTGTCCTAGGGATCCTTCTTTGATGTTAACCCTCCTGGTGAACTCCACAGAAAAGGGAGCAGGGAAGCAAAGGAGACAACCTTTGCCTTGGAAAAGTATATAATCTAAGCGGAGAGACAAAACAAACAGAAACAGGAGCATTAAGACCCAGGTCACAGCTAGAGTCGAGTGCAGTTCAGGTGAAGATCGATGCTTTCAGTCATTAGTTTTAATAAATCTATGACCAATTTTTATCTATTCTGATCATCCATTAAAAGCTTAAAACAAAACAAGGCTTTGGATTTGAATAACTGCCAGACTCGGAAGTAGGGCAGGGCAATCAGGGCTGTGCCCCTATGCCAGTACTCTGGGGGCACTCTTCCTTCCCTCTCCCTACCTGCCCCACAGGACCTTTGCCTCCCTAATGGGAGGGTGTCTGGTTCACATGCAGCCCCATCAGCTTGCTCAGATTGGGTCTCCACTGGCAGGGTGCTAAGCAGCTGCTTCTGAGAGAACAATGATAACGTGGAAGGAAATTGCCTTGGAGAGACTAGAGCACATATGGACCTTCAGTAACTGGCTCCAGTTGGCATTACTGGGAGACACTGCTTTTTATTGACTGTCTAACCAGAATTCCCCCCACCATCTTCCTCTGGACTGTGGGGGTGCCTTACATTCATGGAGAAACCCTGCTTTGAGTGGAAGAGCCATGGGGCCATCCCCCGAAGGTCATATGGCTCCTAAGACATGATCTCTCCTTGGCCTGTTCCATTCTAGATGTACAGAGGAGAGGCTCTGACACTTGTAGGTTCAAAGGCAGGAGGAAGAGAGCCACAGGAATCTAAGAATCTTGAGTGTAGGCTGGATTCTGCGAAGCCAGTGGAGAATGGACAGCCCCAGGAGCTGGGAGCTGTCTCAGGGAGCCACCTTGGGACCCTTGCCCAGCAGAAGGATTCATCTGGCAGCAATACTACCTTTGGATGTAAATCCCACCTTAAAGGGTGGGATGAACACTACATAGGAGCTGTGCCCCATTCCCAACATCTGTGGTTGGGGAGGTCGATTTTGCCCCCTGAGATTTGGGAGGAAATGCTCGTATGTCTGTTCTTGCCATATCTTTGGAAAGAGGAACAAACTAATGCAACTTGGTGGGGATTCAAAAAGACACGAGTTCAAACTCTGCCTCTGATACTTACTAGCTGTGTGACTCTAGGCAAGTCACTTCTCCTGTTTGCCCCAGTCTCCTCAACTGGAAAATGAAGATGACAATGGCCCCTACCTCCAGGGCTGTGGTGCGGATCACAAGGGAAGGTCTATGAGAAGCTCCTGGCACACAGAAGGTGCTCAGGGAATATTTCCCTAAATGTGCCTTTGTAAAAGCCACCCAGTGATGAATGAATAAATGGCGTTGGGGTGCTGCTCACAGGGCCCTAAGGAATGGGGGAGCACAGCAGGGGGCTGGTGCCGATGGCACAAGCCTTTTGGGGCACCCCAGCACTCTGGGGGCATGTAGGTCACCTGGCCTTAAGACTGGGGCCAGGGTTCCCCTCACTAAGACCCCATCCCACTGGATCCTCACATCTTCCAAGGCAGATTATTTTCAAGGTCTAAAACGACCCAGGTCATCCTGACTCTGAGCCTGTCACTCCATCCACCACATGCCCGCCTCTGGTGTGTGTACATGTTGTGTGGACATACATGCACATGGCAGGGAAGGAGTTAAAGGGTTCCCCATCGCTTTGGCTGACGCCCTTTTCCCTCCCAATGTCAATCCCCCAGCGGCTCATTCAATTGTGACCAATTGTCCAAACATTCTCCAAAGCACCGAGTGACTTTGTTAGTCCCCAAGGCTCCCCTGACTGACATCAGATATGGCTCAGCCTCTTTGAAACCTGGGTCAAAGTGCTGGGTCTGAGGACAGCACGTCCTGCTCCCGTTACACAGGGTGTGGCTTCTGGACCAGTCCAACCATCTGAACAAAAGCAGCTGGATCCTTCGGCTCTGACTGCCCAGCATGGCTCAGCAGAAAGTGGTGGGAAAGGAAGGAGGCTGAGCCTTTGAAAGGCACCCAGGCAGCCCCACCCACCCAGGGAGCCCCACCCACCCAGGCCAGCCTCAGCAGAGCTCAGGAGGGCCCTGCTGGCTTCCCCAGCACACAGGCTGTGGAGGGGAGGCTGTCCGAGGAGAGAGAACCAAAGGCTCTGGGGAGCAGCACCCTGACCTTCAGCTGTTGCCCGGTCACAGGCAGAGGAAGGGAGGCCTCTCATTAGCTGACTAATTATGCTGAGCTACATTGAGCATCTGGGCTGGAAGAAGAGCAAGGCTTGCATCCCAGGAGCCCCAAGTGGAACAGTGGAACAGAATGAAATATTCATGGATGCCCTCCTTTATCAACAGACTCGGGCTGGCAGGGTTTCTATTTGGCTAGAAACAGAGGATGCATCTCACTTTAGAGGGCTCCACAGGAGCTGGACCAGGAGACCGTGTCTGAGGAGGTCTGTGGCCTCCCTGGCACCAAGCTGCCCAGGAGGGTGTGATGCTTGCCTCGGCATCACCAGGTGCAGTCCATTACCACTGATCTTCTCCTTTCTGCTCCCCCTGCCTCCCAGGAGAGGAAAAGAGCCTCAGCAGAGTGGAGGCACTCTCTAGGACTCAGTTCCTTATCCGGAAAATGAGAGCAGACTAGATGGCCTCGGAGGCCCTTTCTGGTTTTAGAGCAGGAGTTCTTAATTTGGGGTCCACTGACCTCCAAGTGGGGCCATGAATAGATTTTAGGGTAGGTCTGTGAATTTGGATAGGAAAAATTATATCATTTTCTCAAAATAGAGTTGGGTTTTTTTTTTCTTTTTTATTTTATTCTATGTATTTAAAACCATTCTCCCAAGAAGGCTCATCCCATGGTCTTCCCCAGTCTCTCTGGTGCCAAAGGGGGTCAAATAAGATCCAGAGAAAGAGCTTTATGATGCTTTGCTTGGCCTGAGGCCCGCTACTGCTCCAGTTCTGGATTCCTGAGAAATAATCCTTGAAGGACAGGGAATCAGCTGAGAGAATGCTGAATGGAGGCCTTGAACCCAGGAGAGAACAGAGGCTGACGGAGGGTCTGTCTTCTGCAGACAGGTGCCAGGCTCCACTAAAACATGACTCAACAGCAGATTCACTGGCCCGAGTCCATCCTATTTCTCCAACTGAAAAAATTCTTCTTGAGGATGGGGCCTGTCTTTGTTTTGTTCTGTGTATCTCTGTCTCTCTAGCACTCAGCCTAGTGCCCTGAGCATAGGAGGTGCTTAATACGTGTTGAGGGACACACAAGTGCAGAAGTGAAAAAGCATTTTTTAAGTGTCTACTTTATGCCAAGTACCAGACTTTGTTGCTGTTCAACTCTTCATGTTTTCATTTGGAGCTTTCTTGGCAAAGATCATGGAGGGATTTCCCATTTCCTTCCCAGACCCATTTTATAAATGAGGAAACTGAGGCAAACAGAGTTAAGTGACTTGCCCAGGGTCACACAGCTAGGAAGTATCTGAGGCCAGATTTGAACTCATAAAGACGAGTCTTCCTAACTCCAGGCCTGGCGCTTTATGCACTATGGTGCCCCATGTACTACGGTGCCTCCTAGCTGCCCCCTAGAGTTGGGCATGCACATAGAAAAGGCTAGCTAGTCCTTACTCTCAATGACTCACACTTTGATTAGAGAAAACACATAAAATAAAGTTTTCTTTCTATCTACAGGGCAGAAGAAGAGCCACCAAGTCCCAAGGTTGTGTTAGGGTAGATATTTAGCAAGACCAGAGGTCCTTAAGTTACTTAGGCACTCAAGGTGACAGGCTGAAGACTTCAGAGAGTCAGGGTCAATGGTAAGACCTGGAGGACCTTGGGAAGCAAAGGCAGGGCTTCATTTCACCTGAAGGAATGGAGTTGATGATAACATATCACTCAAATCCCATGAGTCATGAAGACAGTGGGGTACCTGCTGGCGGTGGTGGGAAGGGGGTCTTCCTGTCAGGCCACCCCTGGTGGCCTTGGGGCCAGAATAGGGAGGGGTGAGAGTGAGGGGGAAATAAGACAAATGAAGGACATGGTGGTTCTTCCACGACATGACCCGGACATGAGCAGGCTGCAATGTATTACAAACAAGGAAATGCCAAGAAGGGGTCGTCAATGGTGAGAGAAAACATGGGGAAGATCCACTGGCCTCCTCTTGCCACCAAGAGAACACAAGATTCCTAGGTCTATATCCCAAAGGGATTTTTAAAAAGTGAAAAGGATCCGCAGGTACAAAAATACTTATAGCAGCTCTTTTTGTGATGCAAAGAATTGGAAATGGAGGGGACATTCAACAATTGGGGGATGGCTGAACAAGTTGCAGCATGTGATTGTGATGGAATACTATTGTGCTCTGAAAAATGATGAGCGCAATGCTCTCAGAAAAGCCTGGAAAGACTTTTGTGAACTGATGCAGAGTGAAGTGAGCAGAACAAGGAAAACACTGTACACACTAACAGCAACATTGTAACCATGATCATCTGTGAATGACTTAGCTCTTCTCAGCAATACAATAATCCAAGACAATTCCAAAGACTTATGAGAAAAAATGTTCTCCACCTCCAGAGAAAGATCTGATGGAGTCAGAATGCAGATCAAAGCTTACTATTTGTGTGTGTGTGTGTGTGTGTGTGTGTGTGTGTGTGTGTTTCCCTTTTTCATCTGTTTCTTCTTTCACAACATGACTAATATGGAAATATGTCCTACATGATTGCTCATATATAACCTATATAAAATTGTTTACCATCTTAGGGAGGGACAGGTGATGAAGACGAGGAGAAAATTTGGAACTCAAAATTTTTAAAAATGAAAGTTAAAGATTGTTTTTATGTGCAATTGGGGAAGAAATAAAATACTATTTTAAAAAAGAGAATGTGAAGAAGGCCTTGAGAATTCAGGATGCCCACCCAGTATTTTGGGGCAATAGTCACAGACGAGTCCCAGACTGTCCCAGAGACATTTATTTCATTTAGACAACCAAGGGCTTTGATCTGCATCACTGGTGGAAGACCTGCATTGATAAGAGACCAAATATATTTGAACACAACTTTTTTTTGGACACAATTATCTTAAAGACTGGATGTAATTTAAAATGACCTGACAGGACATGAAAAATTCATGAAAGTATAAAAGGTTTTTGTATAAAAGATGTATGTGCTAAATATAATATGAAAAGCATACTTAGATCAACCGTAAGTAGGAGCCATAAAGAAAGTCAGAGAAGCATATGGGCCATGGCGCTGGGCTCTGATGCCTTTGGGAAAGGACTGAAGTCAGCATTGCACATTCTAGTTACAGAATGTTCTCCTGAGGGTCAGAGCCCATCTCCCCATCTGGTACACAGCTGGGCTCTGTGGATGACATTCAAAGCCCATAGGGAGACGTGGTCAAGTGCAAGGAGTAGACAGCATCATCAGCCACCCAGGAAACAAGACTTTCACCAAATTCTGGCCAATGAAATCTTCACTCCATCAACTCATGGTTTTCCTCCCTTGTGACTGAGAATGTATGAGTGGTTCCCTTGGCAAGTCATCCATGTCACTTTTTAAAATCAGGGGCAATGCTCTGCTCACTCACTTCTTTAGTGGAGTCTCACAAGGGTCTTCCTCAACTGACTCTTTCTTTCCTCTTCTATCGCCAGCGACTTGTTTAATTTCTGAACGATACTGTGAATTGCACATTTGAGTTGGTCAACAGACCAGAATTTCACCAACCCCAGAGCCAAGGGAAAGATGGGAGTTGATTCCAATTCATTTGCAATTTAATTCAGATGTTTATGTGGCCCCTGCTGTAAGAAAGCCCTGTGGCAAATACATTGAGTAGAAGATTGTGCCCCAAAGACCATTGATTTAGCGCCTGCTGTGTGTAAGAACCTGCACTAGAGTCTGAGGAAGAGATAAAGAAGAGGCAGCCATATCTATCCTGGGGAAAGATAAAGTGAGCTCCCACTAGCCAAAGGCAGCTCTCCTCAGGAATAGGGGCCTGCACTCTTGTGCCCATATGACTTGTGCATGCACATGTGCATGCGTGCCCGCACACACACACACACACACACACACACACACACACACACACACATACACACAAACTCACAAGTAATAGATTCAGTGATTCTGACCTTTCCCCTCATCCATTTTACTCCACAGAACAGGACAATGCAATGATATTCTACTCAGATTATGACAGCTTATTTCAAAAGCTCCACCCATGGGAAGAATTTAGAAGCAGAAAACTAAAGAGAGGACAAATTCCAATCAGCCCAGCTTTTCCTCAGAGTTCTTGACTGGGTCTGTGATGGTCAGTGATGAAAGAGACAATATTCAAAGAATCTGTGTGCAAGGATGCAACCAGAATCTGGTGTGCAGTTAAGTTTGTGGGTGCAAACTGGACAGCAGCTTTTGGTTTTATCCTGTTGTACCCCTAGACTAGCCATGCTGAGGGAGAAAGATCTAATTACAATCCAGCACACCACCACCCCTTTAGAGACCTAGGGGAAGAGTATCAGCCTGTCAATACTTAGAAAATTACCAGCCCAACCCAGCCCCAGCTTTCCTGCTGGTTCATCTCTTCTCCCCAGGTGTGATCCAAACCTCAGTGGGCATCCCCACTGATGCCTCTTACAAGCTGCATTTGGACAAGTCATATGAATATCCTCTTACATGGGCAGCATACACCTTACATTTCCTGACATCCTCAAACTCCCATTGCCTTTTTTAAGTCTATGGAGTCACTAATAGTATCAATTTTATATAGCTACAGCCTATCATAAAGTCAAATTGTTTAAGTCAAAATCATAAATTCTAAAGTTGGACTTCTCTTTTCTATCAGTCTGTGCCTTGACATTTCACAAATGACGTATCTATCACTCTTGAAATGCTTCTCAAAACTTTTCTTCTCTGGGCCTGGAAATGGCAGTCCCTTCCACAGTGACTTTGGGCATCTGGCCCAGTCTTTCTGCCTTTCTTGCTAAGGCTTTGGATAAGGCTGTTGGTTATCTCAGCAGGAGATGGCAAGCATTCATTTTCACTGCACAAATCCATAGGTCATTCTCCATATATCCCATAGACCCATGGGCTGGCAGGGCTGCTGCTCATTCTAGCCCTCAACTTTGGTATTCCAAAGACTCCAAGTTGCCTCACAAGGAAAACGCAATGAGAAATCTTGTAAGAAACAGTCACACCATTCTGTCATCCACGGAGAAAAGAGAAGTTTGGTTTCCAGGAGCATGCTGATGACCAACTAAAGGATTTCTACAAGCATCCACTAAGAGGCTCATTGGTATAAGGCCCAGAATTACAACTCACTGGCTCCTTCTCTGCCTTCCTGGGACTCAATCTTACAGGAAAAACAATTTGAGAATGTGGGTTTAGCAATTTTCAAAAGGCACAAAATTATGTGGAAATTTAGGAGCAGGAGAGATTATTCTATTTGAAGGGATTAGGAAATTTTAATAGTGAAGGTAGCTTCTGAACTGGACTTTAAAGCCTGGGTAGGAATAGGCAGGTACACCTCTAGGTGGAGAGAACAGATGAGGAAAGACAAATGGACAGGAAAGTGCCAGACATGTTGAGGGAACGTGGTGAGCAGTCCCATTCCACAGGGCTGTGAAGCATGTGAAGGTAAAGAGTAGGGAAGAAGATGGGAAAGGCGGGCTGCGACCTCTTCTTAGTCTTCAAACGGCAAGCAAGTAGTTTGGGCTTTATGTGGTAGGTGACAAGAAACCATTTGATAATTTCAGGATTTGGTTATTGAGGGGTGGACAGAGATGAAGAAGTGTCCTGAGCCGACCTGGGCTTTGTGCCTTAAGACCTTCTCAGACATCCAAGACCCCACAGATGTAGGCTCGTTCTCCGAGGGCGTGAGTCTCAACTTCCTCCTTTTTCATTCTCTGTGGTAAACACTCTGTGAGGGTCCCACTCATGGGCCAGAGGCTTCCTCTGGCTCTATAAATATGCCATGGATCCCTTGCCCACCATGGGCTACCCATTGGTCATTCCTCATCATGGCTGCCCAGCTTCTTTTATGATCATGCATTTCCTCAATGGTGTTTTATGGTAGCCATTACTGATAGTATCCTGCAACTTATCTGTGACCATCACCAAGGTAAGGTAGCTTTTGGAGGCCAGTCTCTGACATCAACTAGCTGTGTGCACTAGGCAAAGCGCTTAACCTCTCAATACTCTGGGCAATAGTATAAGACTATAAGTTGCAGAGAAGGGGTTGCCATGCACAAAGACAGGGTTTCCTCTCTGCCAATGAGATGTCCGGTCTAGCCCCTATCCCTATGCTACACATTTTTCAATTGTCTCATGGTTCACCTGCAATTTTAATTCTTTGGAGAATGTGGAGTTTCATGATTCACAGACAGGTGTGTGCATGAGAGAGAGAGAGATGGGGGGAGGGAGAGAGAGAGAGAGGGACAGAAAGAGAGCTAGCTCACAGCTTTGATTTATTGAAAATGCTGAGTAATTTCCCAAATGCAATCCCTCTCAATTTATTTTTATTCAATTCTAACCCCATCTCCCTGTGAATTTGAAACAAGATAGATATACTGTCAGCATTGACGGACCAGAACAATGTACTGTCCCATGCAACTATAATATACATTCTCAAACTAGTCTCTCTAGGTTTGGAGGAGTTGTGGATCTCATTAATGAGGCTCAGAAAATAAAACTAAGAACCCCCTTCCCCAAAAAAGAAAGGAAAAAAAACCCAGATAAGCCACGGATCCAGGTTTTTTTTTTCTAAAGAAATAACAAAGTACTAGTACTTAAAACGAAAAAGGTAAATTCACCACTAATCAAGAAATCAAAGCAATTATTAAGAGCAATTTTACCAACTCTGTGCCAATAAATGAACAATCTAAGGATGACCTAAATAAAACAGATGAATATTTACAAAAATGTAAGTTGCCCAGATCAACAGACCAGGTCATGGAATGCTTAAATAATTCTATCTCAGGAAAAGAAACTGAATAAGACACAAATGAACTCCCCCCCCCCCCAAAAAAAGAGAAGCAAATGCATTTACAAGCAAATTCTACCAAATATTTAAACAACATTTAATTCTAATGCTACATCAAGTGTTAGGGGAAAAAATAGGTAAATAAGGGATCCTACCAAATTCCTTTTATGACTCAAATATGGCCTCAATACCTAAAGCTAGGAAAGCCAAAAGAAAAAGAAAGCATTGCAGCAGAAATGCTAACTATATCAATGATGAGAGAAGGCAACTAAAGGAACAGGTATAGGCAAAGAGGAAGCAAAACTATTACTTTTTGCAGATGATACGATGGTTTACTTAGAGAACCCTAGGGAATCAACTAACAACCTCACTGAAGCTGTTAACAACTCTGACAAAGTTGTAGCGAGCCCACTAAATCCCCATCAGTCATCTGCATTTCTGCATATTGCTAACAAAATCCAGCAGAAAGAGACAGGAAGAGGAATTCCATTTAAAATAACCCCAGACAGTATCAAGTCTCTGGCAGTTTACCTGCCAGCACACGCACAAGAACTATGTGAACACAATGACAAAACATTCTTTACACAAATGAAGACAGATCAAAGTGACTGGAGAAGTATCAATTGCTCATAGATATACAAAGTCAATATAAGAGGTACAATACCACCTAAATTAATTTGTTTATTCAATGTCATAACAAAGCAACAAAGGATTACTTTGTAGAACTAGGGGGGAAATAGTAAAATTCATCTGTAGGAACAGAAGTTTGAGAATTCCAAGGGAATTAATGAAGGAAATGGAAAGGAAGAGTGCTACATATGATATATTCTACTACAAAGCCATAATTATCAAAACCATCTGGCACTGGATAAGAAATAGAGAAGTCAATGAATACGAAAGGGTGGCTACATAACATATAGAAGCAAATGAGCGCAAACAGAAACACTATTTGACAAACCCAACAATTCCAGCTATTGTATCAAGAACACATTAAAAGTGCTGGGAAAACTGGAAAGCAGTCTGGTGGAAACTCTGTAGAGGCCAACATCTGCACCATACACCAAGGCAAGATCCATCATAAGCACATCAGAGGGGCATGGAAGAGACTACCTGTCAGGTCTGTGTACAGGGGAAAAATCGTGACCAAACGAGAAGTGGGGAGATCCGCAGGAGGTAAAATCTGCAATTCTGATTACCTCCAATGAGAAAGGTTTTGCACAAACAAAATAAATGCAGTTAAAATTAGAAGAAAAGCAAGAAACTGGCTGGGGGGGGGGGGTCTTCATAATAAAATTATCCGACAAAGGACTAATTACTAAAATATATAAGGAACAAAGTCAAATTTACAAGAAAAAAGATCTATTCCCTAATTGGTCAAAGGCTATAAATAAGCAGCTTTCAGAGGAGGAAATCCGAGCTATCGACAGCTACATTTAAAAACACTCTAAATCACAAATAGAAAAATGCAAATCAAAACAACTCTGAGATTCCGCCTCATACCCAACAGACTGACAAGACCGATTTTGTTTAAAAAAAAAAAGGGAAAATGACCAATGCTACAGGGACTGTGGAAACCACGTATGCTAACGTACTACCGCTGGTGGAGCTGTGAACAGGTCCGGCAGTTCTGGAGAGCATTTCTGGAAAACTACTGTGCATAGCCTCTCAACCCAGTGATGCCATTACTGGATAGACATCTCAAAAAGAGAGGGGTTTTTTGAGGCAATTGGGGTGGAATGAGTTGTCCAGGGTAACACAGCTGGTAAGTGTCTGAGGTCAAATTTGAATGCAGTTTTGCTGACTCCAGGGGCAGGGCTTTATCCCCTGCCCCACCTAGCTGCTCCTATGTTATGGAGAATTCACACGTGCTCACATGGTGGTCAGAAAAAGTGATACAAAGACCCTCTCAAGATCTCTCTTAAGAACTTTGGAATGGACTGTGAGATGTGGAGACATTGGCACAGTAGTACCCAGCATGGCAAGCCCACATCAGAGAAGGTGTTGTGCTCTATGAGCAAAGCAGAATTGAGACAGCTCAAAGGAAACGTGAGATGTGCAAATTTAGAGAATCCGTCCCAAATGTTCCCACAGGCTGTTTGTGCCTGGCCTGTGGTCTGATCGGCCACAGTCGGACACACTGTGAACTTCAGTCTAACATAGTGATGTCATTATAGTCCCCTTCAAGAATGAGGGACCACAGCCACACCACACCATCCCAAAGACATCAAAGAGCAAAGGAACGACACAAAAAATATTGAAGATGTTTCTTTTTGTGGCAGCAAAGAATTGGAAGCTGAGGAGGAGGCGTGTGTAAGCTGGGGAATGGCTGATTGTAATGGGAATGGGAATCTGAAGGCTGTAAATATTGCATTGGTACTCTACATATGTAAGAGATGGCATACTATTATGCTGTAAGGGCAGCTACATGGCATTGAAGATAGTGACATGGAGGCAGGAAGACCTGAGTTTAAATTCAGATGCAGACACTATCTATCTGTGTGATCCTGGGCAAGTCACTTAACCCTGTTTGCCTCAGTTTCCTCCTCTGTAAAATGAGCTGGAGAAGTAGCAAACCATTCCAACTTCTTTGCCAAGGGAAACTCCAAATGGGATGACAGAGTCAGACATGACTGAAATAGTTGAGCAACAAGAACATTATGTTGTAAGAAATGCTGAAAAGGATGATTTCAGAGAAACCTAGAAAAACTTGTATGAACTGATGCAAAGTGAAGTGAGCAGAACCAGGGGAACACTTTATACGATAACAACAACATTGTAAAGATAATCCACTCTGAAAGACTTAGGAACTCTCACCAGCACAATGACCAACCACAATTCCAAAGGACTTATGACAAAACGTGCTTCCCGCTTCTAGAAAAAAGAGTGACTCAAAGTGTAGACTGAAGCATGTTTTCTTCCCTTTTCTTTTTTTGTACATAAGCTAATTTGGGAACTTGTTTTGCATAACCGTCCCCATCTGTGACAAGTTTTATCTTTCATGCCTTTTCCCAGTGCGTCAGGGAGCAAGGAAAAGAGAGGGAGAGAATTCAGAATTGAAATTTTTAAAAAGAAAAAGACAGCAAGAGGCAGTTGGTCTTAGAAGTGAATTTTAGAATGTTGATCTAATGTGGCCCACATTAAATAACGTGTAAATGAGTAAATAAAGGAACTTCGCTGATGTCTCCCTCACAGGCCTATTTTGTTTTTACCTATCTACATGTCCATTAGGAAACTTGCATTTCCGGAAGGGTTTTATTGCTTAGTGATAGTCTGGTGTAATCAAATGAAAATATATACGTGTCATAACTACAGGCTCAATAGTAGCTAATAAAAAACATCTTGGTAATTTTTTTTTAATAGAGCCTCTGAAATGTTGGAGAACTTAAAAAGCTCAGCAGAATGTTATCCATGCACAGGATCGCATGGAAGATCTCCCCATCTACAGGGAATCTAACTCCCATCTAGAACAAGAGCTCTGTTCTGTGGTTCCTATTTATCAGCAATATTATGTTAAGCTAGAAAGGAAAAGCCTGGAGACAGGGAGACCAGTTAGGAACCCATGTGTAGTAGCCCAGGCCTTACACTGCGTTGGTGGCCGTGGAAATGAAAAGGAAAGTGTAGTAGACCAGACTTTCATGCTCCCCCTCTTCTATGAAGCAGATAAGCAGAAAGAGTATAATCTTGTTGGGTGGATGCTTTCGCTGGATCTATGAATGACTAAAGAAACTTTCAGGGTAGTTAATCTGCAAGTCTTGTTTGTGACTCCCTGTTTGTTTGTGCCTCGGGACATGGTCCTAGGATTAAGTCTTAATGTATAATAGCCTTGGGTTAGGATAAGGAGTGGTCAGGACTAAAGAAGGGTCCTGACATTTCAATGACCTCAGAGTCTCTGCTATAAGGTATACAAACCTGTGATTTTCTTGTGTTTTGGCTCTGTATGAAATGGTTCTGTAATAAACAGACTATGGAATACATCCCTGTCTCCTTTATTCAGCTGGTTGCTGGGCCATATACTGTGCTGGTCACAGCAGGAAAGGACTGGGGTGCCAAATATGATGACTGATTGCATGTGAGGGACAGAGGAGGAGGAGTCAAAGATCCCAGAGTGGGTGATAAGCAGGACGTTGGGTCCTTAACAGAAAAAGGAAGTCAGAGAGTTCATAGGACAAAGGCAATTTATCTGGTTTTAGACATGTTGAGTTTGATGTACTAATGGGACACCAAAGGGGAAAGAGGCCCAGAAGGAAACCTGTTCTTGGTGTTCCATGACATTGGCAAGCACATCCAGGAACGTGGTAGGGATGGAAAGTGGTAGAGAACTCCATAGACTCTTCATTGCCAGTTACCAGTGTCTCCCTGCTCCAATTGATCTTTCAATCAGCTGCCAAAGAGATTTCCCTAAATTGTGTGACCATGGCACTCCACTTCTCCATCAATCCCAGTGGCTTCCTATTGACCCCGAGATCAATAGTATTTCATTTTCTCAGGCTTTTTAATGTTTATTTTTGTAAGTTTGATAATGTTCTTAATTATGAATATCAGTTTGTAATTTATGAATGAATAAATAAGCTCTTGGATGGGAGGTTACTCATTAATTTTGTTCTAATGGGGGTTCAGGATCACGATGATTTGGAGGTCTCCACATCAAACCTGTCTAGAAGCAGGCAGTGTGTTGGGGCTCAGGAAGGTGTCATACTGACTGAAAAATATAGCTCAGTGAAACTAGACCCCAGAATGAGAGGGACCTCTGGGGCCATCTTACCCAGCACTTCCATGACACAGGCTACAGGTGGCTAGCTATTCAATCTCTGCCTAAAGACCTCTGCTATTACCAGTGACAGCCCTTTGGCTTGAGGCCCATCTATCATGTGTAAACTGTCTTAGTCACCTGGTCCATTGGAATTCTCGCCAAGGGCATTTGACAACTTGCAGAAGTGCATGAGTGAGGGAGAGAGAGCAGTCAGCACTGGTAAGCCCCTCCTGTATACCAGGCACTGCCACAAGCTTTACAAATACTATCTCATCTGGGCATGACAACAATCTCCATTTTACAGCTGAGGAAACTGAGGAAGGAAGGGGATAAATGGTCTTCCCAGAGTCACTCAGGTAGGAGGTGTCTAAGGTCAAATCTGAACTCAGATGTTACACCACGGGATCAGCGACAGTGTCTTTAGTGTTAGAGTACCTGCTGGACCCCTCCTCACCTCCCAAGGAACTCTGCTTCAGGCATAGAAATCTAGAGGTTAGCTCATCTGCGTCTACAGTCCAGCAATGCATCACTGGATGGACTCTGCTGGCCCAGAGAATATAGATACTTACTGCCAACCACCCCCACCCCCCATCTCAGGCACACCTCCATGGTCACCGGCCACATGGCCAATGGCTCCCCGGCTCAGGGATCTCCCTGCACAAAGTGTCTCCTCTCTCATTCCACACACAGCCTCATCCCAATCTCTGTCTCACCTTTAAGAAGCTTGCACACATACCTTCCAACCACCCCAGTGCCACACAAGATAGCCCTGGAAAGGGAGAAGTGGGCAAGAAAGCAGCTTGGCCTGCCTCTGTTTTTCCTTCTCAAGCCTGGAAAGTCCCAAGTCCCTGACCCTCAGGCTCCTTGCATGGGCCCTGGCACACGGCGTTCCCAGACTTGTGTGGCAAACATCGGCAGCACCTAACAACCGCCTGGTCAGAACGCTGCTTCGGCGGTGCCGTGTATCATTAATTCAGTGTCCAGAGGAGGCTGGCCAGCACTCGGGCCCCCGGAGATCGGAAGCCACTCTCCAAACCTGGGCTGGCGAGTCAGGCAGCTTCAGTGAGAGCTGAGGGGAGTTGGTCCTGCCCGCTGGGCAGCTGGCATTACTGCTGTTTCTCCTGAGCACCTTTAATGTTTGCTGAGCGAGTGACTGACTGACTACCAAGCGCTTCCAAGTCCTCGTGTGTGCTGGTTTTGCCTTTTCTATCTCTAAACAGGGACTAAGAACACTCATTACTGACTTAACATCGTCACAATTAGGTCATGCTACATTATAAACCTCAGGCCTGGTGAGGTGACTGTAAGAAGCTCTTATCATAAGGTAAACTTTCTCTGACTCAACGAAGCGGGTTATCCCCACAAACTGACACGGGCTGGAGGGCCTCCGGATCTTTAAATGTGGCATTCCAATGCCCTACAGGACCTGTCATCTTGTCAGGCAGGGACTTCCTTTGCAGGGCCCAGCAACTCCAGCCATAGCCAAGCGGGGCCAAGGCTGTCTGGGCTGAACCAGGCTGGTCCCCAGGCCACGGCCCAGGTCAGCCTGTCTCCCTAACGAGACAGAGACAGGCAGGATCGGGGCATTTGGGATCGCATCCAAGGCCAAGGCGCAGTCTCATATCGATCCCAGGGGCTGGACGGGGGAGGAGCCGACAATCTCGGGGCTGAGTTTTACTCACATGTAAACTAAAATCGAAAAGAAAACAGCTGGGAGTCAGCGCTTTGAATGAAAGAGAGGCAAGGGTACTTTAGCTGGGTGTAGGGAAAATCATTCCTCAGCTGGCTCTGGGCACCCGGGGCCGTGGGGAGGGAAGAAGGGGAAGGCTCTTTTGCAGGCCTGGTGATTATGATGGGGCTGCTGCTGCACTGCCTCTGAGTTTCAAATGTGAAAGAATTACTACTTTCCTGATTAAATGACGACCTGACTGAGCTTCCTCCTAGCTAAGGGTGGCACAACAAGCTGGAGCCCCAAGAATACAGGCTCCTGGGGGGGGCCTGAACCTGGCTTTGTACCCTCAATCCCCCCGCCCCCCACAACTCCAAGTCCATTGAAAGTATTTGATAAACCCTTGTAGAATACAGCTGGCTATTGCCCTGGAAGCTCCAAGGACACCGGCTCGGCTCCCCACAGAGGAGCCGAGCCCAGTTCTCCCCAGGCCTTTGGAGGCCGTTTATGGTTCTTCCAAGCCCCAGAGGTAGGAACTTAGTGACTGGAAGTGAGACCAGCAACCCATGTTTCAGCAATGCTGTGAGGTTCAACTAAGAAGGGGTGAGACAGCCACAGCACAGGTCATCAAAAAGGCCCGTTTTGCTGCCAAGCCCTGACTTCCTTTGACATTAAGGGTGTAAGTGACAAGCATAAAAGGACCTGCACGTGAACCTGAGGTGACGGGCAGAAAGATTTTAGAGCAGAAAGAAAACCCCCATGTCTGGGACTGATTGTAGAAGGCTGCCTGGGATCCTGAAGCCTGCCAAGGAAAGCCATGGGCAGCACCCTGGAAGCAAGGCCACACACCACAATGATGATGAGACAGAATGAGGTAGGAGAGCTTACATCTGAGGTTTAAAAGAGGAGCTGAGCTGAGCGTTCAAGGTCCCCCATGTCACACTCTGCAGGAACTGGTGAGAAGTGGGAACAAAAGGAGGCAAATCCATGACCTCATCTCTCACCCAGACATCTCGGCCCATGTTAAAGAACATATCTCCTGGAAACCTCTCCTGACCCCCATGGAAGGAAGGGAGGGAGGAAGAGAGGGAGGGAAAGAGGGAGAGAAGGGCAAAGGGAGGGAGGGAGGAAAGAAAGACAAAAGTTCTTTTCCCTGTTTATGTCCCCAGATTTCAATTCAAGCATTCTTGGGCTGTTTTGATGTTAAAAAACAACTGGATTCCTTTAAAGAAGGGCTTCTTAAATGTTTTCTGCTGGAGACTCGAGCCCCCTGTTCACGCTCCAGCAGTGGTTGCTGGTGGGGGGGGGGGTGTGAGAGCGTGAGCGGTGCAAAGTGTATAGTTGTGTGTTCAGAATCAAGGCTGCAGTGATGCTGCCCAGGCCAGCACTGCCAGGACCACCTTGGATTCATTACCCTCCTGATTTTGAATTAACTTTTGGTCATGGTACATTCAGAAACCTTTTCCTGACACTAACCCCCGTGGGGTCTCGCCCCAGGGTTTGAGAAGCTGCTTCTGAGCACCCAAGGGGGGCCGGCTGTTGTCTGTCCCTCCCACCTCCTTGTGAGACACCGTTCTCTGGGTTTCTTTCCCCTTGGCTGCTCTGCCCCAGGCCCCTGAAGGTGAACACTCTGAGAAGGGCTGGAAAGGCAGGCGAAGCCCAGACTGGGGCATCCTGAGCACGGAGTAACAAAGACTCATTAGAGCTGGAAGCAGCAGCAGAGATCCCTGTTCTTGTTCGGTCATTTTTCAGTTGTGTCTGACTCTCTGTGACTTCATTTGGGGTTTTCTTGGCAAAGATACTGGAGTGGTTTGCCATGTCCCTCTCCAGCCCATTTTACAGATGAAGAAACTTAAACAAACAGGTTAAGTGACTTGCCCAGGGTCACGCAGCTAGTGTCTGAGGCCACATTTGAACTCAGGTCCTCCTGAGTCCAGGCCCAGCGTAGCATCTATGGGCCTAATCTTGGAGATGCCTGATCCAAAGCCCTCATTTTGATTCCTTAT
This sequence comes from Pseudochirops cupreus, assembly GCA_028627135.1. NCBI lineage: Eukaryota > Metazoa > Chordata > Mammalia > Diprotodontia > Pseudocheiridae > Pseudochirops > Pseudochirops cupreus. The sequence continues at coordinate 583,522,077 of CM053581.1, forward strand.
GAACATTTCTTTGAAGGTCACATGGCAGCTGATTGTGAATAGAAGGTCAGCTTCCTGAGGGCAGGGACTGTTTTACCGTTCTCTTTGTATCTTCGAGGTCTGACTGTAAACTTTAATCAAGGTGATTCACCTGCAAGTAGCTTCTATGTTTCCCTTTCAGGAACATTACAGAAATTAAGTGTGAGACCTCAAGTCCTGGTGAATATAACAGAAAGTAGCCCATGCCATCCCCTGATCAGGTGAGAATGCCGATTGGATTGCAGAATCAAAGTATCACTTGAGTGGGAGCAAGGCCGTGGATATTTCTATTGATCCACTTGTCAAATGTGTGAACCAGGAACCAAAGGAATGAAAGATGGTGAATCATTTCATTCAGAAGCCCGGATTCCAGCAGCGGCAGATCAGATTGGTGGCAAGTCGTTGAGAGGCCATCACCCCGAGAGGGAGAAAGTCTCTGTTGTGTTCTCCCCTAACATTGGCCAGAAGATGCCCGGATGAACTTCAAAAGGTCAGAAAATGAGGACTTCCCTAAGCAGTGGCAGCTGTATCCCCAGAAGGGCAGCAGCTGATTCTGCTTCACACATAGACACAGACACAGACACAGACACACACACAGACACACACACACACACACACACACACACACACACACACACACACACACTGGGGGGAGTTGAAGACAAAAGACAACAAACACACTAAAGAGAAGCAGTTTCACATCTCTGCCAGGCTCCCAGTAGAGAGCTACAGACGTCTATCTATCTAAGGAGAGCTTGGTGAGGACGCCTGATGCCCAGGACCTGGGAGTTGCAGCCTTTTTACCACATGTGCTCTCTGGATGTTAGTCCATTCTCTCCAGGGTCCTTTTGTGGCACAGTCTGTTGAGAGGACTTTTCCTACCAACTGTCGTTATTATATCATCTCAGGAAATACCTTTTTCTAAATTGTATAGCTATTGGTAATGGGGGTGATGATGAAGAAGACACACCATTATGTAGGACATAGAATTGGAAATTAACCCCAGCCCCTTGGGGTTACTCCTGGCACCCTGAGGGAACATCTCGCCACCCTGTGGGAATTCAGACCACTCATGTGGGATTAGGATGAGAACTGGAAAGCCGCTCCAGAGGGAGCGACACATAAAGCATGGGTTTTAAATTCTACAGACCTTTGGACCCAGTTCAGATGCCCCTGAACCTAAACCCTAAAGACACTGAAAAAAGAGGAAAAGGACCCATATGTGTAAAAACATCAATAGCTCTTCTTTGGGTGGTGGCCAAGAACTGGAGACTAAGGGAGTGCCTATCAACTGGGGAGGAACTAACCAGATCATGGGATATTAATATGAGGGAATTCAGTTGCTGTCAGAAATTACAAAAGGGAAATTTCAGAGAAGCCTAGGAAAATTCGCTCATATGAACTGATGCAATGCAGTGAGCAGAACCAGGAGAACCACCTAATAATGATACAAAGAAGGACTTGAGAACTCTGTATAATGTAAAGACCAACCACCATTCCCGATGCCAGATGACCCACAGACCAGCCTCTTGACCCAGAGGGGAGGGACTCAAGAAGAAAGGGTTTTACTTGACTTGTTACAAGAGTTTTGTTCATTTTTTTTCTTTTCTTCCCTGAAATGAAAGGAAGAGAAAACAAAATGATTGTTAATTTTAAAAAATAAGGTTGAAAGAATGTCTAGTTGCAGAACATAAGTGAAAAGCCCCACTCTAAGTCAGAGGGGAATTTTCCTGTTTAACTCATTTCTCCACCTTATACCTTATGTGCTGCTATAACTTTCATTTAGGAAATTGTAGTTCCATTAAACTTACTAAATTACCTCCTGACAATTATTCCCAAGACTCTAAAGTCAGAGGTCTGTTTTACTACATAAACCATGGCAGCGGAAATGTTGCTTGTAAGTTCCGGGAGTAAAGGGGAGGGGAAAACCACTTTTAGGCAATCTTGTTTGAATGAATTTTGCCATAAAATCCTCATCCATTTGCTGAACTCCAACCTATCCATTCCCTCTGGGAGAAAGGTCACAAAGGGGAGGTGTGGGTGAGCCCCAGAGGAAAGGGTGTGTCCCCTTTCCGCTCAGCAGACCTCTGACTCGGGAGAGGAGTCCTGTCCTGCCTAGCAGTCTGGGCAGGGACAAATACTAGCCGGGGGGGTGGGGTACAAAAAACCTACAAGACATAAAGGCTGGTGAATCCAATCAAGCTGACCAGGAGTCTGGAACACAGTAGGTCTATTCCAGTCCTAAACAGCTCTTTCCTCCCAGAATCCAGGTGTGCGTAAAGCAGGAAAACACAATGTGGGCTCAGAGACTGAGAGAATGTAGGACCGAAACAACAGATTCCTCCCATGTTGAGCGGACAGTGATGACAACAAGCAGTTATTAGTTCTTTACACCTTGCAAAGTGCTTCACAAACATTCTACCCCATTTTATTCCCACAACAACCCTAGGAGACAGCTGCTGTCATCATCCCCATCTTTACAATAAGGAAACAGGCCAATGGAGGCTAATGGCCTCGCTGAAGCTCCCACAGCTAAGAAGTGGCTGAGTGAGGCTGGTTGGAACTTAGGCCTTCCTAACTTCAGGCTGGTGTGCGATTGCCTCTCAGGACAAGGTGAGGAGAGTCTCTGGAAGAAGAGTCAGAACAGAAGGAGGAATAGGAAGAAAGTGGCCAAAACTCATCTCTTCCCATTTCTGAACTTTTCCACGGTTTCCCCAACTTTGGGGATAGTCTATTTTCTATTCTTTTGCCAGACAGATCTAGTCTCTTTTATTTGGTTTGGAAATTTAAACTTTAAAAGGCAAATCACAGAATTAGCTTGGCCTACAATCAAACCGGGCGCCAATCAAGCAGAGATGGCAGAAACCTGCACCTTTATCTCTGTTAGATCTCTCCATTAGAAAGGAAAACACTCAGGGAGATTGGTTGTATTCTGTAACAGCTAGAAATGGTAAATTAGCATGAACCAAATTCAGTTAAAACTGGTATCATTGTATAGAGCACAAGGAAATAAAAGGATGATGTGAGACCAAGATGGCACCAGGTTAAATGACCAGCTCCCTTGAATGGAATCCACCTGTTATTGGGCAATGATAAGACATTCCACTGGAAGGACCTGAGTTATCCAGCCTCTTCTCTCAGGCTGCCTTGCACAGTCCAGCGTTGTCCTACGGTCTCATCTGCCATTTTCCCCACCCAGGCTGGGAGCTCCTCCACCTGCAGGCTGCCCCGTAGGACTCCACACAGGGCTCAGCTCAGCTCCACCTCTCTGTCCACGGAAGGCATTCAAGGACAGCATAAACAGTAGCAGCAAAGCCCAGGCATCACCCCACATGTGAGTCTTTACATCCCTCCCCCAGCCTGCCTCCCTCTTTTGCATTTACTTACTTGTGGGAGCACTATATCACTCTGGTAGAGTGAAGCCCTTTGAGGGCAAGAAGAGTTTCATTTCAGTCTTTCTAGTTGCATCCCTAGAGCCCTGCCCAGTGCCTTGTATACAGCAGGCAATTAAAAAACGTGGAATTGAACAGTGACAGTGAAAAGCTGTTTGCTTTTCTGAGAGTTATATAGATGCTTCAATCCTATTTCCAGATGCTTTGAATCTAAGCCAAGACTAGCAGAAAGGTTCACACTCTTTCCAGATATGTCTCATTAGCCTACAGCTCATCCAGGACCTCCCCTCCCCATCCAGTCCTTTCCCAAGCTTCCACTCTGTAGACAGCTCCTGGTGCAAAGTGCTAACTCGCTGGACAGGCCTCACTTGGGATGGTTATTCCTGACAGACAAGCCTCACCCACAAGGAGATGGCAATTGCAGGTCATACACAATACACAGACACTTGACCCTCAGGGAGCTTTTGTTCCAAAGAAGAAAAAAAACAGAGGGGAGAATGTGCATCTAAGTGAAGTGTTTGGGAAAGACTGGACCAGCCACAAATGAGCACTTACCAAATGCAGCCCTTCTCACTTCCCAGTGCTGAAGGCACAGAGGCGTTGGTGGGTTAGTGACAGTGCTGGGTCTTCAAAGAAAGCTCAGAGACCCCCGTTTTGTGGTCACCGCCAGAGAGGACCCTGTATCTTTGTGGTCAGGGCCAGTGCACTTCCCCACCAGGGGTCTGCCATGCCCATAGATGGTGGGCTGCATGAAGGGCTGGCTCTTTGCTATACCTGTGACCCATGCCGCATCTTCTCCATCTTGGTTTCTCTTGCAGACTAAGAGCTCTGGACCGGAGCAGTGACGTCTGACTCAAACAGAAGCAGCATATGGGGGTCCCTGTGGGCTGCACATCGACACTGCCCGTGCTGTATCGTGTTGGCATTTATTTTGGTAACAATTTCCTACTCACATTCCAGTCCGGTTCTGACCGTTCTTGGGAACGTTGCAAGGTCAATGTGGTTGGGGCGGCGTCTTTGGCATCTGAACCAGCTGGCTCTAAGTGTCTTTCTAGACCCCAAGATGCATTCACCACAAAGTCCCCAGACCTACAATTAAACTGTGGTATCTGTCACCCTCCCAGGCCTGTGGATCCAAACCCCAGAAGAGGTCACACAGGCCCGCAGAAGTCCGAGGGTGGGTGGCAGATTGTGAGGCGGCTTTGCTCACATTCTCATCCTAACTCCCCCCACCACCTACCCACCCATCTCTGTTCTCCTCTGGATTTCATCCCCCACACATCCCATCTCCTTTAGCCTGTCCTGTGACAGATTGCAGCTGCTTGGCCAGCATGGGAGTCACGTCAGGAGAGCCTGAGTCTAGGCCACCGTCTGTCTCCCTCAGTGGTACCACGTGACAACATTTCAAATATGACTGAGAACAGCTACGAAAACCCTGAGACCACTTCTTTTACAGAAAACCCCCTCAATGGTGTCACAGAAGTCATCACCGCCAGCCCCACCCTGGGCAGAGCCCTCCTTATCAGCTCTGTATGGGAGGACTGACTCCTCCCTTCCTTCCTCCAACACCTGGGAAGATGGATTGCTGACTGCTCCCGCTTGGAGCGAAGGGGCATCACTGGCCTTGGGAGCCCCCAGGGGTCTTTGCAAAGCTCGCTCATTCATAATCTCAGGTGATCCTCACCACAACCCAATGGGGGAGGTGGCAGGCTCAGAGTGGGGGCTGGGAAGGGGACGGCTTTGGTCACATCCAATAACATCCAGGGCAGGAAGACTGGACTCCAACTCAGCATCTCTTCCTATGCCCCTGAGCTGTGAAGTGAATTTACTTACGTACTCTGGTACAGGACGGAGGGCAAGAGCTGAATTATGATGAGACTGGGGGGGGGGGGGCAGGGAGAAGACAGCTAGGAAGGACAAGAAGTCCTGAATGGGATTGTAGAGAGTAACAATCATCACTGGCAGAGGTCGTTCCCAAAGTCAGCTGAGGTTTTCCTCCTGACCAGCCTGGGAGAGATCCACGGAAGGTATAATTTTACAAAAGAGGAAGCCAAGCCTCAAACATGAAGGGGGGGGGAGGGGGCATCTGCAGCTGTCCAGCGGCCAGCGTGGGATTCAGTCACCAGTCCAGCACTCTGGCCACCCGGCCATGCAGGCTGCCTCCAAGAACCTTTCATCACAACTACTGAAACCCCCTACAAGTACTGTCACACACACCCTCCCATATCTACTCAAAGTGCTCTAGGGCAGTGGTGGAGGGAGGCCATTTCTCCTCTCCTCCTGCTCTAACCCCTCAGAAATTCCAATTTGGGAGCTGAGGCTGGAGTCAGAGAGGCCACCTCCCCCTCCGTGGGTTTCCAGGTTTTGCCCCTTTGGTTCATTAAGAGGGCTGGGGGAGGTGTGGTTTTGCTCACACCTTCTATTATTCCCTCTTAGTAACAGATACTGGAAAGAAGAAAGGAGGGCTTGAAACATAGAATTTAGAGGTCCTCTGCCCCCCACATACACACCCACGGATCACGTCCCAGGATCTTCGGTAGGGAGCCCCAGGTCTCTGTCCGGTTTCTATAGCAAGGAGAAAGGGGGACCACTCCGGGGGAGCAGGGGTGAGTCCTCACCCCCACCAGCCTGACGTTTGGACAGCGATCTGTAACTGGTGAGCATCCGCCTGCGGCCGAGCCCCTGGACTAGGATGGCCCTGCCCTTCACTTTCTCTTATCATTGGTTTGCAGCCACCTCGGGTAGGTACTGACATGTCCTTTCTAGGCCAGAGGAAGAGAAGCCTGGGGATCCCCTCCTCTGAAAGCAGAGCACTCAACTGCGGCCCCCAGTGGGGCCCCTGCCTCTTGGATTTCCCTTGGAATCAACCCCAGGGCTGGGGGTGCAGGGGGTGCAGGCATAACGCAGGCTTGGTCTGTCCAGGCTGAGCAGAACTGCAGAGACTTCCAGACTCCCACAGAGATGCCTCTAACACTCTAATTCTTGAACCAAAACCTTCACAAAGAAACCAACAGACCTCCATTCCATTCAGTGACCACTGAAGAGGCCCCTCTGTAAGACAGAGAAAGCAAACAGGCTTTTTCTGTTCATTAGCAGGGCCTGCTCCAGGCCTGCAACTGTTCTGTGGGCGGCCTGTTTCCTAAATCCCTAACAAATCCTTCCCCAGGGGCCAGGACACCTGCTGCTTCACCTGCAGGTCTTCGCCATACCAAGCTGCTACCTCCAGACCCTACCACACCAGCCCCCTAAGTCTCCACACAAATACGCCTACACAGTGACCTGTGTGTTCACACTACATATGAGGGTAGGCATATCTGCTTTTTTAAACACCATAAAGTGGGGAAAGAGCTGACTCCCAGCCCACTCACGATGGTCACTGACAAAGGGACCCCCGGCCCTCAGGTTTCTAAGGGCAGACCCCGCTCTCAAAGATTTCCCTTCAGTGGGAAGTACTTCGGATTGAGAGGGTACACATAGCAAAATACTCACAGCAGCCCTCTTTGTGGGAGCAGGAAAAACAATTGGAAACAAATCTCCACCGACTTAAGAATGGCTGAAAAAAACTGGGGTCACCATGAAAGAGGATTCCCTGGAGGGAGGGAGGAGAACTGGGAGAAGCTTGGGAAGATTCCGAACTGATGAAGACAGGGTGCAGACCTCCCCAACAAGGTAAAGGAAACCATCAGAGAAAGCAAAGCTCACCTGGATGCCTCTGAGGGGCAGTGAAGGGGGAGGCTGGGCAACAGGAAGGGAAGACGGCCCCAAGGCCAGGCACGGTCCAGGCCCCATCGTACTCCTTTGGAAAGAGGAACGGTTGAGCTGGGGGGGGGGGAGGGGTATGGGAAATAAAAATGAATTTTCTTCTTAGGATCCATCAAGAAAGCATCACAAACGGCCTCTGGCTCCCAGACTCTCAGGATGAATCCTGATGGGCCGGCAGCACCCAGGGATGGCGCAGCTGCTGGCTGTCAGCACAGTAATACGTTAAGATTTAGGAAAGCAGGCTTTAGGCAAACACTTTTACAAACTCCATTCTCACTCAGCCCGTTTCTGTTGTCAGGATGGGCACCCACAGAGGCATTTTTTTTTCTTTTCTTTCAACCCTACCCCCCACAAAAGGCTCACCACAGTGTTGCTGGTGATGGTGCCTTGGAAAACGGAACACGCTCTCTCCGTGCATTAATACCAGGGGCTGCTTTCTTTCTCCAATTGCCAGAGCTAACAAGAGCCCCGTCCTCACTGCCTCTCCCTTCCGCAAAGCTGTCTAGGGTTGGGTTCCATCCTGTCCTTGAAGGCTCAGGCCAGAGACTGCCTCCTCCAGGAAGCCTTTCTTGGTCCTCTCTCAGGAGGGATCTTCCCTCTTGGAGCCCAGAGAGCTGCTCACCTGGCACCTCACGGTACTTCAGGTAATCACTGTGATTGAATTATGTTGCCTATAACTGCCTCGTCTCTTCTTTTAGATTCAAACTTTGTAAAGACAGGCCTTTGTCTTAATGTCTAGGGAACAAATGTCACTCAATAATGATGACTTAGCTGACTACATGACTGACAGGATGCGTTTTATCCTCCCTGACCCAAGCAGAAGTGGAGAAGACGCTTCTTTGGCTCAAAGGCAGGTGATGTAGGCAGGTGTGAGCACTTGCAATGCCCAAGCAAGGGTCCTTTCTGTCACTTTTCAGATGACCTTCAAGGGTCCTGTGGCCCAAATCTATCACCCTGTCATTCAATTAAGAGTAGCTAGCCCTCAGACAGACGACAGACCTAGGACCCTCGTCTGACCTGCAGACCCCTGGCACGGCCCCCGGGTCCTGCCCCCATGAAGAGTGCTTTCTTTAGTGCAGAGGATGAGCTGGACAGGCAGCAGGGCTGGACTCCAGAGACACTGAGGCAGAGAAGTCTGGACTTGATCAAGTAGGCAGTAGGGAGCCATGTTGGGCTAATCAGGATGTACGGGAGTACGGTCATGAAAGCAATGCTCATGCTTGTCAGGCAGTGTTACAGAAAAGACTGAAGACAGAGCAACCCATCTGTAAGCTGAAGGAACTCGAGTTAATAATTTAATTTTTGGTTTGACTGTTGTTGGGGGATGGCCAAGGGGCAGTCCAGGCATGTGATTGGATCCACAAAGGGAGCTCC
>CM053581.1:583531122-583548233 GCA_028627135.1 Pseudochirops cupreus
CCGGGGGAAGGTACATCAGGGCTCAGGCAGCCACAGCAACGTGCCCCGGGCCACACACTTGCTTTCTGTCTGAGGCTGGTCAGAGACCCCGGGCTTCCTGGGTCCCCTGTGCCAGCTCTAAGCTCCCAGACGAGTAAAGCTTCAGATCCCAAACAGCAGGGCTGGGGGGTGGGGGGTTGGGGGGGGGGGGTTGTTTTTAACTTTACACCAAAGGACGCCTACCACACTTGAACTTTATCCGCTTGCCCCGGAATATTGAAAACAAGGGGACAAGGGTCTGGACTAATCCAGAAAGGCGGCGTCTGAGAGGTATTTAAGGAAGAGGTGGCAGGACTTGGGGACCCTAAACTTGGAGGATTTTTTTAAAAGGGAGAGGAGACCACCCATACTGACTGTAAGGTTTCTATCAGGGTAGAGAAATAAAGGAAAGGTATGCATGGGGAAAAAAAAAAAACCAGACCATTTGAAAGGGAACTTAGTTTCTTCATCAGCTGAGCTGAGAGAACGAAGGTAAGAATGCACTGGAGAGGTCACAGAACACCGTGTGGAATCACCTGCCTTTCCCTCAAGCCTCTCCAAGGCCTCTGAACTTGGCTCTTCTCTCCCCACTCCGGCCTCCTTCCTCCTTCCCTTCCCCCTCTCCCCCCCCCCTTTATTTACCACGATGCAGTGTTTGCTTGTCCTGCTTTCTTTGGCCTGCCCAGGCTCCATCTGGGCCCAGTACAGTCCACCCTGGGTCAGGTGTGTCACTTGACAAAGCACCAAGCCTTCCCATTTCAGAGCAGGCTCTGCTCTCTAGGGCAGGTCTCACAAGAAATTATTGCCCATAACTGCAGGACAACTTAACCCAGTGATAACTGCTCTTGATCGATTCCACTTTCCTGACGTGGGGGGATGTTCCCGGAGATGTCACAATAATTACGGCCCTAAAAAAGTGCAAGGGCTTCTTTTTTTTCCTTTCTAAATAGATTATTAAAAATCCTAGACCAGGGAAGTTGGACATGGGAAACAAAGCTGTAGCAAATCGTTTTGTACAAGCATATCATCAGCCCTCATCTGTTAGTCCAGAACACGTATATTAACACACACACACACACACACACACTTATCTTCGTCCTCTTCCTTCAACCCCTCTTCATGGACTGTTCAATTTAAGAATATTTTCTAGCTGGACTGACGGGGAAAACTTTTCTCTCTTTTTCAAGGAAATTGAATTTGTTAAAGGCAAATTTATTTTACAAACAATGAAAACTCTCCAGGTCCAACCCTGGCCTGTAGGAACTGGTATCTGAAAAGTTTGAACTTGTGTTTTGTTTTGAATGAAATGTTCTTAGAATGATTGGGAAAGAATGTTTTTTTTTTCTGCCAGTCCTAGGAGTGTCATGCCAACTCCCAATCCCGAAGTACTGAGACTGTTGGGCCTAGGGATCCCTCCAAGGTCAAACACCCTAGAAGGCTTCCCAGAAGAGATGTCCCCAGACAGAATGTTGAAGAAAGCCCAGGATTCCAAGAGGGAGGCATGAGGAAGGCTGGCCTCGGCCAGATCAGAGGCAGGAGAAAGGCTGCTGGGCTCAGAAAACAGCAAGAGTCCCGTGTGGCCGCAAAGACTGTGAGAGTGTGTGCAGAAGGCTCTGAATGCTGGACGGAGGAGATATGGGAAGGGCCTCAGGGTGCTCAGGGCCACCTTTGAGGACTTCTGACTCGCCTTCCTCCTTTATATAAAACTTTCCTCTGGGATATTGTGAATCACACACTTACAAGAGGGAAGTCCATCTCAGTATCCCATGGCCCACCTCATCTATGTTTTACAAGACTTGGTAAATGGGACTAAAAGCCAGGAGAGTGAGTGATCCCTCCCACCCCTATTGTTCCCAGGCCCTTGGTGTGGACACAGAGGAGAGCAGCACGACTGACACCATTCCTCATACATCAATCAACCAATCATTTGCTGGTGAATGATGCAGACTCTGTGCAGCCACGATTCTTCCCATCATCCTTTGGTTTGTCTACAGGTCATTCTATTTTCAAACAAGAATTCCGTGCTAAGGAGATGTTCCTTCTTGACAGGGACAGGATCAAAGAGCCAACCACTCACCACAGAATGCCTCTTCCTTTGCTGAGGGCAGGAAGCATGGTATCAGGGAGCAATGGCACCCACACAGGTCATGGGAGCCAGGAGGGGTCTGTGTGGACACTGCACCTCTCACGCTTGGGAAGGGGGCGGCCAAGGCCTTTCCCTTGAGTCTGTTTCCTTGTCTACAAAAAGAAACACCACCACCCCAGAACTGACCCAAGTCCAAGGGTTACTGGGAGGTTCTAGTAAGCAGATGTCTGTAAAGGCCTGATAGACCTTCATGCAGTACAGATAAAGAAGAGCCAGGGTTATCAGACTCCAGTCAGCCCTTCAGGAGGGCAAGTTTCTGTTGGAAAAACCAGCACCCAGCACCCTACTACTCAGTGCATCAACTTCCTTTAGGTAAAAAACTGAAACAAAAGAGAGGGGGGAGGGAGTGCCTACTGTGTGCCAGGCTCGGGCTAAGCCGGCACAAGGAGAAAACAGGCATGCCAGGGCTAGGGACGAAAAGCAGGGTGAGGGGTGAGAGGGGAGGCCCAAGTAGTGTGGCTTGGGAATAACCCCCAAGAACACACTGGACCCTGAGGAGAGGCTGGGTAGGCTCAGAGCTCACCAGGGTCCAGCGCCCCAAGAGCAGATCAGAATAGAGGGTATTTGCAATGTACAGAAAGAGGCTGTAGTCAGATGTTATTTAAAAATAACCGTTACACCAAAGCAGTGTTCTTTCCCGGAAATATATCATTACCGTAGTTAGAATTAGACTGAAAATGCAGGAGAGAAACGAAAACGTAGAAGAGGCCCAGAGGGGATGGTCTCCGCCAAGTTGTCTGTCCAGCATCCCATCTTCTTTCTCCTCCGACCTTTACAAGTTTCATGTCAATAATCCTGTCCTTCCCCACTCCCCAAAGGAGGCTCTCTTGCTCCTTTTAGAGGGCACTGACATTTACAATTCCACAGCTTCCCATCTAATCTGGAGGCCCCGATTTTATTTACCCAGCCTCACAGTCCCACCCGGCTAGCTCTCGACATCCCCTGAGCCAATCTGCTTTTCTGTGGAAACTGTGGACCCTTACTTATTGGCTCCTGGTTTCTGATAGTTCTTATATAGGGAGTGATCCACCCAATCCGGTTTTGTCAGGGATGAACTTAATATTGAAATTTCCCTTTTACAGAAATTTGTAGCTTAATATTCCAAAATGTCATTTCTTTCTTTGTGCTTGTGGCATTTCCCAATTCCTTGAGTACTTTTACTACTCTGAAAGTTTAAAAGGTTAGTGCTGGGAAGTTAACTTTTCTTCATTCTAACATGATTTGTTGGAAACAGGGTTAATGAAATAACTGTCAGAACAGTGGGAAAAATCTCTTGTAGAAAAAAGGCATTTTATCAAGAACAATGAGTAGTTATTTTTTTTCCCTAAAGTTTTTCTAATTTTATTTCAAGAAATTTTCTGTGAACCCACGTGAGAATGATTAAGCTAGAGCAGGAGAAAAGGAAACAAGTTTCTGGCTGAACAGTTAACTTCTCAAGAACTGGGGCTTCGAGCTGACTTTCCATGAAGTGACACTAGCCCCTGTTCAGAGTGATGCAGCAGTGGGGCTGAAACCAGGTTTCACCGACAGAAGAATTCGAAGCCTCCAGAGCAGGTGTCAGGGCCTCCCTGGCAGCCCAGGAGGGGTGCAGGATTTGTGGGTCACCAGGAGGGTACATGAAGTCTTTCCAACACAGCAGAACCTACGCAAGCTTTGCCACAGGCTCACCTGTGGGACCTGGGGAGGTGAGCAAGAAAGATTAAACATATCCAAAGCGTTCCAGGGTCCTTAGTGGAGGTGAAAAAAGCAGTGCCCCGGCCCCTGCCAAGCTCAGAGAGAAAGGTCCTTTCAATGTTCACTTAGAGAATTCGGGCAGTTACTCACAGGCAGGCCATGGGGGGGGGGGGTCCTGGGGCTTTGATCAAGTCACATGACCAATGGGGGCAAGACATTCCTGTACAGTATCTTTAAAAAGGGGGTTTTTCTTCTAAGCGGACAAGCTGCTGCACAAGGGGGGGGGGGGGGGAGGGTGGAGAGAAGAGCAAGAATCACGTGATGATAAAATTACCAGAGGTGGGACAAGGTGAAGACGAACCAGGCGGTCGGATTACTCCGCAGCCCAGCGCCTATAAAAAAGCATCTCAAGGGGGTGCTGCAGGCTGGGCACCTCAATATCCCAAGGTTTTATCAACGACACGTGGGTGACAGCTTCCCATTATGACCCAACAGTTAAGTACTCTAGCCCTTCTCCCCCGGAGCCCCGGCCGCCCCGGGCCCTTCTCCCAGTTCTCCCCTAACATCCAACATGCCCTGGAAGGCACGTTTCGGCTTCTGCGGCTCCGCAGGCCAAGGGCAAAGGCCACCCTCCCCGCGGACTCAGGCCGGGCTCACTGGCAGGACAGGCGGCCCCGCGTCTATACAGAGCCCTGCCGAAGTGGGTGCCACCGGCGCAGGTACAAAGAAGACACATCCCCACGGGAGCTGCCGCGGTCTCAGCTTTCGTTTATTTAAACAAACCAGCTGTATCACTAGAGGACACAAAACAAACACCACCCGCTAAAGTGCGTTTTTGGTTGCCTTCAGAACAAACAGGCTGGTTGTACAAATCGAGTTTTACACACAGAAGTTAACAGGGATGTCTCTACACACACGGCAGTTAGGAGTCATTGCTGGTCGGTAGAAAAGATGACTTTTTTGGTAAAAAACACAGGCTCACACTGAGGTTCGGGGGCTGTCCCCGCTCTGGTCTCCTAAAGCACCAGCACGTTTGTATAAAACATTGTTCTGCTACAGCTCTTTTGGGACGCTCGTCTCAAACGTTGGGTCCCCTTTCCCTCCCCGGGGTCCTACCCACCTAACACTGTTTGTCCACTTTGTAAACAAGAGCGAAGCCCAGCAAGCTCAGGCGCCTCCCCCAACACTGAAAAGGCAGACAAGCCCCGCACCCCCCACTGCACGATCCTCTTACCCCACGGTCCGAGCGGCCAGCTCTTCTCGGTTCGCCCCCCCGCCGTCCGCGGGCACAGGCTGCACACACAAAGGGGGTGGGGTTCGGGCAGACCCCTTCCGCCGGAGCACCAAGGCGCGTCCCTGCGGCCCCCGGGCAGGGGGCTGCGCGGCTTTCTAGGGAAGGAGAGCACGATCCACCGCAACACGCCCACGTCACGCTGGCAGAAGCCGATGCCACCCCGGGCCCGGCTCGCCCGCCCCCACCCACCCCGTCCCCTCCGCGCGGGGCGGGGGCCGCGCACACACAGGCAGGCACCGCACCGTCCACAGCTTTATTGCCTAGGCCCCCTGCCGCGCGCGCCCCTCCACGCGGGGCCTCATCTCTTCTTGCGCTGCTGGCGCAGCGTCTTGCGGCGCTTGAGGATCATCTCGTGCAGCTTCTCCAGGCCCTCGCGCAGCCCGTCGCCGATGATGGCGCAGGTGGGCTGCAGGTGCCAGGGCGTGGAGGCGGCCAGCTCGCCCACGGCCAGCAGGCGCGCGATCTCGGGCAGCGGCAGCGAGTCGCGAAGGTCCTGCTTGTTGGCCACGAGAAGCACGGGCACGCCCTGGTTCTCGGCCAGCCGGGTGATGCGATGCAGCTCCGTCTTGGCCTCGTCCATGCGCTCCACGTCCACCGAGTCCACCACGAACACGATGCCGTCCGTGCAGCGCGTGTATGACTTCCAGAGCGGCCGCAGCTTCTCCTGGCCGCCCACGTCCCAGAAGTGGAAGGTCACGGTCTTGGCGTTGCCCAGCGTCACGCGCACCTTCTCCGTGTTGAAGCCCTTCGTGGGCACCGTGTTCACGAACTCATCGAACTGCAGCCGGTACAGCACCGTGGTCTTGCCGGCGCAGTCCAGGCCCAGGATCACGATGTGGAAGCACTGGAAGGGGGGCAGGCCGGCCAGGAGGCCGGGGCCGGGCTCCGACAGCCCATTGCCCATGGCCGAGGCGGGCCGGGGGCCGCGCCGCCGCCGCCGCCGCCTCCCGGCCGCCCGCTCCGCCCGCCGCTGCGCCGACCTGGGGGGGCCAAGGACACACGCAGTCAGAGGGGCGCCCCACCGAGGCCGCGCCCCGCCCCCACCCTGAGAGCCCTCCGCCCCTCCCGCTCCCGGCGGCTCAGCCGCGGTCCCACCGACCGGACCCGAAGAACGGCGTGAGGCCGCGTGCGTCCGCCTCGGCTCCCGAGGCCGATCTGAGCGCTCGGAGCCGGGAAGCCGGACTCGGCCGCCGCACCACGCCCCTGCCCGCGCCCATTGGCCGCCGGGCGCGCCGGGGCCCCGCCCCCGCCACCTCCCATTGGCCGTGCGGCCCCCGCCCCGCTCCCGCGGCTCTCTCGGCTGGCACCACCTGTGGCCCGCCAGTCCGAGAACGGCGCGGACGCGCGCACGAACACCGGGGCCCCGCCCCTGCCGCCGCGCACGCGCCTAGGCGGCCGCCCGCACCTCCCTCCCCCGGGGCAGGTGCGCCCGCCCCGCCCTGCCCCTTCCGGGAGCCCGCTCTGCTCCCGGCCCCCGCCCCGCCCCTCTCCCTACCTCTCCGGAACCCACCACTCTCACCTGCGCCCCGCCCCGGGCCCGCTGGGCGTGGGGCCGTCGAGATGTCCGAGCGCCTGCCCCAGCCCTTGCCCCGCGGCCCGAACCCCGCGCCCGGCCGGAGAGAGCTGGGGCAGCGGCGGCCCGAAGGGCGAGCCTGGGAGGCAAGCGAGCTCCCGCGCCTCAGGCCGGTCCGCCGGTGGGCTCTAACGGGGCGGCCGCGAGCCCCGCCCCCATCGTGGCGTCAGCCCCAGCGCGGCTCCTGATTGGGCGCGTTTAGAACCGTCGCCTAGCGACGTCCAAACAAGGTCGAGGTTCGAATTCGCCTGGCGCCGCCGACCCCGCCCCTTGCCTGAGGCTCCGCCCCTCCTTTCCCGGCCCAGCCTCGCAGCCCCGCCTCCCTCACCCTTCTCTCTCCGCCTCCCAGCCCCGCCTTCCTCCCCCGACTCCCGGCCTCCATCCTACCCTCCCAGTTCCCGGTGAAACCCCGCCCCCTTCCCGCTTCCTGCCCAGCGCCCACCGGATTAGGATCGCGGAGCCCCGTCTCCTGGCAACGCGCAAACAAGGGAAGGTCTGGAACGTGCCTGGAACGTGCGGAGGCCCCGCCCTCTGGCCCCGCCCCCGCGGAGCCCTGGCCCCACCTCTTCTCCGTTTCCTGGGGCTGCGCTGGATTCCGTGGTCTGAGCTACCCCCGGGTGCAGAGAGCGCTGGGATCAGCCCCTCGCCCCTCGTGTACAGGGGGAGACTGAGGCACAGGGTGACCTCAGAGGCGCGGGGCCTCCCTTGGGCAGAGAAGAAGGGTCTGGCCTAGGGCGGCTGAGTCTTCTGGGGCCGGAGCCAAGCCCCCGACCCCCCACCGGGCCTCAGTTTCCCTGTCTATAACAGGAGCCTGGGGGGGTGTGACTCAGTGGCCCCCACGGCTCCTTCCCCTACATCTCGGGCCACGTGGTACGTTCCGATGACCTAATCCAAGCTCCTAGTTTGTTCGAAGAAGAAACCGAGATTCAGAGAGGGTCCACCCGAGAGAGCTGGGATGGAAAACGCCCCAAAGCCGACTTTGGGTTTTCAGGAACGAGCTCGCTGGACGCTCTGCAAGTGGTGAGGGGTGGGGGAGGTCCGCAGAGGGGCGGCCCGGCTCGCAGACTTCCCGCACTGGTCACTCTGGCCGGCCTCTGGGCCCCTCCGATTCTCTGCTCTGCGTCCCGCCCGGCCCTTAATGGGAGCTCAGGACGTGTTCACTGACTGACCACGCTCCTCTGGACGTCACCGAGCCCCACGGAGCATTTTGCTGGGCCAGACCTCTCCAGCTCCGGAATCCCACCTCCTCTGTAGCCCTGGCCGCTCAGGGTTGGGACCTTCCCCCTCCTACCCTCTGCTCATCAGCTTCCTTCCGTGGGTTGTCTTAGACTGCAAGGTCTTTGAGAGCAGGCAGGGCCTTTGGTACTGTGACACCTCCTAGTTATTCAGGATTTCTTCACCTACTGCCTGACTGATCTGGGACCCTGACCCAGCTCTGGGACGTTTTGATGGCAATGCCCCAGGCGCCCCTCCCTGGTAAGACCAGATAATCTAATGCTGGCGGGCTCAGGACCTGCTGACTGGGTCAGCCTTCACTCTGGAGACCTGCTCCTGTGTGTCCTGTCCCAAAGCTGGCTGGCAGAAGCCAGAGATGCCCCCTCCACATGTCAGAGACTGATGGAGCTGGCGTGAAGAACAAACTTGGAGTACTGTCGGACTGTGTTTTAAGGAGCCACGGGCTTGAGCTTGCCTCCAGTAAAGGTGCAGGAAGTGCCCAGCTGAGCTCGGCTCAATCGCAGAGTGCCAGGGGACTGCACAGCCAGGGAAACAGATGAACCTTCTTGTAGTAGACCAGACTTTCATGCTCCCCCTCTCCTATGAGGCAGATATGCAGAAAGAGTATAATCTTGTTGGGTGGATGCTTTCACTGGATCTATGAATGACTAAAGAAAGTTTCAGGGTAGTTAATCTGCAAATCTTGTTTGTGACTCCCTGTTTGTGCCTCCGGACATGGTCCTAGGATTAAGTCTTAATGTGTAATGTATACCTAAAGAAGGGTCCTTTCATTTCCATTACCTCAGAGTCTCTGCTATAGGTATATAAACCCTGTGATTTTCTTGTACTTTGGCTCTGTATGAAATGGTTCTGTAATAAACAGACTATCGAATACATCCCCGTCTCTCTCCTTTATTCAGCTGGTTGCTGGGCCATATTTCTGTGCTGGTCACAGCACCTTCTAGGCTTTACAGCACTGAAGGCAGTGGCAGGTTCAGTAGCATAGCTGGGTCTCCTGGTGCCTGGAAATTCAGTCCAAATCAAATCAACAGGAACAGAGTAGACAGCCTACCCTGTGGCTAACTAACCTCAGGGAGTTTATGCTCTGGAGGAATGGACTGTATATACTTTTACCAGTAGGCCAAACCTAAATGTCTAACAGTTGGGGGGGTTGGAGTCTGAAGATGAAATGTCTGACCCTCTTTCTGAGTCTCACCTTCCTCTAGGTGACACTTCTCCCCAAATCCTTCCTCAGTGGTCCGTGCTTGGGGAATTGCCTTTCTGGCCATGCCCTAATCTCAGCCCCTCAGAGGAAGGATTTTCCTTCCCAACCCACCGTGGGAAGCCTGGGGACACCATTTTCCATTTCTGGTCCTGCTCTGCCAAGCTGCTTATTGTGTTTGCATGGAGGAAATCTGGGTCCACATTTCCCTTTTCTGCTTTAGGATTTGCAAAAACCTAAATCCATAATTCTTTTATCAACTCAAGCCCCTAGACATGATTCCCCTGGCAATGTGTGCTGCCTTTCTAAGATCCATTTCTCTATCTTTCCTTCTCCATCTTCTCCTTTTTCTCTTCTCTTCCATCTGTGTGTTTTGCACCCTATCGCCTCTTCCCGTTACATGTGAGCAATTGCATGCATACAGTAGCAATGCTCAGTTACTGATGTTATCTCAGAGAAAACGGTTTCTTTTGCTGTTGTAGAAAAGAACTCTTAAGACATATGGGGAAGAAACTCCCCTGCTTCCTGAGAGAGGGAGAATGCAGCAAAGTGCAGGGAAGAGAGCGATCACCAATTCTACTGTCCCTGCGTTTCTTTTGTCTCCTGCGTCCCAGGGAGTTTCAGCTTCCTGCCCACTGGCAGGCACTGACCGGGCCTCTTCTCATTCCATGCTTTCCCCTCTGTTAGGAAGTGGAGAATCTAGGCTGTCAGTCACTGGGTTCTGCTGTTTCCCCAAGGGATTGAGAAGAGGAACAACAGGGAATTCCCTTGTCAGTGGGCACTGGTCTGTCACATCCTTTTACAAATACAAAATTATTTTACTGTAAGGCTGGAGCACTTTTTCCAGGTGGGAAAACAACAATCAGGTAAAGCTCCTCAGAGGAGGTGGCCTTGAGCTGGGCTGTGAAGGGACTTAGGAAGTCCATCTGGCTCTGCTGAGAGAGAGCAAGGAAAGCCTGGAAAAAAAGCCAGTGCCATAAGATAGGCAATTTCGTGAGAGGACACAGTATCAGGGTAAGGTAATGGGAAGTCAGTTGGGAAATATGGATTAGAAGCAGATTATGGGGACTCAAAAAGCCAAACCAAAGAGTTTCTATTTCATCCCAGAGGCAATAGGGAGCCAGTGAGGCTTCTGGAGCATGGGGAATGATGTGGTCAGATACGCACCTTAGAAAAGTCACGTAGGTAGCAGATGGGGGACAAATTGAAAAGGACAGATATCCAAAGCAGTGAAAACCCTTGAAAGACTCTTAGAATAGTGCAGATGAGAGACAAGAAAGGTGGGGAGGGGGCAGTACTCAGACATAGTGCAAATAGGAGATGTGGGGGAGAATGCTAGGAAAGAAAACATGACAAGACATGGCAAATGATTGGGAGAGGAAAGAACCGAGGGTGAGGAACAGCCTGGGCCACAGAGGTCAAATGCAGAGATAGCTTTACCTGCCCATTTCATAAAACATTTATGGAGTGACTCAGCAGTGGAACGGGGATTTGAACCGAGGCCCGGCTTCCACCTATGCCCACCTTCAAAACAGCAAGCCACTCCTCTTCTAGAGCATGTTATTTAGGAGATCTGTGATCTCCCAGCTTTGCCTTCCACAGAGGCCGCATCCAGCATGGATACCACTACAAACACTCTGGTTGTCCATTCTCTCTATCCTCTGTTCTCCAGTTCTCTCCTGCCCTTTCTTCCTTTCTCCTCCTCCTTCTCTTCCTTCTCCTCCTCCTTTTCCTTCCTACTCCTTCTCCTTCTCCTTCTCCTTCTTCTTCTCCTCTCTCTCTCTCTCTCTCTCTCTCTCTCTGTCCCCCTGTCTCTGTCTCTGTCTCTGTCTCTCTCTTTCTCTCTCTCTCTGTCTCGCCCTCTCTCTCGCTCTCTGTCTCTCTGTCTCCCTCTCTGTCTCTCTCTGTCTCTCGCTCTCTCTCTGTCTCTCTCGCTCTCACTCTCTCTCTCTGTCTCTCTCTGTCTCTGTCTCTCTCTCCCTCTCCCTCTCCCTCTCCAACACATACACATATACATTCTGTCTGTCTTCCCCCACCAACACTTTCATCACCAATGGTAACATATTCTAGCATACTGACATAACCCAATTATTGACAATTGGAATTCTACAGAAGTTGGGCGGCTGTTTGATCTGTTGCCATGGAGCCTAACCTAGAGAATAAGAGTGTTAACAAGGTGGGGGATTTGGGGGTCCTTCCTAGGACTGTGTGATTGCTGAAATATAATCCAGACTCCTTTTCTCTTGATCTCCTTCCATGGACATGAATGGCTTAGCCAAGGCCAGTGCACCAATGGAATGGCACAGTGTCTGCTCCATCGAGCTCTGACCGCAGATCAAACCACTAAGTCTTTTCTCTCGACTCACTTTTGTGAGGGATTGAACCTCCCTGGGAAAAGCTCAAAGGCTCCTGGGAACTCCTGTTGGAATGAAGCCATTGTGTGTGTGCTCACTAATAAGGAGGCAGATTATGGGATGAGGACCGGGTGCCCAGGCAAGAAAAGGAGCTTTCCGATCTGCTCAGTGGAGCGGGAATGGTACTGAGTCTAGAAGAGAATGCTCCCTCTGCTTTGTGGGGTGTTTTCTCTGGACCTTTGGGTAAGCACTTCATTTCTCCATGTCTTAGATATATGAAAAGCTTCCACTAAGTCACTGTTTCAGTTCTTCCCATTTCTGAAACCTGTGAGAAATCAGTCAGACATGAACCAACTAATGCAATCTCCTCAGGTCTCTAGGGCTTGCCTAGTTTCCTCCAGTGCTTACCTCTGATGTCACCTCTTAGGGGAAGACTTTCCTGATCATTATACTGAGAACAAGGCTACTACGTGAAAGGCACCATGCTACATGTTGTAGATACAAAAAGAAAGAACAGAACTTGCCTTCAGGGGGCTTGCATTCTGTCAGGGGAAAAGAAAATTGAAAATGGACCCAAGAAAATCCAGGCAAGGGGGAGAGTGTCTGCTAGGGAGAGGAGGCAGGAGATGGAATATTGTTTGTGGGGAGCTGAGGAAAACCCCGCAGAGCTGGAATGGGTCATGTGTGAGAGGAAATCACGGGAAATGGAATGAGTCTGGGGAGAGGCTGGAGCCAAATTGAGAAGGACTTTTATTTTATTTAAGTGTTAGCAATGCCTTAAGGCCATTAGGAAAGGCAAAGGAAGTGGAGCCTCTTGATGAGACCAGGAAAGGGCATTCCCCTCTCCCCCCCCCCAAGCACTCAACAACAATAGATTTAGCCTCTCTGTCTGGTCCTATAGAGGACCCAGAGATGAGGAACAGAGGAGGTCTCCAAATGTGGTCAGGCTTGAGACAGAGAGACCAGGTCCCAGGAGAGTGATGAGGGCCTGAACTTGGGCTGTGGCTGTGTGGGTGGATTAGTCGAGTACTTGGTGAACTGAACTCTGGATGCCTTAAAGAGAGCCCATTTAATGGGGCTCATAAAGCTGATGATGATGACAGGAAATTCCTGGGTATCTATAAACATAGAAATTCTATTAAAATTACTCTTCTATAGAAACAGTTTCTAAAAATAAAACATAATTATTTGTGAACAGAGCAGGCTAGCAGGTAGCTCTCCCGGGCCTGGGGCCCCTTCTTGACAGCAGGCCAGGCAAACCCCACCAATTCCTGGCAGAGAAGGAGACAAGGAAGAGGAAGGGGAGGAGAGGAGAGCTGGTTGTTCCTTTGTCACCAGAAGAGGTGAGGAGCCATGCCAAGCCTTCACTCTGTTCTGCAGACAGACCGAGCCCCAAGACTCAGTGTACCCACTCTTGGCCTCACCCACAGAAGGAGTTGACTCCTGTCCAAGAGGGCAGAGAAAGAATGAGTCAAAATGATTCCTGAAGAGAGAAAGGTGCCTCAGAGGCCACGCTGCTCCTCCCTGCGAGTCTCCCCAGCTTCTGGAGTCAACTTCATTTAGAGCAGTGGTTCTCAACCTTCCTAATGCCGAGACCCTTTAATACAGTTCCTCATGTTGTGGTGATTCCCTAACCATAAAATTATTTTCATTGCTACTTCATAACTGTAATTTTGCTGCTGTGATGAATCGTAATGTAAATATCCGATATGCAGGATGTATTTAAATTGAACATAACCCACAGGTTGAGAACAGCTGATTTAGAGCAAAGTTCAGTGGAGAAGGCTTTCCACCCTTCTTCCCTGGGACAAGGGATGAATCAGCTTAGAATCAAGAGACTACATGTCACTTAACTTCTAAACCCGTTTCTTATCTGTGAAATAAAGACATTGGCCCAGATAGCCTCTCAGGGCCTTTCCAGCTTTACAGCTATGAGGCTGCCAGGTAGGATAGTGGACAGAGTGCTGGTGTTTGGAAGGTCTGAGTTTGAATGTGACCAATACCCTGGGCAAGTCACTTCCCCTTTATATGCTTCAGTTTCCTCATAGGTAAGGCCAGGATAACGAGGGCACTAACAGCATTGCCTCCCAGGGCTGTTGTGAGAGTGACATCATTGTGAAGAGAGTTACAAATCTTAAAGTGCCATGTAAATGCTGGCTGGCATTAGCATCCCAGCATCCTGCCCCGGCCAAGACAGAAAGCTGTTCCTCAAGCCCATTGGCTTGTTTTGTCGGGACCCATTTTGATGACTGGAGTTGTGCGTGTGCACACGCTTCTGTGTGTGTGTGTGTGTGTGTGTGTGTGTGTGTGTGCACATGAGTGTATGTGTGTATGTATATGTATGAGTGTGGTCACAAGCACATACACATGTGTCAGGGAAGGAAGAGGAAGCATTCTCTCCCATTTCCTTTCCAGGTAGCTAGAAAGTCACTGGATGACAGTTAACTGCACTATTTTCAAGGATAGCTAAGCAAGATAGCTCCTAAAAATAGAATTAAAATTTATCCTTCTGAACCAAACACAGAATTAATAAATGAGTAAATTTATAGTTGATGAAGCAATAATTTCCCATTCTTGGAACTGAAAGACTATCTGAATTGGGCCTGTGTTGTCTCCAGCTTCTCGATGAGGAGGTAGTATATGGAGAAGAAAGGAGCAAATGGGGGCAGGTTGGATTTTCCATGGGGAGGGTAATATAGGCATCATTGATGGGTGGGGCTGGAAAATGCGGCCTTTCCTTCCTGGCCATCTCACTTTCAGACCAGGATCCCACGGGTCTGAGTTAATTGCACGGAATAGCTTTATTCTGAACAATGTTCTCTAATCTTATTAGGTTTGGATGTATATCCAATTCAATAAATATATTTTTTCTTTTTCTTTTCCCCTTCTTGTCTGACCTTCCATCCTAATAATTACTAACATTTATATAAGGCCTGGAGGTTTCTACAATGATCTCATTTGATTCTTATAATAACTCTGTGACATGGGGCTGTTATTGATGCCTTTTTAAAAATAAGCAAACTTATGCTGAGAGATTAAAACGGGAAGGGACCTTATTCTCATGGGCACACAGGAGTTGGATATTAGGGAAGTTGGAGCCTAGGATCTCCTGACTTCAAGCCTTAACGCCCTGCCCACTACACCAGGTACTTAATGCTTTCAGAGAGTTTATTGTCTCACCAACCACCATCAACAAATGTGCTTTGGAAGAAGAATTTCAGGTCTGAGGAGAGTTTAGCATCCAGTTGATCTTGAAAATTCAGTGTGTGTGAGTGATGCTGACTCCTTGGTGATCGCCACCTCTGTGCATGGGCATAAATATTTTCAATGGGATACTCTATGCTGGAGAAATGCTATTGAAATCAATTAGATAAGGAAAACAACAGTAAAACCTAAGGCAAGTTAAAGTCCCAATGCGCTGGATGTGTTATTATTCCAGTACTCAGACGCTCCCCGTACCTGCAGCCGAACTGAGCACAAACAGCGGCTGGCGTGAGAACGGTGGAGGACAGCTCCCCAGACCGCCGTGTTAGAGGGTGTACATGGTGAGGTGCTGACATTGCTCGAGATGGGATCACCCTTTCATTAGCTGGGGGCTTCATGGGCTTCCTGCTGTAATGGGACTCCTGGGAAGCATGAGGCACATAAATTTGGACCTTCTTTTGTATCGTATGGACCGTAAGCAGCATCCAGACATCAAAGCCAGGGAGCTGACGCTGTCCTCTCACAGTAGTGGGTCAAGACTTCTGGAGGTCAGTCGATTTGACAGAGTCTCTATTGGAGACAGCTAGATGATGTAGTGGAAAGAGCTCCACATCTTCAGTCACAAAGACCTGAATTCAAATGTGGCCTCAGACACTAGCTGTGTGACCCTGGGCAAGTCACTTTAATCCTGTTTGCCTCCCCCAGTTCCTCATCTGTAACATGAGCTGGAGAAGGAAACCTCTCCACTGTCCTTGCAAAGGCAAACCCAAATTGGACCTTGAAAAGTTGGACATAACAGAACAACAATATTGTATTTACTGAAGCATGGCCTTTATGGGCATTTGTGGCCTGGATCTAAACTTTAGAATTATTCTAAAGAGGGCTATGCCATAGGGACTATAGAGGGTCCGATTGTCCTTCACTTTGAGTCCCTTCAAGATGAAGCAGATACTGGCTAATATTAATATTATCCAGCTAGCTACAGTGCAGCATTTCTTTAGTTAGAATAGTAAATGACATTTATATATTAAATGTATGCTTCTAATGGCATAACATCTAAATTCATAAAGAAAAATTAACTGGGGCCAGAGACAAGATAGTGGAGTAAAATTAAGAACTTGTGTGAGCTCCCACCCTAACTACTTCCAATAACTGTAAAATATGACTCTAAACAAATTTTAGAGCTGCAGAACCCACAAAGTGACAGAGAGAAACAAATCTCCCTCTGAAGGCAGCCTGGCAGGCAAACAGGAAGGGTCTATTGCACAGGGCTGGGACCCGAGCACAGTCCCATGTGAACTGTGCAGGCCCAGACCTGAGGCTGCCCTGACCAGTGGCACAGACTGGCTGGAGCAGACTTCAGGAGAGTGAATCACCAGTAGCTGTGGTGGTTTCCAGACTTCTCAACCCATAAACGCCAAAGAGAGAGCGAAAGGTCAGTGGGGAACCCTGTTGATCCTGGGTGATGGAAGAGCAAAATCAGCCCCTGCCCCCAGGGCAAGAGGTGATGGAAGCCCAGCAGCTGCAGCTGCTGTGATATGGCTGCCTTCAGAGCTCCTGGCCTACAGATCATAGGGGAACCAAGCGGCCATTCAGAGGGTAATCTCTCTTGCTTTGACCTGCTTGTATCTGTCCCAGTCTTGGGTGGTAGTCCTAGGGTGTGTGGCCAATATACCAGAGCTTGGGGTGTCTGTAGAAAGGATACCCTCCTCATTGCTCTGACAACATTTGTGAAAACCCCAGCAATTTGGGACACAGCTCTCTTCACTCTGGAAGCAGCGTTCTACCGTGGTGAAGAGCTAAAAAATCAGGTAATTGGCCAGCAAGTTGAGCAAGCAAAGGAAGTACAATCAGACCATAGAATCCTTTTTGAGGGAAAAAAGTTTCAAAACATGGAACCAGCAGAAGTCAATGAAGTCAAAACTTCTGCACCAAAAACTTTCAAGAAAAATATGAATTGGTCACAGGCCATGGAGGAGCTCAGGAAGGACTTTTGAAAATCAAGCAAGAGAAGTGGAGGAAAAATTGGGCAGAGAAATGAGAATGATGCAAGAAAATCATGAAAAGCAAGTCAACAGCCTGACTAAAGAAAATAATACCTTAAAAATTAGACTAAATCAAATGGCAAAAGAGGCCCAAAAAGCCAGTAAGGAAAAGAATGCCTTAAAAAATCGATTTTCCCAGAAGGAAAAAGAATTTCAAAAATTCATTGAAGAGAATAATTCCTTCAAAATTAGATTGGCGCAAATGGAAGCTAATGACTTTATGAGAAATCAAGATACTATAAAACAGATGCAAACAAATGAAAAAAACAAAAGGCACTGTGAAATATCTCATTGGAAAAACCACTGGCCTGGAAAACAGATCCAGGAGAGATAATTTAAAAATGACTGGACTACCTGAAAGCCATG
>CM053581.1:583548733-583596394 GCA_028627135.1 Pseudochirops cupreus
ATATATACACAATTATTATTACTATTATTATTAACTACATCCAACTGGAACTTAAGATTCACAGGCACTGTGGAAGGGAGATCCATCCTGCCCTATCGGAGAGTTAGAGGAGTGATGGGGGAGGACATAGGAGAGATTAGATTGGGAGAGGGGTTATACAAGGGGATGACTGTTTTGAGGGGGGGTAGGGGAAAGATGGGGAGAAAATTGGTAACTCAAAATCTCGTGGAAATGAATGATGTAAACTAAAATAAATTTTAAAAAGAAAAAAAAGAAAAAAGTTCTATGAGAACCTCTGATACAGTTATTTGACAACAAAGGAGAATGCGAGAGCAGTAGAGCATCACCCTCAAAAACATAAAACACTCAAACAGAAGCAACGTTTCTCTTTAAAAGTCTGATAGAATTCTCATTGAAATCTCCCCGTCTCCAGAATCCTTTCCTTCTTAGTTCCTTTTCAGATCTCTTTCTTTTTTGACATTGGATTGTGAAAAGATCTTTTCTTCTGTTAGTTTGATTAGTTTAGTTCCATCAGTCAGTTAGTTTTCTACTTTTGAAGGTAATGCTCTGTTGTTTTGTATTCTCCTTTTGTTGTCAAATAACTGTATAATAGAACTTTTAAGGAACAATAAATATCTACATGGGCAGCTAGGTAGAGGGGCAGACCTGCAGTCAGGAAGACTCATCTTCCCAAGTTCAAGACACGTGCTAGCTGTGTGACCCTGGGCAGGTCACTTCACTGTGTTTGCCTCAATTTTCTCATCTGTAAAATTAGCTGGAGAAGGAAATGACCAACCACTCTGCTGTCACTGCAGAGAAAACCCCAAGAGGGGTCACAAAGAATAGGGCGTGCCTAAAACACTGAACCACCACAACAAAAAAAATGCATATGCTGTGCCAAGCACTCAGGGCTCAAATATAAGTGAAAGAAAGTCAGTCCCTGACCTCAAAAACTTACATTTCAGTGGGAGAAAATGACACACAAAAGGCAAATGAAAAGGGGGGAGCAGAAAGTGCCCACATGGAGGGGAGAAGCAGAGCCAGGAGGGGAGTGAAGGCCGACCAGCCTGAGCTCTGACACGGAATGAAGGTCTCAGCAGGAGCTCCCCAATGGAAGAAGGACATCGGTGTGGCAGAGGGTTGTTCCTGGTCAGACGGCCACTCGGGCGTTATGGCAAAGTCAGGAGAGCCAAAAGCAGAGTTGGGAGGCAATTTGCCACTGGTAATGACTTGGTATCAGGAGGAAAATACTGTTTGATACTGGTTAAAAAATTAGAAATGGAACTGAATAGACAAAGAAGAATTAGAAATCAATGATCTAGGTTCAATTAACCTGAAAGTACAAGTTATCTGGCCAAAAATGTCCTTTTTGATAAGAATCACTGGGAACACTGGAAAAGTCTGGCAGAAATTAGGCTTAGACCATCATCTTGTACCATATTCCATAAAAACTGAAAATTTATATGAATGTTGTACCATGATGCAAGAAGCAAAAGCTCCTGCCATAGAAAACAAGGAGAAGCAGGTATTAGACTTTTTACATGTATGGATACGGGAGGAATTCTTAATCAAACAAGGACAGAGACAAAAGACAACATAAATCATTGTTATTACATGAAATTGAAGGGCTTTTTACACAAATAAACTTAAACCATTTAGAATAGTGGTTCTCAACCTGTTGGTCGTGATCCCTTTGGGGGTTGAACGACCCTTTCACAGGGGTCACAGGGGCACCTAAGACCATCGGAAAACATCACCACACTCCTCTATCCATCTCCAGGTGGGTCCACCCACATGCAGACATGCCCACATATGAGTATTAAAGGGTCATGGCATTAGGAAGTTGAGAACCACTGATTCAGAAGAAGAAAATAATCATTTGACTGGAACAAAAATCTTTGCATAAAATTCCTAAGATAATGATTTGCTATCCAAGATACACAACTATCAGAAATACATACTTCTACACATATATACATGTACCTATTCATGTATCACATATAAACATACATATGTGTGTATTTTTATGTATAAAGTCATTTCCCAATAGACAAGTGGTCAAAGAATATGACCAGTTTTCAAAAGAAAAACTGCCAATTATTCTCACTCCAAAGAATGGTCCAAAACACTAATAATAAGCAAAATGAAAATCAAAACAACCTTGTAGTTTCACCTTTTATCCAGTAAATTGGCAGAGATGTCCAAAGGAAGGAATCGTCAGTGTTAGAGGGGGCATGGAAAGACAGGCACCATAATGATTGTTGATTGAGTTGCCATTCTGGAAAGCAATTTAGAATTGTCCAAATTAAAGAACTAAAATATACATACCCTTTGACACAGATTACACTGTTAGGCAGATACCCCAAAGAAGTTACTTATGAAAAGAAGAACTTCATATGTACCCAAAGATTTAGAGCAAAGTTTTGTAGTCTCCCATTGATCTGGGGAATGGTCAGATGAATGTTGTACCATGATGCAAGAAGCAATGAGCAATGAGAACATCTGGAAGATCTTAGATGAACTGATGCAAAGGGAAGGAAATAGAGCCAGGAAAGTGACAGACGGGGATAACTACAGATGTTTGAATGGTAAGGACAACCACAAAACACTCATCATGGAATGTTGCAAAGATCTCAAAGAAGAGATTCCATGTTACCTTTACACAAGTGGGGGTTGTGCAGTAGAAGGCTGCCTGTCAAACAGATTTCTTTTTTCCCTGTGTGTCAATTGGTTTTGCCATTTTTTCCTTCTTCCTCTTTTGAAAAATAAATCTTATTTTTATAAAGGATTGTTCTCTGAGAGGGGACAAAGAATGATAAAAATATAGGCAACATAAAAACAAAAAAAAATCCTTTAAAATCTATTGAAAATATTATAGGACAGAGAGGTAGTCATGTCATTTTCTGTTATTTTCAGTTCGTGAAAGCTAAATAAAAAGTGTTTTGTTCTGGTAATCATAATAAAGGTGTCTTTGCTAATATATTAGCATTGAAACTGATTCCTCTAAACAGTATGGACTTTGTCATGACAACTAAATTTAGACAGTTGTTTTCACAGGTGATAAAATGCTATGATTATCGAATACTTTTGACTACATGAGAGGAAAAATACATTCAAAAAACATCTTTTCTCAGGAGATGAAATATATGCAAATATATCCTAGCCAATTAAAACCCAGAATGACAAGTGAATAAGGAGCTGATGATGGTGGATCCCCATCAACAGAAAAAGAAAACACAAGATGCTTACCAAGAGCAAAAAGAACGTTGCCATTGACGCGCTTTCTCCGATTGCATTATGGGAGGAAATTGCTAATCAGTGTCTTCACTTCTGTATCAATGTGAAAGGGGGGGAAATGCTGCCATCCTTTGTTGGGCATTGTGGCCTCTGGCATGTAAAGCTGGTGGATTGGCTTCAAGATGAATGAATATGATGTGTTGCTCCTGAGGATAGCTGCCCATTGGGGAATGTTTGTGGTGGGAGGGTTTTTACTCTACCATGTCTCTGAATTCTAATGCTTTAGAAAGCTGATGTTCAACTCATGCTACCTTGGAAGATGGAGATCAAGTAATCTTCAATTGTTTGGCAGTGTAGAGGTGGTCAAGAAGTCTTTTATAGAACCAGATCTAGAGCTGGAAGTCACCTTGGAGACCATTGTGTCTAGTCTTTTTTTACAGAGGGGAAAACTGAGGCCCAGAGAGGTCAAAGTAATCTAGAAAAGGCAGAGCTGGGATTTGAAACCGTGTGTCGATTGTGCTAGCGAAATGGGGCCTTAGCGTTCTCTCTGGGGGGCAAAGTCTAGACCTAAGAACTGCAAGGAAGCCATAGGGTCTGTAGAGAGAATGCCAGGGAGTGCTAACATTCCAGGGGCATTCTCAACCTGTTTTTCAGTTGAAGGTTTTGTATCTTTCAAAAATAGAAGTTAAATTTGTAGCTTTGCCATCCCACATGTGGTTTGTGTGATAACCTAATAGGCTTGTAAATATGTCGACCTATTCTAAGGCCCATATTAGGAGTAAAGTGGTTGTTGGATAGTCTGCCAGGGGAATTGCAAGTCTGGAAATCTTGAAAAAAAACGACCAATTTAAGCCCCTGGAGGGTCTCATTTTTGTCCTTTTTCATTCTCTTTTTCAATAAGAACCCCTAAATTTTGGTTGTGCCTTGCCTCCTCACCCCTACCCCCTAATATACCAATGATAACCTAGTGGTCTTGGCTAACTGGTACCTAAAATCCTTTGTTGACTTAGTGTTGCTCTGTCTCCTTCTCCCACATCCTTCTCTCACACAGGTACTGGGCTCTTTGCCTTGGAATTTTTTCTTGGCCATAATTGGCAAGTTGTTCTAGAAGACATTCCATATGACAGCTCACCTGGCTTGGTTCTTCTGCTCCCTGTATCTGAAACATTCTCAAGCTTTAGTTCACCATTTTCCATTTCTTAGGTATAGATATCCCTTTATATTTAGTGATTTTTCTGGCTGTTGTTGCTGTTTGAGACTATTTTAGGTTTACCATCTTCAACTCTTCCATCTTCTTTCCCATTTTCTCATAGTCTGCCCTTTTATATTTTTTGAAGATTTTTTTTTTCATGCTAACTGAACACTCTCTTCCCAAGAGTTGACACAGATGGGAAAAATTGGAAGCTTGCAATCCTTGTTGGTTTCTTTTGATTTTTAAAAAATTGACACAAAAACATTAAACTGTAGAGCAGTTTGCATTGATCTTGCCTGGACTTGTTCTCCTGGGGGCACATCAGGGAACTGTTATCTTTGCCCCCTTGCCCACTGCAAGAAAGGGTCCTATCAATGCCATGACACACCTTGGTAGGAAGAGACTATATTGTTCTCTTCATGTTTTCTTGTGTTGACTCCTCTGTGTGAATATTAGCTACACCCACCTGATGAAATTACACTGCTTGTGGAGAGACACTGCCTTCTCTTAGCACATAACCCACTGCCTTTCATACAGGAGCATCATCAATGCCTGTTGGATGGAAAGAATGTAGGAGAGAACTGGAACCAGGAATTGTTCACGCCACCTTTCCATTTTCTAATGGTGACTTTCTCTTATTTACAACTTCTTCTGCCTCCACAGGATATGCTTAATCTCCTGGTTCCATCCCATTGATTCTTACACCTCTAGTGCTGAGTTTTCCTATCCTCTCCCCTTTTCTATGGTGCTGCACTTTATTCGATTGACTTGGGTTCTAGCTTTCCTGATGCACTCAGGTATTTTAAACACGTATTCACTGCGTTTCTTGTTATTGCTAGAGCAATGCCAGCCCCAGAAGCTATCGTGAGGGCTGTAACAGCCCCAGCTATTTCTCTGCCTTGTGTCTCTCACATTTTAGGGATATTTTGGGTCCTCACCAAGCCCAAGTCCACACAGTCATGGCTGTTGTGTTGGGTTTTGCTTCTTCTCACTTATCTGCTGAATTTCTTTCTCTAACCATCTGTTGAGTGGAGTTTCTGCTTGTGTAAATGTATAGTGCGGGCATGTGTTTGGCTTCAAATAGTTTTCAGGGAGTGGTGGCATAGGGACGTGAGTAATGGGGAGATGTTTATACTTGTAAAAGCTATTGGATGCAAATAATTTAATAGGAACTGGAGGCTACCTTCTGACACCTAACAGAGGCTGTGAGGTAACCCACTGGGGAGAGAGACAGAGAGAGAGACAGACAGACAGACAGACAGAGAAGCCTGAACCTAGAGTCAGAAAGATCTGAATTCAGATCCAACCCCAGACACTTAAGAGCTGTGTGACCCTGGGCAAGTCACTGCACCTATATGCCTCAGTTTCCTCAACTGAAAAATAGGGATCAAAATATCATCTATTTTTCAGACTTGATGTGAGGATCGAGTAAGATAATAATCGTAAAGCACTGGCCTGTAGTGGCCCCATCTGCCCACCATGTTCTGCTGCTGAACGCCTGCCCTGACCTCACTCCACACAGCTCTGATCCAGGCCAGGAAGGCAGGCACAAGGCTAGCCTTTGCACCTCTGGGTCCCCTCCCTTCCCTTGTCCTGGTCAGGTGCTTCAGGTGCCTGCTGAATAAGACAGTCTGATGCACCCTAAGCTGTTAGTAACATACGTGCTTTATTAGGAAAATGTATTTCTATATGCAGAGGACTGCTAGAAAGGACAATGTTTTATTCAAAGGAATGAATCTGGAATAGTGCAATTTCAGGTACTGAGGTTCTAGCAGACTTTCTTTTTAGCTCCCTCCAGATCATATTACATACAGTTTACATGTTAGGTACTACATATAATACAGGGAAGCTGGGTGGTTCAATGGATAGAGTACCAGACCTCGAGGCAGGAAGACTCATCCTCCTGACTTCAAATCTGGCTTCAGGCACTCACTAGCTGTTTGACCCTGGGCAAGTCACTTCACTCTGTCTCAGTTTCCTCCTCTGTAAAGTGAGCTAGAGAAGAAAATGGCAAACTGCTCCAGTGTCTTGGCCAAGAAAACCCGAGATGGGATCATGGAGAGGCAGACCTGACTGAACCACGGTGAAGAACGCTTACCCTGAATGTGGTTGATCCAAATAGGGCTCCTAGGAAGGAGCCAAGGAAGGACAAAGGGGCTGCAATGGTGAACGCAGTGAGTGGGAGTCTGGCAGCCTATTTACGGACTCTGGGCACTCCCTCCATGGCACTCCCTCCTCCTCCGACTAATCAGGGCCAGAGGGCACTAGAAAGGACAGGTGGAAGGGTGGGCCCCTTTCTTGTTGTCATTTTGCTCAAAGGTAACAACTTCCGCCTAAAATACAGTTTACTTGCTATGAAATTTTTCCAACTTGAAAGGATTCACCGATAAGGTTACATACTGCAAGAAACCAAGCGGGAAAAAAATGTAAGCTCTTGAAATTGTTCAACATTTCCCACCAAATGGCCCTTCCACTTTTGGTCCTGAACTCACTGCCCAGTGAGGCAGCCAGATGGCCTTGCAGATGAGTGCTTGACTTGGAGATGAGAAGAGCTGAATTCAAATTATGCCTCAGACACATACTAGCTGGAAGACACAAAAATCTCTGCTCACTTCAGTTTCTTCCTTTGTAAAATGAGATGGACCACAGCACCTACCTCACGGGGTTGTTGCAAGGACCAAATTAGGTAAATTGTATATGTGTAGATTCCTAGATCAGTCAAGAGTTAGCCAACAACATTAATAGGGTACCTAAGGACAATTAAAGACAGAATGCATTTAATATTCATGATTATTCATGTATTTAAGTATTTAAACACATTCATAGCACAATGAACTGAGGACAACTGGATCTGATTGTCACCATTACAAGGCACTCATAGCAATTGTTTCTTTTAATATTCAAAGGCTTATTAAGGAGTTTATCTTATGTTACTAAATATATTTCCAAGTTCATAAAAGCAAAATCTTTTTTTTTTGTTTTTTACCAAATAGGATTTTAGAAAGACTAAAAGAAAAATTGAATTAAAAAGAAGCCCAGGAAAATTAGACTAATAATTAGAAGATGATATTCTTGTTAGACAATGTTTGGCAAAATTACATAGAAATGTATTTTGAATAAAAAAGGTAAAGACCCTAAGCCATCTTCATGAAGTCAGTCTTCCTCATTCCGCATTCTTCCGAGCATCACTCCATCCAGTCAGTGCTGATAGAGTACTTTCTATGGGCAGGATTTTGCTAGGTGATCTCTATGGGAAAACAGTGATGGGTGTGGGCAGGGCTTGGCAACCATGCCCAAGGCCCATGATTTCCCAGTTGATGAAGCCCACCAGACACAAAGAACATTCTCCATTTTGACAAGGTGCTGGCAGGGAAGATTTCTGATGCCATCCACATAGTGCAGTGGCAGTCCTGGACTGGGTCTCAGAAGGCGAGGCTTGAGCCCCAGCTCTGCCACCGAACCCCCTGGGCCTCCCTTTCCTCACCTGTACAAGAAGAAGCTTTGACTCCCCACCCTCTACCATCCCTTTATGACCTCATGATCCCATAGCTCGTCAGCCCTCAGCTTTGGCCTTAGAAAAGCTTGTGCTCTACCCCATTGATCCAACATCCTTGTTAAAGTCTGGCGGTTTTTCTTCCCGCCATCAGTGGAAGAAGTCCTGGCTTATGAAGAGAATCCAGCAAATGCAAGTGACCAGGCCCAAGGTGGCCATCCTGATGAACTTGTCTCCTCCCACAAATGTACTGTTTCTACCATTTGCTGGCATCCCATCCCAGGAACCATCCCGTGAACGTGGGAGGCTCAGATCCCTGTTTGACGATGACAATGGGAGTTCTCTGGTCTCTCCCAGAAGGATCCGTCTCAAGGTAGGTCTTGGCTATAAAGAGAGGAGCCAACAGTGTCAAGGTCAGTCAGTCATGATTTAACTGGACAAGAACAAAATCCCCAAAGAGGAACGCTGCCATCCCAAGGAAAGAGCCCAGCTGGCATGGCCAATGTGTGATTCTAAAGGAGTGACACCTTAGGGCAGCGGTTCTTAACCTGTGGGTCACGACCCCTTTGGGGGTCAAACGACCCTTTCACAGCAGCCTCAGGAGTCGCCTAAGATCATCAGAAAACACATATTTCTGATAGTCTTAGGAATTGAGACAGCACTCCTCTATGTGTCTCTAGGCGGGTCCGCCCACATGCAGACACGCCCACATACAAGTATTAAAGGGTCGGGGCATTAGGAAGGTTGAGAACCACTGACTTAGGGACTTTCCTCCCTTGGAGGATCCCTGGGTGACAGAAGATAACTAGAGCATAGGGTAGGGGCGTCATTGTCTCATGCTTTTCTGTGACCTTGAGCCGCCCCCTCTGTTGAAGAACTCTCTGGAAAAAAAAAACACATGCACACATGCACGCACACACGTGCACACATGCACACACACGCGTGCACACGCACACACACATGCACACACGTGTCAGGCTTTCAGCCAGTAAACACTCATTAAAGGCCTGTTGTGTGCTAAGAGCATTTTTCGGGACGAAAGCGTGAGGGACAAGAATGGTGCAGCTGTCACGTGGTCACAGGTGTCCAAGCTGCCTGGGTCTGAAGAAACCAGTGTCCGTCCAGCCCCCACTTTTGGCCAGCAAGGAAGTCAAAGAGGTGTCTGGAGGAACTGGGGAGGGGTGGTGTGTTTAGCTTGAGGCAGAGAAGATTTGGGGATGGGAGGAAGGGGGACTGTGACAATTGTCTTCAAGAGTCTGAATGGTCGACAGGTGGAAGGGGGAGGATGTGACCAAGAGGCAGAGCCAGGAACATGGAGCCACGAGCAGGAAAAACCCACTCAGATGAAGCCTGCCCACCCCCCAGCAGGGAGCGAGCTCCCAGTGAGCTCCAGGGTACAGCTTACCCGACTTCATGGATTCTGACTTTTCCACTTCATTTGCATCTTTGCCGATCCAAAGAAATATCTAAGAAGACACAAAGTCAAGTCATGTCCTCCTTTTGTTGTGGGGAAGGACCCCTGAATCTGCCTTCCTACCCTGCGACTTTGTGTGGGCTGGCCTGAGGCCCCAGATTCTGACAGCTGGCCACTACTGCCCTGTGGCTAATTTAGTTCTGAAGCCTAAGGGGATCCTAACCTTGTAGAAAAGGCTGAAACTTTTGTTTTGTTTTGTTTTGCTTTTTGGAGTAAGGCAGGGCAATTGGGGTTAAGTGACTTGCCCAAGGTCACACAGCTAGTAAGTGTTAAGTGTCTGAGGCGGGATTTGAACTCACATCCTGACTCCAGGGCCTTGCTCTATTCACTGTACCCCCTGGCCACCCTGAGGCTAAAACTTTGGCCTTGTCTTGAGCAGGAGAAGCTTCCAAGTCTCCTTGGCCTGAAGGGATGTTGTGAGGCCTGTTAGCCTTAAACCTGGGCTCTAAATCGGGATAATAACATCCTCTGAGGAAAGCAGGTATGACAACCCTCTTATTTATTTTTGGCCCTCTCAGAGTGATGGGACCAGGGCACATGAGAAGGTATTCAGGCCCGAAGGACCCATTCTTGGTGGTGGTTGGGGTCAGTGACCAGATTCCCAAGGCAACATGGCCAGGGCCAGGTAGGGAATCTGAGGCCCGGCAGGGCTGCATGACTCAGCCAGTCACCTCTGTATCCCCAGCACACAGCAGGAGCTTAATAAATGCTTGTCGATTCACTGACTGGGACTAAAAACCATAGCAGGCTCCTACTGTGTACGCCAGGCCGGCGTTTCCTAGCTCTACAGTGCCTGCAATGCTTTTCTTCCTCTTCCTTCTTCCCAGACATTTGATTTTATCAGGATGGGGGGGGGAGGGCCCTCCATCACTAATGCACATTGGCACCTTCTCCCCAGCTGATGACTTCAGTGGGATCCCTGGGGCACAGAGAGAGACTTGCCCAGGGTCACACAGCCAGCATACTTCAGAAATGGGACGTGAACCTAGTCTTCTGGCTCCCAAGACCAGCTCTATCCACTACCCTGTACCCCCTCCTCTTCCTTCCTCTACTCCTGCTCCGCAGGAAGGGTCAAGCAGGCTTTCACCCTGGGCACCATGCTTTCTGTTGTTTCCTCTGAGCAGAGGCTATAAGCATCACTTACCAATTTAACTTGCTGGCTCTTCTAGGGGGTGACTGTTCCCAACCACCATCCTATCAGGGCCCCCAGGCTGAGGCAGCCCACAGGTGTTTATGGGTAAACCACCAGGACCATTAAACCAAAGCCTGAGTATCCGAGTGAGGGGAGACAGGGAGCAAAGCCGGACAAGCCCATCAGGGCAGTAATGAGTGAGGTGCCTGGGGAGCGCCTCCCCCAAGCTCTTCCTGGTCCTGGCTGGAGCAGGAAAGGCTGGGCATGATGGGGGTGGCAATGGGCAGCCCCAGTTACTGCCTCTGTCTACATGTCATTGAATACCAGAGGCTAGTGCCCACCATGGGGGCTATAGGGGCACTGAAGAAAACTGAGGTACAGAGGCAGCCCCCAAGGGCAGGCACATTGGACCCCTAGGGTCTGCCTGCGCCCCCATTAGGCCCCATTCTTTACACGAACACTGGAGCATTACTCCGGGGCAAACACATTTGGTGCCCCATCCAGCTCTGCCCATTATGAGACAGGGTCTTCTCAACGCCATCTTTCCAGGTGTGAGCCTCTTATAGGGCAAGGGCAAGGTCAGTGACAGAGTCCACTCTCACCTGCTCCCAGGCATCCAGCAGCATGACATCATCTTCCGCCAAGTCATCCTGAGTGAACTCTCCTGGAACCTCCTCAATCTGAAACACATGGGCCACTTTTTCTGTAATTCTTCATCCCCTCCCCTTGATTCAACAAATGGTAAGGAGAAGTCTCTCCAGGCCACTGGGAGGGGACCTGGGGGTGCCAAGGAAGCCAGTCTTACCCTCAGGGGGCTTGTCAGTACTACTGTTCCTATGATTGCTGCAGCTGTTACTGATAGTGTTAACAACAGCAACAGCCACGTCTCCACAGTGCTTTAAATTCTGTCATCTCCTCATGCTGGCCCCACCTGGGGGGGAGTCCACAAGTTATCGCCCCCATTTCATACAGACTCAGAGTCTAATTCCAACATAAGCACATTAGGCTCCCTGAGCCCCTGAGACCACTATTACAAGAAAGTCTACCAAGCAAGGAGCATCCAGAACAGCCCCGACAGCTTTGAGGGACATCACATGAAGACCAGACGCCTGTAAACAGAAGGCCTCCATGTGGACATTAATTTCCAGAATGAATAAAGCTGCCTCATTCTAGACAAAACACAGTGTGAAGAGTGTAAGCTGCTCAGCCTCCAGGCAGCTCTCAGGGCCAGCCAGTGTCTGGACAAAAGCCCTTGTCTCCACATCCTAGACCACACACGTGCTTCAGATAGAGTGCAGGCATCAGTGCTGTGATTTCACTGAGCAGTGGGCCCAGGAAAGTAAGCAAAGCACCTACAGGTGTCCAGGTGTGGAAGTGGCAACCCCAGAGCCCTGGGACAGTACTGACCTGCACTGACCTTGTGTTAACCTACGTGTTGGGGAGCCCAGAGCCTGGGAGATACTCACAAGAAAGCGTCCAGTTTTGTTGGAGCAGCCGAAGAGCCGAGGGGGGTGGTCTTCTACCTGGGTTTCGAGCAGCGGAGAAGTCTGGTATGCTTTCTTCCCTCCCAGAGCATCCCAGAACTCCTCTGTGGATCACACAAGATAGCAGGCTTGAAGGGACCCCTGCAACACCAGGGAGCCATTGCTTCCCATCCCCCAGTGCTTTCCATTGCCCCTGCCTTTAATGGCTTTGAATGAGTAAACTCAACAAAGTTGTGTCCCCTAACTTAGGGGAGTGAAGCTCAGGCTGTCCCCTTCCTGGCCCTTGCCAATGACAGGCTAGGGAACCACCTCCAGCTGAGCTGGGACACACACCTGGCTCTTGGCCTTCTGGGACCTTCGTGGTCTGGCACTCCAGGACACTCCTCAGGTACTCTGCTCCCTTCTCCTCCTCTTCACTGGCTCCTCTCCCAATCCATGTGTAGCCGCTATTCTGGGGCAGTTTCAGGACAAAAACATCATTGGAATTCAATGAATCTGAATCCACGTCCACCTGGAATCAGAAGGAGATGATAGCCCAGTGACTGCGGCTGTAGCCAGAAGCTGGCAAGGCACAGGCTCCCTGAGCCCTGACCACCTCACCTTAGAAATGGGGATGAGAGATGTGCCCGACCAGTGTCCAGGGTAAGATCATGCAATGTGGGAACCCTGGTTGTCGGTGTCACAATTAGTACCACTCTTTTCTCTCCCACTGGCTGACCCGATAACCCGGTCCCGGAGCTCCCATGACGGTCTTTATCTGCATCCCCTGGACGTGAGGCAGCTGCCTCCCACTACGCTCCACTGCCGTCTTGGCACTGGCCTCTAGACCAAGCATCCATCTGCCTTTCTCCCTGTCCCAATACTGACATCTTCAGCTCCCAAGACAGCCCAGCTGCGCACCCAGTCTCTGCTTTTCCATCCCGTCCCTCCACTGCTACTCCCAGGCTACGCTTATCCTCACTCATTACGAATGCTCATGATGCCCTGGGCTTTCCACTCCTGCTGGAGGACTCATCTCCTCCTCCCGTTCACTCATCAGGAAGTGAGAACAAGGCCTCCTGCTCCCTTGCTACCCCTCTCTCCCCTTCCTAGAATCATTTCAAGTCCATACATTCAGCACTGTCCCTTGAATTGGATCATCTCTGGAGTTCTTCTCCACTCAAACTGGCCCATGAATCTGTGATTCTGTCCATGGTGCCCAGTGGCTTGCCTCAGATAAATCAGGCTGTCAGCAACTGTCTGTGCATTTGGCTGGTGGGTTGACATCTAAGGGGTGTCTGAACAGAGGGGATGAGGTAGCCTCTGTGGAGATGGCAGAGTCCACAGACAAACCTTGGGCCTGATAATCAGTCACCCAACAAGCATTTCTTATGGGCCTACTAGCTTCCAGGAAGCTTGTGAGAGGCAGTGAGCAGAAAGACAAAAGGCAGATGGCCCCTGCCCCCAGGGCACTGATATTCCTCACTGTGAATACATTTCAAATAAACAAGGATAAGACCAATTGGGAGAGGCTGAGCTAAAGGAGAGACATGGGGTCAATCTATGCAAAGGACGTCAGGGGACATTAGGGGAGAGCAGAAGAGGCTGGGCCAGCCAGGAGCATGGCAGGGTGGCAGGCAGAGGAGCTGGGTTTTCATCTTTAGGCGGTGGGAGTCCCCTTGAGACAAAGATGCCTTTAACCACAGGAGTTTCTTCAGAGCTTCCCAGCACTCGCTGGCCAGAAGCCTTTTTCTGCTTGCCCTGTAGGGTCAGACACACCAGGCCAGATCCAAGGAAGCCCTGTCACTCCCACAGTGGGCCTTGAACCTCCGCCCTTCCCTAGCTGAACAGACTTCACTCAGGAATCTTAGCAGGGGTGAGGCTTCTCATAGCCAGATGGCAGAATTCTGCCCTGCCAGGAAGATGCTTAGGGTGGGGAGGAGGATTATTTCCCGCTTAATTAACCACTGAGGCTCTGGGAATGGGGCTGGCCAAAGGACAGATAAAATAACCCCAAGATGGAGGATGGGCTGGGGTGTGGCTCAGGATTGGCCCACAGTCCCTGGCCCCAGGTGAGGGAGGCTCCCTTCAGCCACAGGGCAGGGACCCAGACAGGAGCCCAACCACCCCCAAATCCAAGAAGCCATTCAAAACCCTTAACCTGCAGCAGCCCAGAGGTTTTCTCAACAAGCACGTAGGGTAAATGAGGCAAGACTTAGCATTCCTGTTTGATGAACCTGGGCCAGGAGTGAAGTGATTTGTCTAGCATCCCCTGGGTACCAGGACTGGAACCTCAGTTTCCTGACGTGTACCCCAGTGAGACCTCCTTTTTCAGCCTCATGATGTCACAATTAGGATGTGAGGTCCCCTCTTTGAGGCCCAAAGAAGGATACAGGCCTGACCCGTTGGCAGTAATTGTAAAAAAGGCTGACCACAGCTAGCTACCCTTTCCATGGTACTTTAAGGCCTAAGAAAGTCTGCCATTCCTTATCTCATTGGACCTCGCACAACGATCCTAGGAAGTGGGTGCCATGATGATCACCTCCATTTTACAGATGTGGAACCTGAGGCTTGGGGACATGAAGAATTTCATCCAGCCAGGGGCATCAGGAGCCACATTCGGGGGCTGACATTTCTGAGCAGTCAGAACCCACTGGGCCATTCTTGAGATGAGCTACGTTTCCTACCTCCACAATCCTGGTGACGGAGGCCAGATTTCTGCGGACTTGGAAGAGGCGTTTTGGGGCGGGAGGTGCCTGTCCTCCTTTCTTGGACGTCCCATTCTTGTAGATAATGAGGGGTTTGTCTTTGAACAGGCTCAGCAGGTGCACAGGCTCCTTGCCTTGGGAGACACGAACCTGGGGGAAGAGTTGGGGAGAACTAGGCAGAAGCTGCTTGGAGAAATGAGACCTGTGCAAAATTAGAATGGGCAACTTGGGAAGGAGTGAGCTCCCCGTGCCTGAGTCTGCAAACAGGCTAGATGGTCATTTGGTGGGGGTGTTATAGACACAACTGATGATGGGGGGGCAGGGAGGAATGGGGCCAGAGGACCTGAGTTTTCCTGTGATTTCCTAGGTCCATGACACAGACTCCCCACTCTACAACAGGTCAGAAACCACTGGGAAACTGGTCATCTAGGAGACGGTTGGGGCACCAGCTGGGGCCACGCCTTCGGGTGTGTTGAGGCCACACCCCCAGCCCTCCCTGGCTCAAGGCTGGCTCCCCATGCCCTGGCCACCATGCCTCTCCATAAAAACTGAACACGGGGTGATTTGGGAGAGGAGGCTCAGGAAATTGGGGCAGCCTCTCAGAGGAGGTGACTGGGAGCTGAGCCTTGAAGGAGGGCCAGCTCAGCTGCTCCTGCACTGAGGAAGGACCCAGAGAGGGCTCAGGGCCCCAGCCCCGTCAGCAATGACTCCTTAACCAAGGAATCATCAAAGGATGGATTGGCTTCATGGCCAGCTTGGCCTCTGCACAACAGTGCAGATTGGGCCGCCATCTAGTGGCTCTAATGAGAACCACGCCTAACTGTACTTGACCACAGGCTCTCCAAAGGACAGCTCCGTCCACATTGTCCAGAAGGGACAAGGTCTGGATTTACGGCCACCATCAGGAAGCATTCTGGAGCTCAGCAATGGCCTTTGTGTACACTGCTCAATCATGTTCCCATTCCCTCCCAATGGGGGACCAACGTCAGCTCCTCGAGAGTAGGCCTGGGTGCATTCTTGGCTTCATCCCCATGCCCGCAGAAAGCCAGGCCTTGATCAGTGTCTGATGAGTGACCGATGCAAGAAAACCAGACACATAAGAATTAGCAGCTACAGAAAGGACAAGCGACATTTCCTGTGACTGATGCCTCTGCACGGGGCTCTAAGTCCAAATGAGCCAAGTTGAACATGGGCAAAGAAGGGCATCTCAGAGCCCCTGCCTTGTCAAGACCAGCCCTTTCTAAAATGTCCACTTACTGACTTCATTCTGAGAAAGAGCTTATAAACACTCAACTTCTTCCAGACTTTCATGATGTTCACTGTGGAGCCAAGCGCCAGGACCCAAGGCCGGCCGAGCCCAGAGAAAACTCGCGTCATTGAAGGGCCAGGCTCCTCACCTGTGGCCATCAGCCCAGGGGAGCTGAGGGATGCCTTCTCAGCGTCAGGGTTTCAAATTCTTAGCATAAAAACATAGTATTTCAAAGGAAAACAATAATGCTGAAATTCACTTGTCATTTTTTTTAAAGTGTCCAGAACCTCGGTCAAGAATCCAAGTTAAGCCTCACGTGACTAAGTAGTCAGTGTGTGTATAAAGCAAGTGTGCAGTGGCACATATCATAAGACTGGCACAATGAAAACAAAACAGCAAGAAAAATCTCAAGACAAGGAGAGGCCGTTAGAATAAATCCTGGTTGTTCTCTGGAAGCTCAACTCTCCTCTACCCCTGGGGAAGGGAGGGCAGGAGGAAAAGAGGGAGGAAGGGAGGAAGGGACGAAGGAAGGGAGGGGGGAAGGAAAGAAGGGAAGAAGGGAGGGAGGGAGGGAGGAAGGAAGGAAGGAAGGAAGGAAGGAAGGAATTGTTTAGGTATGAGATACAGACAGTGCTGCTCCAAGAGGTTTATTTTTCCTTTTCCAGAACATGAGGAGATAAATATGGAGGGAAATCAGGAACACTTGGCTTTCATTCAGAAAGAGTTTTTAAAGTTGCAGGAAAATGACTCTCAGCCTGTGGGAGAAGGAAGGTGTCTCTCTGCAGGGGCTGCCACTGACCTGCACAGGCGTCCCTCCTAGGGAGCGGTCCAGCTGGACGGTCAGGAAAGCAGAGGTGGTCAGCTCATCTCGGGTTGCATGAGCCCCCTGCCTGCAGAGAGAGAAAGCAGAGGCTTCCAGGTCCCATTCCAGGCACTACCTGTTGGTTTCCAGGTTGAGTTCTGGGCATTCTGCAGCTGTTTCCAGCCAGAACCTGAGCTAGGACAGGAGGGAAAAAAGGAGCTGCGACCCTGTAGGATGAAATGGTTCTTGGAGGAGGCACTAAGCCTTTCTGAGCCTTGGTTTCTTCGTCTGTAAAATCAGGGTAATATGAGCACCCTTCATGGGAAGAACTATGCACATGTTGAATTACTGTGTCAGTGCCAGTTAACGTCATGACTAGTTAGCTCACCTTTTCAAAGGCATCCCATTCTCCACTGTTGGCATTATTAGAGACAGGGCACAGGGCTGGATCTGTGATTTCACTGACCTAGGGAGCTCCCAGAGAAGGAGAGTCCCTCCACAATGTAAGTCACCACCTGCTCTGTAACTCACAGTTCTCCAGAGCTGCCTGGAGCACTGACATGAAGGGACCTGGTATTGGTCCACAGGGGACATTCTGGGCAAACCTATGAAGAGTAAGCTCATGGCATCAGATGGCAAATCAGTTGCGATGGTCCACATTTGTACACTGTGACCCTGCCTTCTGCCAAGAGGAGACCACACAGAGAATATTTCTCTTAACTCACTGTAGAAGAGTCCACCAAGCACGAACTTCATGCCCTCAGGATGACAGACTCCACAAATCTGAAAGTGGGGGAGGACACCAGTGGCCATGAGATCAACCCACTATGGACATGAATCCCCCTCCCCCAACCCGCCTCTCTCTTTCATCCAGGAAAAGTGAAAGTCCAATGCTGCCTGAGGAGCTCCCAAGAGGAGGAAGCCACCACAGCCCCAGGCAGCCCTCTCCACTCCCCCGCAACTTCCTTTCCTTATTAGGAAGATTTTTCTCCTGCAAAACCTGAATCAGCTTCTTGGCTGTTCCCACCAGGACTCCAAAGTCTGCCCTCTGGGGCAAGCAGAACAAGGCTCCATAGACAATGTTTTTAGTGTTTGAGGACGACCTGCACTCACCATGCAGCTATTCACTCCTCTGCATGCAGACTTCCCCAAGAAATTTAACTTGATGGTCACAAGGAAATCATAATTTTACAAAACTCTCCTCCATTCCCCTCGCCAGCACAAAGCTTGCTGTAAAACTGAGGAAATCTATCCTATTTTTATTCGACAAACAAACCAGCCTCTAACATGCACACACACACACACACAAACATGCACACACAGCACACATGTGTGCACTTGCACACACATGCAGACACATACTCATGCACACAAACACATTCACACATATGCATACCAGTGCACACAATACTTATTTTCAGTCTTGAGCTAAGACTGTGTCCTTCTAGGGATGTTCCAACATTGGAACTCCTTCCATCAATGCTGACTGGCAATTCCTTTGTAACTCACTGTCTCTGAGAGTTTCCTGAGACTTGAGAGATTGAAGTGACTTGCCCAGGGTCTGTAACGCTAAGCACAAGCAGCTTTCCAGCAGACTGCTGCTGTGAACAACTTTCAAGGTTCAGATTATGAGCATAGTAAACTCTCCATCAGTTCAGTAACAGATTAAGGCAAAACATTCACAGAAAATCAAAATACAGCATTCATCATGTGTAATTCAATCATTTAATAAGTCCTCAATTCAATCATAAAGTACAAAGGTCAAAGTACTCCACCCCTGAGTAGTACATTCATTTAGTCAATCACAAAGTCTTCTCTCTTCTCAATTGGAGATTAGTTTCCAATCATAAACAAAGTACATTTATTTGGTCAGTCACAAAGTACAAACGTCAAAAGTTTTCCAC
Source organism: Pseudochirops cupreus (assembly GCA_028627135.1). NCBI lineage: Eukaryota > Metazoa > Chordata > Mammalia > Diprotodontia > Pseudocheiridae > Pseudochirops > Pseudochirops cupreus. The sequence goes on from CM053581.1 coordinate 583,567,388, forward strand.
CCCTGGCTCACAACTGAATTACAATATCATCAGTCACTACCAAGTTCCCTTTCAAGAGGCAGTGGAAGGATATCCACCCCTAGATCACAACTAGGTTACAATATCATCATGGCATTCAATGCCCAAGGAGAGGTCTTTTCTTCATCTTGATCCAAAGCAAATTCTCAGCAGTTTCCATTCCTGGGAAGACAAAGCTTAACAAAGCCACAATAACATTGATACACATTTCTGGTGTCCTCATCAATTCACTATCTGACTGTGAAATCAACCTAGACCCAACAACAAGGTCTGAGGCTTCTATCAACAAATTAATCTGACAAAGTAACATCAAAACAGACAGATAAAGTACCAGCACCACAGTCACACCTCCTCAGTTCTCAGCAGTTCCAGGTGGCAGCCATTACCATCTTCTCTCCCTCTCCCTCCACAATGCTGCTCCCAAAAGTTCTTCTAACCTCTCAACTTGGGCTTTTCCCTATAAACGGCACCAGCTCTTCCCTGTTCAGCCCCCTCAAGTCACATCAACAAGTCCATCCCACAAGGGGATTACCATTAGAGGGTCACAAAGCCAGCATGTGTCAGAGGCAGGATTTGAACCTGGGTCCTTTCCCCAGCTGCCACAATGGCCTCTTCCACTAGCATGTTAAAAATGAGAGACTCCAACACAGGACGGACTACATGCCCCCACTGGACAGCTCTGGGCTCAGTGTACACCAGTCTGTTTGAGAGGCACTTGGGGGGATGCAGTCTGCCCAGTTCCTTCAGCATTGACTCTGGCGTCCTCCCTTGCCTGCCTCCCTCCCTGCCCCAGAAGAGGATGAAGAGGAAGGAAGAAAAGATGGAGGGAGCGGGCTAGGAGCCCATGTTCAATGCTGTCCCCATCATTTTCAGGTGCAGACCTAACAATTCTAGTGAGGGAAGGGCCAGATCCAACCAGAGACCATGGAAAAGCCCCCTGGGAGCCCCAGGTGAGCCTGAGGCCAGAACTGAGAATGGCTCCAAGGCATCAAGAATCTCCCTGGCCCTTGTGCTATGGCCTTGGCCTCTTGGACTTAGGCCTGTGACTCCAGGAGGCAGCTAGCCCACCTGTGCCCTGTTTTATTTACGTGACCTTAGCTAAGTTACTTCTCTCCCGTCTGGGCCCCAGTTTCTTCCTCTCTGAAATGTGGGCACTGGATTCAAGGACCTTTGAGGTCTGTCCCTTCCAGGTACATGCCTTATGCTCCTATGAATTGCGGAGAGGTTTCAGCCAGCTCATAGAGGAAGGAGAGCAGGCGCTTTGTTAGAGGAAGGGTATGCTGACTACGCAGGCCACATGCCACAACCTGGCTACCTTGCTTCCTCTTGAAGGCATGCCTGCCATTCATCTTAGCATGAATTTCCAGATAACAAAGGCAGTAGATGCCCGCCCCCATGCCCCATCTCAGAGTTGGCCAGGCAGCATCCTGGGTCATGGGGGTTGTGCCAGGAAATTAAAAGAGCTGGTGTTTGGTTAAAGCTGCCAGCTGCTGAGTGGAAGCAGAGGAACAAGGAGGCTCGGACCAGGGAGGCACTTTGGGGGCCTGTTTACAGCGGCTTTGCCGCCCAGTCCCCTAAATGCCGCTGTGAGGAGAGAGAAGCAGGAAGAACAAGAATGTGTCTGTGCAGGACAGTGGGGACTCAAGATGGGACTGAATCCAAAGGCACCCCCAAACCTACAGGGTTCAGGCCTTTGTCCTTTGTAGCTCGGGGAGATCAGTGAGCAGAAGTTCTCTCTGAGGGTGGGGCGCGGGGGCAGCAGATAGATCACTGGGCCTGGAGTTAGGAAGAACCCAGTTCAAATTCAAGCTCAGACAATGACTAGCTGTGTGACCTTGGACAAGTCATATAACCTCTGGCTTCCTGTAATGCCAGTCACAGCAGCGCACCTGAGGACTACTGCCGTGAATGATTTTAAGGGTCTAATAACATAGTATCATTCAGTAACGTTCCCCCAAACACTTGTTTACATAATCAGGGGGTCCCAGACTAGTGTCTTCCCTTGCACAACACATTACACAGTGTACATCAGTGCATCCCCCAAAGCAGGGGGTCCCAGGCTAAGGTCTTCCCTAGCACAGGCAAGTTCCCCATGCCCACTCACACTCCCTTCTCCCTCTCAGCTCTGCTTCCAAACAATACGATATATACTGCTTCCAGTCAAAGACTCTTGATTCAATCAAAGGCACTTGATTGGCTAAAACTCAATCCAGAAAGACAACAAAAAATCCTACTTTGCTGTTACATTTCCTCAATTGTGAAATGGGGAAAATCACAGCACTTCCAAGGTTTCTAAAGTGATTCGTATACAGGAGGGCACTTAATTCTCAGGTCCTTCCTTCCTTCCTCTCCCAATGCCCATGGGGAGAAATCCCCACCAGCCTCCCTAAAACCAAGATGGCCTGGGCTCAGCCGGCCCCCCCACAGAGCTGGTGCTGGGGGGCTGAGCCTTCTTCCCTCCGGTGCATCACGGCAGACCCAGCTGAGGAGGCCAGCAGCCATCCAGGCCAAGTGGCTTGCCCAGGGTAACACACTCACAAGCAGCCACAGCCTGTGCAAGAACTCCTAATGCAACGATGACAATCATCGCTCAGATCTATGGGGCTCCTTGGAGGTCACCCAGCACACCACATCCCAGTGCCCCTTATGTCTCTGAATGGCAATGAAACCCCCAGACTTCTAGACCATGGAATGCTGAAGGAACCACACCACACTAACATTGCAGGCAGTCTTTCCCTGTTTCAGTGATAATAATCACCAATGATATAGCACTTTAAAAGTATAAAGCACTCAACAGATATTACAGCAGCCCTGGGAGGCAGGTGCTCTGATGAGGACACTCTGGCAGAGGTGAAGGGACTTGCCCAGAGCCACACAGCTGGTAAGGGTCTGAGTCAGGATTCAAACTCAGATCTTGCTGACTCCAGACCCAGCGCTCTATCCGCCAGGCCACCAGCTGCCTCACAAATCACCCCAGTATCCTCAAGGAGGATGCTTCTGGCTCAGGCAGCATGATGAAGCCTCTCATGAAAGATGGCGCCCCTCAGCCTTGGGATCATGGGGATGATGGAGACTTACCAGGTGTAGATGATCTGTCCTTTGGCATAGGTGTACAGGATAATATAGCAGTCACCCCCATAAAACTCTCCATAAGTTTTGGGGTCCACTGGGATTCGGCCATTGCTTTCCACTCGCCAGATCTGGGGTTGAGGGTAGGGGGTTGGGAGAGGAGAAATACTGACTTTGAACATCCAGCAATGTGTGTGTGAGCCCTTTTAATGAGTCCTCTGTGCCTGAGGGGCATTCCCTGAGTGTCCCTGCTGACCAGTCCCCAAACTCTGTCTTTCAGCCTTTGAACAGAGCCAGCAGACCAAGTTACAGGATGCACTGGCATCTCTGTGGAGAATTTCACTGGGAAAGAAAACAAAACCCTCAGTCCTGGTTGACCTCTCTCTCCTCCTTAGTCCATGTGCTTTATCTAGGTCCTGGTCACAAATCTAGGAAGCCCCACCCTCCAGTCCAAGGCCAGCACTCTTGCCTCTCCATCCCCCCATGAATCCCTACCTCCATAGAACCAGAGCCATCATCCACCATGTTGTGTTGGGCCGCCATTTGGGGACACTCGTGTAACTTCTGGACATCAAATGGAATCTGCTGGACCCTGGCCACTCTCTCAGTGACATACACCTTTCCAAAGCCTTCACTTTCGTCATTCCCTTTCCAGTCGTTGAAGAATTGCTTGAAGACTGGCGTTTCACCTCCCTCTGGGAGAACCTGAATCTGAAATGTAAGAATAAGTGAAATACAAAGAAGGAAGAAAAAGCCCTACTCCAGTGATGGAGAAACAGAAAGGGGTTTCTGGGTGTGTAACAACAGCAGCAAAGCTGTAAGTGCTTAGTGGTGGAACAGGACTGAATCAAGCTGAGTGAACTGGGTGAAGAGTCCATAATCCCTAACTCTCATTTGTGAAAAACTGAAGGCCAGTTATGAGGAGGGCAACATGGTCCAGCCTCAATGTCTCAGGCAACACCCTGAGGTCACTCACGTCAACACTTCTGGGTGAGGAGTCAGTACTTGGTCCTAGAGGGCAAAGGGGGCCATAGAAAGTAAGCAGAACAGTGCCATGTTCAGACATGACTCTGACTCAGTCCCTGTGGGCTCCCTCCCTCCACTGACGCAGAACATGAGCTCTTCTCAGGGCGGCTGACTCTTGGAGAAAAGTCACAGAGGAGAATCCATCCCCTAGCAGCCAATCCAGTGACAAGGGCCTTCAGACTGACCTAGGGCAGTGCTTGGGTGAAAGATGTGTAAGTTCATGCCGAGTCCATCAAAAAAGAATTCGGTTGCACAGACATCAAGCACTTACTGAATATCAGCTACCCTACTAGATTTTGGGATAAAAAGACAAAAGCCAGTCTGTCCTCAGGGAGTCTGTAACCTTCCAGGAGGATGAGGCACCCATATAACAGACTCTCTTCCAAGTGTCTGGGAGCTAAGAGTCTGCGGGCCTGGGGAAGGCTTCCAGAATGGGGTGCACCTGAAGCAAATTATGGAGGAGCAGGAGGAGTTCAAAGGGCAGATAATGAGGTAAGAATAGGTAGCATTCGTGTAGGGTCTCCTCTGTGCTGACACTGTGCTCAGTGATGAGAACGGAAAGTCCCAAATCAGCCCCACTCTCCAGGAGCTCCCAGTCTAAGGAGGAAGAGACAACATGCAAAAAGCTATGGGAATGTTCAGTAGGGAGAGTGAGCAGGAAGGGATTGGGGGACAGGCTGGAGGCCAGGATGGCAGCAACAGAGGGGAATATGGCCACAAGGTGTGTTTACTGGATCATGAAGGGCCTTGAATGCCACACTAAGGAGGCTGGAGGTGAGAGGAGCCGCCTGTGCCTTAAGGATTATTGATGCAATTCTGTACCAGGATTGATTCAAGAAGAGAGAAAGCAGAGCCTGTGAAGCCATTGAGGAGGTCATTAGAAATAGCCTACAGGTGAATAAATGTGGCAGGGAATCAATACTGGAGAAGAGCCCTGGGCCACTGTCCCCCAGAGAAGGCGATGCAGAGTCCTTGGGGCCATTAGAAAGTTGGGAGGGGGGGTGGCTAGCGTGTCTATAGGTGTGCAGAGCCACATGATGAGCGGAGCCTGGCTCTGCACTTGACAAGCCCCTCCTTGCTGTGCGTGGGGGTGTGCACATGTACATGTGGAGTGCCCACACACATCCCCAGAGAAGGAAATGGCCTCTTCCAAGGGCTGCTGGTTAATAAAAGGGACAAATTCCCCTCTGGATGATGTTGAGGGAAGGAAAGGTCCCAGCTGCCATGACATGGGCCTCTGGTCCCATTGAGTGTCAGCTTCTCCCTCCAAGACATATGACCTTCTCTCTGGAAGGGAAGCTTTTCCCAAGCCCTTTTGCTACTCCTCCTTTCTCCCCCCTCCTCCACTGCTCATGTTTATCAATAGAATGTAAGGCAGGGCCTTGGCTTTGTGTCCTCAGACCAAGGACCACAGCTTCTGGAGATTAGCAAACCCTTCATAAATGCTCATTGGGTTGGGTTGGGTTAGAGAGCCCTGGATCCAATGAGAAGGAACAGGGTCAATAGTGGCCATTGTTCCAGTCCAGAAGGACCCCAGGCCACCTCAGCCTGGCACTTTGTGAGGAGAGCTAGAGCACCCCCTTCTGGTTGGTGTTTGTGTCTTTTTTTTTTTTTGCTCTTACTTGGGTGTTGAGGGGATAGTTCATTTGCTGCAGGAACTCTTCTGCCGTCTTCATGGCTGCCTTCCTCTCCTCAGGATTAGCATCTTTGCCTAAAATACAAGGACACCACACAATGGGTCAAGATCTAGGAGGCTGATCACTCAACCAAATGATCAGAAAACAAGAGAGTCCAAGCTTGTGCTCTACTACAACAGTCTGTGTGGACCATTTAATAATTTAAGGTCTAGAGATGGAGGCAAATGAATGTGACCAAAGAGCAAATTTCAGGTTTTTTAAGATTCTTTTTGTATTTCACCTTCCCCTTTGCTTCCTCTGAGAAACCAGGGATGTGAAGTCTCAGTGGCTAAATCCAATCCAACTCAATGACCATGTTTTAGGTAGTTACTACATGCAAAGCTCAGTGTTAAAGAGTGGGGATGAATGGAAGAAGAGGAGGAAGGGGGAGAGAGGGAAGGAGGCAGTCAGATCGAAGGGGAGAAGAGAAGAAGGAGGAAGGAAGGAAGGAAAAAAGGAAAGAAGGAAGGAAGGAAAGAGGGAGGAAGGAAGGAAGGAAGACTCCCCTGCCCTCAAATCTCTTACATTTGCTTACTACTGTATGACCCTGGACACATCACTTTCTCTTCCAAAGCTTGAGTTTTCTAATCTAAAAAGTGAGAAGTTTGTACAACTCAGTCTCTGTGGTCCCTTCCAACTATAGAGCTCAGGGTTCTGGGGGAGGGGCTATGATATGCTCAGGATCTCTGCAGGGGAGGGGACATGATATAACATCTAGCTCTTAAACAGACTTTACAATCATCACATCTACTCCTCGCTGTGATTCGGTGATATAGGTAAGTCCTGTGAGTACACTAATGCTGCCAGAGGGGAGGTGACTTGCTTGGAGTCACACTGCTGGTGTCTGCAGCAGGATTCAAACTCAGGTCTTCTGAACAAGTTCAGACCTGCATCACTTCACCACCCAAATGGATGAGCACATGCCTAACAATATAAGGAAGAGAGCAGACTGATAACTAGTGGGATCAGGAGGGGCTTCCCATAGGAGATGACCAGTGGGCTTGCTTTGAAAAAAGCTGGAAAGTTAAAAAGCTGAGGAGGGAAGGCTTTCCAGGCATGGGGTACAGCCAAGGCAAAGGCACAGAGGAGGAAGAGGCAATGTCACTTAGAACGATGAGGGCAGTTTGCCTTGTGTGAGGGTCACTGAGTCTGAAGGGGAATGATATATAATAAGCCTGAGAAGGCAGACAAGAACCAGATTCTGAAGGACACCGAACATCACACTAAGAAGTGAGTGTTCTGTCTTGGAGGCAGGAGGGGGTCATTCAAAGTGTCTGAATAGGACAGAAATTGACAATCAGATGGGTATTTGGGCTGGGGGTGGGACCCTCTGGGGAGCACTGAGAACCTTTATCAAAGGGAACATTTCTCTGTCGTCCAGAGAGCTATGAGGCCCAATCAGCAGCATCAGCACCAAGGACACCTCCTACCTTTCCACACAAAAATCTGCTTTGAGGCCCCATGGTCCAGGATAAAACATTCTTCTGACTTCAGCATCCCCATGGAGAATGGGTTTTCTTCTGCCACTACTGACACACTCATGGTCCCAGTGGCATCAGAAACCTAAGCCAAGAAAAGGGCATCCATAAGGGCCTGGGAGCTTTTGTGTGAGTCCTCGGTCAGTTCTATAGAGCTGTTATTGAACTCCCACACATGGAAGCCAGCATGTGCCTAAAGCCTGAAGACCAGGAATGGTGTTTGGGGGGCTCACAGCAACCTTAGGGCTCATCAGATCCAGCCTCTGCATTTTAGTGATAAGGCTGACCCAGAGAGTTAAGGGACTTGCCCAAGGTCACACAGCCAAGACCTATCTGAGGCAGGACTGGAACCCAGGTGCTCCTGACTCAGGTCCAAAGCTCTATGCACTAGCTACACCAGGCTTCCATTTCCCCTTGGAAGAGAAGGCATTTTTTTGGTCTTTTTGGAGGGGGGAAAGGCAGGGCAATTGGGGTTCAATGACTTGCCCAAGGTCACATGGCTAGTAAGTGTTAAGTATCTGAGGCTAGATTTGAACTCAGGTCCTCCTGACTTCAGGGCCAGTGTTCTATTCACTGTGCCACCTAGCTGCCCCAGAATGCATGTTTTCTATTTTATGATTATTAACTCATCACAGCTTTAGAGAAAAGAGCTCCCAGAAACAAGGAATCTTAAGACTGTGAAAGAACCTCCCTCCCTGGCACCCTGAGAGGCAGGGTGTGCTTGTACCTTTATGCCCATTTCATAGATGCACTAGCTGAGGCTCCCCGAGGGAAGCTGACTTACCCATATGACATAGTGACAAGGCTGGGATCTGAACCAGTCCTCTATCCACTACACCACACTTACTCTACTTCATTTCCAATGTGTTTCCCAGAGTGAAAGGTGGGAGACAGCTTGGTCTTTCTTTTTCTCTCCATCTCTGTCTCTCTGTTTCTGTCTCTGTCTCCCCCTCCCCTCTCTCTCTCCCTCCTCTCTCTTCCTATCTTTCTTCCTGTCTCTCCATCTCTCTCCCTCCCCCTTGCATCTCCCTTACCTCTCTCTCTCTCTCTCTCTCTCTCTCTCCCTGAGATCCATCACTTACTATACCTTCCTGCCCTTGGTACCCCTTCATATGGGTTTTTACAGAAATAAAATCAGATCCCAGAAGCACCAAACTTTGCAAAGTGAGGCAGCCCATGAATGCATGTCAGGGGTGTCTTGTCTTCTGCATAGGGGCCTGGAGAGCCAAGGAGGGGATAGGGAGGGCAGGGAACCAGAAGCCAAGCAAACACAGACTTTTGGGGTACTTCTCCTCAGCAGGCTGCAACTATTTATGGGCAGAAAATCTAGAGTTTCCTTCTCAGGGACAGTCAGAACAATCAAGTGTCCTCTCACAGCAGTTGGGGTTATGCAGCTTTTGTAAAGGTCCCAATGTGGTGGGTGGGCCTTAGGACCAGCCACAGCACGTGGGCTCAGAGCCCTGCCATAGGCCAGTCCCTGGACACTGATGAAGCCTTTGCAACCAGTGCCTAGCCACGTGCTCAGCACACAGTGTAAACTTCATCAGTGTTCATGCAGAACAGACTGACCATAAAACTATCTTGAAGGCTGAGAAACACCTGGGTTTTAATTTATTTTGACAAGCTTCACAAAGTTGATAGTGAAAGGAGGGTTCACAGGAGATCCCTTGGAAACGGACCTTGGCTGTCCCAAGCCCAGGCACCCAATTTAGACTTGGGCACTCTTCATTGTAGGGAATCAGCTGTTGCAATGCCACATGTTTCCAGGAGAGAGAGCCCTGGGACTAGCATTAAATGTTCCCATATCGGCTCTTGGCAGGGCTTACTCTGCTGGGCAAGAAGAGCTGGGAAGGGCACGCTCCATAAAATGAGCCTGCTCCCCTTGGGCCTGGGAATTTCCCCTTTGCCCAAGCTCAGGAAGGACAGAGCCTTGGTCCAGCCTCTATTCTCTTGGCCCAAAGTGGTAAACCGCTTGGCAAACTTCCAAGCACCACAGAAATGCCATGGGTGGCGAGGAGCACGAGGAGGGTGCCACGAGGAGGATGCCACAAGGACGCCAGGCCCTCAAGCTTTCTCCTGATTCCTCTCAAGCAGAGCTGCCTGCCCAGACTGCATCCAGCACCCCTTGAGGGCCCTGAACAGACCCCAAGCCGAAGGACCCAGCCCAGCACTCACCATGTACAGCTTGGCCATTCTCCTGTTGCTGATGTCAGCTAACGAGTCATCATCCTCAACTCCATCACTCAGCTCTGGCTTGTTTCCTAAAGCCTTGGGGGAGGGAATAGGAAACATGAGGCCAGGCTGGGGGCATGAAGACGCACCTTGTGGGCATGACCCCAGCCATCCCCAGGACCACTTGTTTTTAACCCCATAGGTAGTAGCAGCTTTAACCTGTGCCTTCTTGGGCCACACAATCAGTGCTTGTGGAGCTCTGCATCAGGAGGAGGGAGAGACTCTACAGGAAGCAGAAACCCTGCCCTCAACGCTTACAGGATTGGAGCCAAAAGAGTGGAATTCTGGGCTCCTGGCCTCTGCCAAACAAGCCAGATCCATCACAGAGATCTAGAGGCTAACAGCAGCAGCAAAGCCAAGACAAAGTCGCAGAAAAGACGTCTGGAGGAGGAGAGGGGACCCAGTGAGTAGAAGTTGATCTGCATGGCTTAAGGTGAATGCGCCCTGTGCACATACATGCCTGGAGGCTGGATGGATAATCCTGTAGAGAGGCTTGGTCTGGATTTGGGGTAGGGAACTCCTAAGGTAGAAAGCCCTCCACTCACGCAGATGCCAACTCACTGAATACTATAAATGTAATAGAAAAGGTGATTGACCTAAAAACCCAGGAAGCCGCAGACAGCAGAAGTTGACCCTCTGATGCCTGGCAGGTAAGTCTTTTCTCCCCTTTAGTACGTTTGTGTGTCAGAACACTTGTCTTTGCCCATGAACATGAGAGGAGACAGGACAGTGGACAAGGCCCCGGAGCTGGGCCCCAAAGACCTTTGTCTCCACCCTGCCTCGGTCCTTCCTGAGCAAGTTGGCCCAGCTCTCCTCATCTGGGACAGAAGGGAGGGCGCCAAGGCCTCTTCTGGCTCCAGATCCTCAATGACACAATATCAGGAATATAATCAAAGAAGAGTCGCCAGCGACCTTTGGCAATTCCCATGAAGACTTGGAGTCCAAAAACTGACAACTCTGATGTTGGCCAAGGCCCTGAATCAATCCTGCAGGAACGGCAAAGGGCCTCTGGGGTGGTCAGTCTGCCATTGAAGACGGTTTCCCCCAGTGATGGGGAACAGCCAGGCACAAGGGGGATTCTGCCCCAGGACGGGGGGCTCTGGCTGCAGTCAGACCCAGGGCTGGTTTTCCTGGAGCATCTGGGTGGCCACCAGGGCCCTAGAAGCTGATTTGACCATGCTGACTGGGTCAGAGGCCCTCAGGCCTCAGGAAGTGGCCACAGCGGGCCATACCTTGGAAGCACATTAAACCCTCCTCCTGTATGAGGGCAACAACCAAGGTGGGGGAGGGAATTATCTCCCACCCCCTTTACAACATAAGCCATTGTGGCTGCATAAAGAGGCATGGCCAGGAAGAGGGAGGCCCAAGGCCTTCTCTGCCCTGGTCACATCTCAGCTGGAGGACCAAGGCCCTACATCTGAGGAGGAGTGAAGCCAGGGCAAGACAAGGAGGCTGAAGGACCCTGGGCATCAGAGGAAGAAGTCAATCCTAGGAAAGCCCTGAGGAAAGCCCCACCTCTAAACCTCCTGAGCATCTCCTGCATGAAGGGACAGCCAGCCCTGCTGTGGAGAATGAGGCTGGCAGGAAGGGTATGAGCCTGGCACAGCCTTGTCCTTTTCCTTCCAGGGCTGAGCCACGGACACAGCCTACCCCGAAGGAGATTCAGTCACAGGGTCACAGAATTGTAGCTGGTGCATACCTTTGTCCAAGGTCACACAGGCACACTGGGGCTCAGCTGGGATTCAGACCCTCCTACATCACACTCACCACTGGGCTACACTGCCTCTGGGTGCCACATGTGTCCCCTTCCCCACTGGCACTAGGGGCAGCTCCTAGGTTTTCTTATACACTGTGGGGACCAGGAGAGCTCTTGGACAGCAGGAGAGCTCTGTTCCATCTATGCAGAGAACACAGCATTTGGTGCTCCCTCAGTCTTAGATTCATGGTTTGCTCACAATAGCCCTGTGGCACCCCCCCACCCCCAGAGTCTGCAGCCCATTGGAACCTCCAGTGTAGAGCAGATGGATGAGACACCAAGTGCTCAGGCAGGGCATGTGACCAGGACAAGGGCTTTATTACCTAAGCTATCACAAATATTTGATCATAGGGAAGGCCCACAACAAACAGTTCTCAGGAAAAACAAAGGCTGTTCAGAGAGCCCCTCCCAGTCTGAATCTCAGGCTTCCACCCTGCCTCTACTCCTAAGGAGAGCTGGAAGGGACCCCAGGCCCCTCCTTTTGCCAAGGAGGAAGCTGAGGTCCTGAGGCCAATCCATATCCACCCAGACAATTTCTGCCTTCCTCACTTGGATGTTTTCCTGGTGCTTGCTGCCCTGGGCCAGCCTCATCTGGGTTGGCTCTGTCCGGAGCCCAGGGACCATTCCTAGAACATCGTATGGCCATCCACATCCACTGTCTCCCTGGAGCCTCGTGCAGCCCTGCCACACTGGGATTATCTCCACCATTTTGTAAGTGGGGAAATGAGGCCCAAGGTGGGGAGAGGACCCTGCCAAAGTCAGTCATAGAGCTCGTAAGTGGGAGAACCAGGCTCTCTAACACCCCCAGTGCTCTTCCCTGGCACGCCCCTTTGGGTTCTTCCCTGGCGCGCCCCTTTGGGTTCTTCCCAGAGCCTCTATTTGGGGCATGGGCCCAAACACCCATTCTTCATTCTCCAGACTTAGCCACCAGAACCCTAAGTAGGAACCTGCTTCTCTTACCCCCTGACTCCTTCCCTATTAGAATGCAAGGTCCCTGAGGGCAGGTCATCTTGCTTCTTGCCTGTCCTTGTATTAACAGGGCTTATCACACTGCCTGGCACACACTTGACAATGTTCCTTATGACTGCTTCATGTGTGTGATCATTCTGTCACCCACAGAAAGCCCTCCATAGTCTGTCTGTCCCCAGTGCCCCTTTCTGGCCCATGGTCACTCTTTCTCATGCCTGTTAGGGCTTAGTGAAAGTCAAATAAAATTCTAGACTATAAACCCACTAAGTAATTAATGGTCAGGGAGGTTGTCCGATGGAGGTATGTAGGTAAGGAGAGAAATGTTCACCTTAAAGGAAGAATGGGTTGGCTACGTCAGGTCAAGGTGGGCTCTTTGGGGGAGGGGAGGAATTGTGAACAGGCCCAACCCCTTTGGGCTGGGGTCCTGTGAGTGGTACAGTCTGCTCTGTAAACATCCTGGTCCCCAGGGTTGTGGCCCAGGGATGTTCCAAAGTTCCAAAGAGCCCACACTGCTATCAGAGAAGACAGACCACATGAAGTCATTTAGGCCAGATGGACTGCGGTATAGGGCAGAGCTATTCAACACAGCCAGAGGCTCAGCTTGGGAACCAGGATGGCCTATTCCAGGGCCCTGGGCTGAGCCAGTGGAGACAGAAGCACTTTGAAAGAGGCAGATGTGGACTTAGCAGAAGTTCACACTTTCTGAGAATTAGAGTTTTCCTAACTGGAATAGGCTCACTGGGGGAGGGAGGTTTAATGACCTGCAGGGAATCTTGTTTCCATAAGGGCTGGACCAGACAGGTGCAGAACTCCCTCCAGGCACTGAGTCTGACTGCAGAAATGGTCCCAGGCTAATGACCTGGCTGTGATCCAGTGTGACCAAGATGGATCACTAGATAGCTAGGCCTTAGCAGGCTGGTCTGGGGATGGGAAGTCCCTCAGTTCTCCCTCAGTCACTGGCTGTATCAGCAATCACACTGGCATACCCAGGATGGCTACTAGCACAAGTTCTTAGATCTGCCTTACTAGGAATGCCAGCTGTTCAAGGGGTCAGCAATCGTTTTAATTACATTCAATAGTTTAGGGGAAAAGTCAGCACCCTGAACTCCAGAGAAAATTCAAACAAAGAAAACAGAGAAAATACAAGCAGAGAAATAAAAACCACTAGACAGGGCTCCTAACTGTCTGAGAAATTAGCACAGATCAACAGATCCAACTCTCTGACCAAGGCAATACATACATAGTTACCAGAGAGAGAAGCACCAACATCTGGGTTTTTCAAAGCGGGGCGCTCCATACAGGCTACCCAGAGTCTCATCTGGTCAAATCACAAGAACAGTCTTCCAATGAGTGAGCCCCAAAGCAAAATGCTAACCTCAGAGTATATATTGCTTTGGGGCTCACTCATTGGAAGAGTGTTCTTATGATTTGACCAGATGAGACTTATATATACCCTTTTTAGAGCCAGAGGGCATCACAACCCTCCTGACTCAGTGCCTAATTAGTGTGAAAGCCTTCCTACAAGCCAGCCTCCCCTAAGTAAGCTTCCCTTAATGGGCTCCACCAGAGACTTATTAATGGGCAGGGAAGATCTTAAATCCCATTAACATTTACACCCTTCAGAACAGCATGGGGGCCCCACCCTCAGCATCAGCCTTCAGCTGATACCCCTGGGAATGTTTGCCAAAGGCCACTAATTCAGGGCACTCTCTGGAAGTAGACAGAAGAGCTTATCAGGAAGGTCACAAGTCTCTATTTGAACTGGGGTGTGCCAGTAAGGCACAGCTACTGACCTCTGGATCCTTACCCTTTGGGCAGTTTGTGTCAATTCAAACATCTCTTATCTCCAGGATATGTCTCCACTATGGTGGGGCTGGGGCACTAGGGAAAACCCCCCACAACTGGCCTGAATCTCCTTCCTTTGGTTCCCAATAAAGCTTGGGTGTGGCTCTCAGAAAGTCCCATCTTCATGGAGTTTCCAGAAATAGACACCCAAAGGTCCAGGTAGGGAGGAGAGAGTGGGAGGTAGACTGAAGCCACATAAGATTTACCTGTGTCCTCAATGTTAGCACACATTCCAGGAGCTTTAATTAACATTTACTGAAAGCATGAACAAACAAATGGATGGATGGATGGATGGGGTGGGTGTTTGGCTAAGAGAGGAGGCTGGAGAAATACCTCCTTACTACTGCTCCTTGGGATCCCTTCCCTTCAAAGCTCTGCCCAAACGCTTCTTTGTATCAGAGGCATCATCCCCTCCTTGAGATTTTCAGATTCTCTTTACCTTGGGTGGGGGGAACTCACTCCTGAAATTAATTTGGATCAAAGCCTCTGGAGCCACGTTGTGGCCCCACTCACCCCAGCCCTCTGGGGAATGAGCTTTTCCTGATGAATGGGACTCTGGTCTGTGTAGCCATACTGTGTGACACTGAGCCTGGTGCATGGTAGGTACTTAATAAATGCTTTTTAATGGGATGTGTGTGTTTCTCTGAATAAGGAAAACGTGGAGGTAATATTGGGCTCAACCCCAAGATCTTCCTTTATTAAAAAAAAAAGCCTGATATGTTGTTGTGATGTGGTGAACACTACCAAGAAAACGAGATCGTCATTTGTCCCAAATCCTCAATTAACGAATGAGAGAACTGAGGCACAGAGAGGTTTGTTTGTTTTCCTCATGTCATAAAGAGCCAGGATTCCAACCCGAGCCCTCCCTCCCAATTTATGTAAAGTACTTAACGGGTCTAAGTACAGGATGTGGGTGTTGAAAACCATCTGCAGAGGCAGGTGGTGTAGGGCTGGGCCAGGAGCAGAGTTAAGTATTCTTTGCATTTATATCCTTCTTTGAGGAATCCAATGACAGATGCCCCAGGGGGCCACAGTGAGGGGAGGAGCCTGTTGGGCATGAGAGGGATTGCGGGGTGGGGCATGGAGAGGAGAGGTAGGTGTGAGTAGAGGCACCTGCCCCTCCCCCCCAAACCACCTTGAGTTCATTTTGTATCGACCTCTAGTGAATGCATCATCTCCCCCATTAGAATGGAAACTCAGGCAGGGCAGGAGTTATTCTGATTTCCTCTTGGCATTCCCAATGCTCAGCACCATGCCAGGCACAGAGTAAGTACTTAAAATTTGTATCAATGTTCACATGAGTCAATAACCAGGCAGAATTCAAATTCAGCAAATGCTGATTAGCACCAACCATATGCCAAGCTTCTGTGTACCTCTGCATCACATCCCCATGCCTACTTTCAGGAGAGCATCAGAGCAAAGACTACTTGGCCCTGACATTCAGGAAAGAGGCCAGAAAATGGCCCAGGTACCCCCTGAGGGAGGGAGCCTGAGAACAGCCTGGCTTGGCTCACTGGGAGGAATCCAATGAGCCTGGCCATTCCACAAACACACATTGTGAATCTCCTACCTTGTGCTGGGCACAGAGAACCCATTGACCAGGTTTCCCCCAATCAGCCCTGGTGAAATGACGGTGCCAGGAGTGGGGAGCACCAGTGAAGTCTTCCCCTTCCTCTCAGTCAGGAAGGAACAAAGTAGCCCAGGAGTAAACCTTAGGACTCACGGCTGGGTCCGGGTAGGTGTGGTTCAGTTTCCTCAGAGGACATACGACAAACAGAAGCATTTAGAGACCAAGGCCAGGTGGGTGCCCAGTCGAGGGCATCCCAGGAAACAACCACACCAGGCCATTGCGACAGGGAGGGTAGCGGGGGGGGGGGAGATTGGGGGTGCATTGACATGACTTCCTTTGAATCCTCAGAGACCATAAACCCTTCATCAGGTTCCCCAGCAGACCCTAATCACAGCTAATGACTATGGTCAAGGGACCCAGAGATAAGGTCCAGCAGCACAACTATCATCATCCCCATTTTACAGATGGGGACTGAACCACTCTGGTCATGGGGCTAGTAGGTGCCTCAGCTGGGAATTGAACCTCCAAATCAAGGGCTCCCTTCCATTATACAATGCCATCACCCAGCTCCAAAAGGCTCCACAAGGCATGGTAATAATAAGGGGCTGCTTCCATGGCTGAACTTTTTTGTGGCTAACCTTTGAAATGCCTGTCCCCTGGGAGGGAGGGTCAGCTCTCATTCCAGCCCCCAGGCCCCAGACCCGTGCTTGGAAGAGGGCTGATGTTTGAAGAAAGGTACAAAAGTCAGCTTTCCTGGAGCAGATGTGGGCTCCACTCACTGGGGCATCCTCAGGGCCAGAGTGAGCTCAATGAGTCAAGCCTGTCTCAATCCAAAGGTCTAACCCCAGAAACCCTTCTACAAGAAACCCAACAGCCTGTGCCTGAGGCCTCCACTGAGAGGAAAACTCACTCCTCACCTCCAGGGGCATCTCACCCTACCTTGGACAGCGCTCACCCTTGGGTTTTCCTGACATGGAGCTAGCTGAAACCTGCCTCTTGGCTAATTTACTTCTACCCATTGCTCCTAGGTCAGCCCAATAAAGCAAGTCTGGACCATCTTCTGTGTAAGAGTCTTAGGAATATTTAAAGACAGCTAGATCTCTGCTCCAAAATTCCTCCTGCAGGGGATAATGTAAGAACAGCACACCTTGGTTTCCAAAGGTCTTCAGAGACCTTCTTTCACTAAGAAGGAGGAATTCTGGGAGAGATGAGTGTGGACTGGGAGAGACCAGGAGAGCTCCATGGAGGATGATTCATAGGAAGCTCTGGCAACTTGAAAGTGCCCTCCAAACGCCAGGGCCTGTGACGATGGTTGTTATTCTCACCACCTTTACGTCTGTAGTCTGTCACAGCCACACACCCACATTCACAAAGCACGGCAAGATCCAGGGGACCTGGGGGGCAGCAGAGAGTCATGGTGGGTGTGAGGAGACAGCAGCCATGACCCACTGTGACCAATGGGCAGGAGCTGAGGAAAGGAGGACTGGGAAGAGGACTGGTGCCCAGGAAACATGATCTAGACCCACTCGGTCACTGACTAGCTGGATGACCCTGGGCAAGTCATGTCACCTGCCTCAGTTTCCCGAGCTGTAAAGCAGGGATGATAACAGCGCTGCACCTAGCCCCCAGAGCTGTTGTGAGGACCACGTGAAATAACGCATGTAAAGGGTTTTCCGTAATTAAAGTGCTTTAAAAATCTGAGCTATTGTGATTCTTCTTATATTATTCTATTATTTTTAATTATTATACCAGTGGAGAAGGCTCCACAACTCTGAGGTCAGGCATCTACTAAAGGAAAGTGCTCCAGATGTGCTAACGGCCCTCGCCTAATTCGACCCCAGGTCTTTGGGAAGAAGGAACTTCACTGACCACCATCTTTGTGTCCCTGGGAGCCTCGTGAGCACTGTGAGGTACGTGGTGGGCATCTGTAGTAAAGCAGATGTTCATGGGGGAGGGAAGGAGAACCAAATGGAGGAGGGGGGAAGGAAAAGAGGGCAGGAGGAGAGTATTTCAGACTCCAGGAAGAGAAGCTCCCCCCACCCCCAACTTCTTCCAGCTCTCTTACAATACACAGACAGACCAGGGCCACACTAGGCTAGGCTCTATTCACCACTGCCCCGGGGTGTTTGTTCAGCCAATGGCTTTGGCCTTAGCCACTCCACCAAGGGACCTCAGGACCAAGTTCTTCCTGTTTGGAAAAGTACAGCCCGGCTTTCCTCATGACTGTGTCTGGCCAACTGTCCAACTGCTTCCTCTTTCTTGTTTCCAACACAGCACTTTCAAGAAATACTTTTTTTTTTCCATACAGTTTCTAAAACTATTTCCTTTTCCAGAGAAACCCTCAAGAGAAATATCCCGGGGTGGCTAGGTGGCACAGTGAATAGAATACCAGCCCTGGAGTCAGGAGGATCTGAGTTCAAATTCAGACTCAGCTGCTTGACACACTAGCCATGTGACCTTGGACAAGTCACTTAACCCCAATTGCCCTCCAAAAAGCAAACAAAAAAAAAGAGAGAGAGAGAAATATCCCAAGGATGTACTACCAGTTAGGAGACTCTGAGCCCCTTGCTGGTGCCAGACAGTGGATTTTAAGTCTGTAGGGATGGCAACATGCTTCATTTTCCCTTCACTTTGCTAATTTGCTTTTCACATAATAAAAGGAACAATGGAACCATGCAACATGTTTCTAAATAATTTATACGCCACTGAATTTCAAAGGCAAAGACAATGTTTACAGTAAAGATGAAAATAGTGTTGGGTAAACAGTAAGGTCATAGAGAGAAACCAGGTAGAGAGGCCAAGACTGAGGGACAGGTGGCTTTGAGATGTGTCCAAGATGAAGATGCCCATGACAAGGGACAGGTTAGGCAAGAGCTCAGAACCTCAGCCTGAGCTAGAGGCGCCCTCCCTCTCACAGGGTCTCAGTGATGGGATGTTGGGGTGCCTATGTTTGTAACATCTAGTTGTAACTTCAATTTGTAAAATTACACTTGTGTTTGGGTACCTATGTTTGTAATATCAGCTTGTGAAATCAAGTTGTAAAATCACACTTCCCCCAGCCTCAATGCATTAACTCTGCCTCTTCCCTAGGCCAGCTCTCTGCCTAGCTACAATTCATGAACTGTTTATCCCTGCTTGGTACAATAACAAGCTATGCTTATGAATCCTTCACTAAAGCATCTTTAAACAACCCCTTTAGCTTAGAGAAATGTATAGCTCCCTTGTTCTAGTGGCCGGCTACACCTATGAATCCTTCAATGCACTATCAGTAAGCTAACTCCTCTCCAATGAGGCACATCCTGGATCCCCAATTAGCCTAGCTTCCCAACATCCATCTTGTCAAACAGGACACTGATGGGTAACAGACTGGACACCTCTGTCAGCATTGACCATTAAGTGACCCGGTGACGTTTCAAGCCTAAAACCACACCTCCATGCAGCAACCCCCACCTTGGGCTTTTTCCCAGTGAATTATGGGCAATACACCTGTGAGTAGATATGAAAAGTATATGTCCCTTTAAGCACTGACCACTCTTTAACTCCTACCTAATCCCACCCTTACTCACCTAGTTAGCATAATTGATACTTGATTTACGATTTTATTGCTCTATAATCTGTACCCCTGACACCTTTAAGTTTTCAGGTTCCCTAAGAACCCCTGCCTGCTGTATAGCATAACAATAAACTTTTACAATCCTGACTCACAAGATTGCTTGAGTCCAGAGAATTCTTTCCAGACTAGAACCCTCAAGGGATTCACTGGGGTCCCTCAAACACCCAGCTTTTCTCACCCTCTTCATGAGGACAGTCACTAGACATAGGGGAGGGGTCATATCATAGCAGAACAGTAGTATTATGGGGTGGGGATTGAGTGAGGGGTCCCAGCTGCCATTGCTAGACTGAGTCAGAAGAGAATGATTATCATCACCAAATATCATAAAAGCCAGCATAAATACAGAACTTAGAGATGGCTTGTCTCATCTGATTCCTCACAAGAAGTACATACTACTGTTATCCCCATCTTACAGATGAGGAAACTGAGCCAGACAGGTTAAGTGATTTGTACTAGCCCACAGCTAGTGCCTGAGGAAGATCTGAACTCACATCTTCCTGACTGAGCAGAGCAGAGGCAGGCTTATCCCACATGAGAGATAAAAGGATCCTTTGGGGATTTAAACACCAGACCCAAGGCCAGGCTGGTTGGCCCTTTGGGAAATTATCAGAGCCCTTCCTAGATGGGGTACCCAGAACCGAACATAGCCCTCAGGATGGCTGTGGCCAGGGTACAGTGGAGTGGAACCACCACCCTCCCTGGGGTCCCTGGTCCTGGACATGAGACCCAATAATAGGGACCATAAAGATGAAGGCAATAAAATTATGGTTATCAGAATGTCTGTGGTGCCTTAAGGTTGGCACAGTGCTTTACAAACATTATCCATTGGATCCTCACAATAACCCTGGGAGGTAGGGGCTATTATTACCCTATTTTACTGATGAGGAGACTGAGGCAGATAAGTTCCTTACAGCTAAGTTATTTGCCCAGGGTCATTGCTAGCAAATTATCTCCAGCTGAGCTTTGGCTCTGGTCCTCCCTGTGTTGGTCCAAATTGTGCTCCCACTTACTAAAACCCTCTGATCATCTGATCTCCAGTCTCACCCCTCCTCCTAGCTTTCAGTGGGGAAGCTGACTCTTCTGTTAAACTTGGGCTTAACTTTATGGTTATTTCTATTAAGCAGCTCATTTCATTTGGTCTCATTAGAGAATTTATGTTGAGATCTTTGTGATTCTGCATGTTGCTCAAGGCCTCAGCTCTCTCTGTCTCTGTCTCTGTCTGTCTGTCTGTCTCTCTCCCCCTCTGTGTTGTGTCTCTCTCTGTCTCTCTCCTTCTCTCTCTCTCTATCTCTCCTCTGTGTGTGTCTCTCTCCTCTCTGTCTCTGTATCTCCTCCCTCCCTCTCTACCTGTCTCTCTATCTATGTATCCACCATCCCTCTGGTGATATGTCACAGATACAAAGATGTGTTGATGTTAATTTCCACAACATGTATAAAAAAAATGTTAAAAAGCCCCAAGTCAAGGCAGGTCCCCAAGGCACCCCTCTGGACATCTCCTTCCAAGACACCACCAGCCAGTCAGTCAGTAAGTAAACATTTGGGAACAAGTTCTCCCTGGCTCTGGCACTTCAGCTGGGTGTAGGGCTGCCCAATGCCATCATAGTGTCATTCCCAGAAGACCCTGGGATTTGCTAATATTTGGGCAAGCAACATCACAGTGTCCTCAAGCCAGCAGCCCTATCACAGAAGAAGGTGACCTGCTGGGTCTTTGTGATCACTGCTTCATGTTCATTAAACCATCCCTTTAATAACACTCTAAAATATTGTTTTCCCAGGAAACAAAATCAAGCTCATTGGCCTTTCTCCTGAACAGTCTAGGCCATAAAACCTGCCTTGCTAATGTTACACCAGTCATTCACACCTTCCAAGCTGGACAAAGACAGAAGGCAGAGATACAGCAGGGAGTGGGGACCCCCAAAGCTGGGGAACAGCTGGCGGAAGGATGTAGGGGATGTGATGCAGAGCAAAGGGGTTGGAGCATATTATGTGGGGTTTTAAGAGACCAGGTGAGACTCAATAATGGGAACCAAGGCAGAGCTAGGTCTAACGAGATCCTCCTCACCCAACACTTGGGGTAAAGGTAGGGCTCGCAGACTTGGCCTGTTAGAGCTGGCATGAAGGGCAGGAAGCCAAGGTCAGAGCTGAGGATGCTCGCAGACCACACAATCCAAACTTCTTGTTTCATGAAGACGAGGAGCCTACTGAAGGGCCCCCCAGGACTCCCAGGCAGGCAGCAGCAGAGGTGAAACCTGCAGCCCCAACTCCAGGCCTTTGCCAGTCAGGCTGGTAGGGAGAACAGAGCCTCGACATCAGCAGCTGGACCACCCAGGCGTCTGTCCCCTCACCCTGGGAGCACTCTGAGCTCCCGCACCCCCGTCACACCATTGCACCCTCTCACCAGCCTACCTGGAGGACCTCAGGGGGCTCATTCTCATCTTCTATGATAATCAGTTGGGATCGTCCTCTCCTCTCGTTGTCCCGAATGTCCATGGCAACTTGGTGAGCCTTCAGACGCTCATATTTGTTACAGGAGGAGCCACACCACTGGTAAATTTCCTAAGAAACCAAGACGGAGACTTTAGCTGTGGTCAGAGGACTGATGGTGTCTGGGCCTAGAACCCACCCCTATGGCTTAGTTCAGACTTTCTTAGGCTGCTCCCCCTGATTTTCAAAGGCTAACCTGCTGTAATAGGCTGGCTGCATTGCTCCTGGAGACCATCAAGCCCCACTCCCTCATTCTGCAGGTGAGGAAATGGAGGCTTGCACTGGGGAAGGGACTTGTCCCAGGCTGCAGAGAAGTAGCCAAGCCAGGCTTCACATGGGGAGCCCTTGGACAGGCAACCTAGTGTGCCTTCAAAGATGGAGTCAGCACCCTGGACACCGGCCCCATCACTCAGTCCCTGCTGTGACTCTGGGACTTCAAGCCCAAGGAGCCTCTGTGTTCATCAAGGCCAACGTCACCTTTTCCTGCCAACTCCCCATGTTCTCAACAGTGCCAGGGTTAATTGGAGGGAGTATTTCTCAAATCCTGAAGCAATCCTGGCTTTGGAAATGAAAAGACCCCAGCCTCTGAGGCATTAGCGTCTTATACAATGTTAGAGCTATCAGGGGCCTCGGAGACCTTGGGTCCAGCCGTCTCACTTCCCAGCTGATCAGCTGAGGCCCAGAGAGGTCTGGGGATCTATCTAAGGGCACACAGCTCGTTCTCAGAATGTACAACGGTGCGGTCAGATTCATACAGGGGCCAGCAAGCCATACAGAAGGATTTCTGTAGGCACACACGTCTACTTGGAAAACTGCATCCTGACATGAGTGTGTTTTTGTTTGTCTTGTTAAACACTTCCCAAATAGGCCCAGAGACTGCATGCTTGGCATCTCTCTTGTACAGTAAGAAGAGAGAGGTCCTGGGAGCTGGGGATGGAGAACGGGGAGGTAAGGGGGATGTCTTTTTCATGAGCCAAAATCCTTCGAACTGAGTTTCTAAGAAAAAGAGCTTCTGGCCTCCCCTTTCCCTGTGCAGCATCTGCAGAGACAGGATTCACTTTGGAGGAAATGAGAAGGCCATGGCCAGATCCCAAAGCTGCAGAGAAGCCTGAGGGCCCAAGGGCGGCCAGCAGCTCAGTCTCAGAGCACAGGTGTGCCTGCACTCAAACCGTGAAACACACACCTGTACTCGTGAGAAAACCTTGGCCAGCTGGGCCAAGCCAAGGATGCTTGAATACTCTCCATCTCATTCTGTACTATGGAACTGACCTAGTTCTGCCCCACTCTCACCATGGTCCCCAAGAGGGCCAGAGCCTTTATGGAATGGGCCATTTTTGTAGAGTTCTTTAGAATAAGTATCTCTTAGAGGCCAAATGGACAAGCTGCCAGATCAAGTATCCACTGAGCTAAATCTATATCTGTTTATCTATCTGAATGTTCCCTTTTAATCAGCTTTGGTGGGGGGAGGGTGATGGGAGGGAGAAATAAGACCCTGTGCACTTTAATCTAACTCCTTTCTGGTGGTGTTGACATTTTAAAGGAGCTCCTGCCCAACCTCCATCCCCCCAACTCTGCCCAGTTTACGGGACAAGCTTTAATGCCTAGCTATAACCTTACCCTTGGCATTCTGTGGGATAACATACTGTGTGTGTTCCCTTCCACAGTAGGGCGGGAACAAGGCAGGAGTCTGGCCCTGCTGACCACTCTGGCTCTTCAGTCCAGTACATCAGCAACTCATGGACGCACCTTGTTTACCTGGGGGCCCATGGTGGGCTGGGCTATCACCTGCTGCTGAGATAGGAATCAACCCCAGCCCCAGAGTTTGTGTTTGTGAAGCCCCAAGAAATCCTGCACCAGGACCTGCCCTAAAGGCAGTTTGGGCTCCTCAGTGTCCCAAGGTTTCAGGCCTGGGACACTTCCCATGTCCCCCTGGACACTCTTTCCCTGGGGAATTGTCACCCAGGGCGTCGAGTCCCTGAGAAACGAAGGCTGATGAGTGTGAAGAAAGTTGAGAGCTCACATTTTTGGAGACTCCAATTCTATTTAAATCTGTATCAGATTGACCAGTAAATGGGGTAATTCTCTCCCCTGGGCCTCTGGTACGCATGGATTGTCAAGAAGATGAGAGGAAGACCCCCTAAGTACAGGTGCCCAACCCCCCTCCCTAGCATTTATGGGAAGATGCAGCTTTTGAGAAGGTAGAGGGGGTGTGGTGCTCACAGAGGCACTGAGGAAGGTCTGGGCCTTCAGGGTCTTCTCAGAGGCAGCCTCCCACCCATGTGGCACCCCTCCCTGCCGAGCTACATGGGCCGGGCCAACCTGAGGAGTGTGCAGTGCCTGGCTTTCATTGCCTATGGGATAATCATGATAAAGGGTACAGGGCCAAGCCTGGATCCCATGCCATGAGCAGTGAGTGTGAGCACAGCCAGCTGGGCTAAGGACAGGGGCCTTTCAACCCTTTGTCACTTATTTATTCAGGACCTACTAAAGCACCAGAGCCTTTCTTAGGTAGGAGGCCCAGAGACAAAGGGCCCTGCCCTCAAGGAGCTTACCCTCTGCTGGGGGGAGGGGATACAATATAGACATAGAAAAGTCAAAATAAAGTGTGGAACAGGGCAATTCTGAAGAGAGGGCAGGAGTCAGAGAAGGGTGCAAGTGCCTGGGATAGAACCAGGGTGTGCCTCGAACCATCCTTCTGTGTGCATGCGTTTGCACATGTGAGTGTGTGCGAGTGTGTGTGCATGTGTGTGAGTGTGTGTGCATGTGTGTGAGTGTGTGTGCGTGTGAGTGGGTGTACGTGTGAGTGGGTGTGCATGCATGTGCATATATATGTGTGAGTGTGTGTGTGCATGTGTGTGAGTGGGTGTGTATGCGTGTGACTGTATATGTGTGTGAGTGTGTGTGTGCATGTATGTGAGTGGGTGTGTGAGTAGGTGTGTGAGTGGGTATGTATATGTGTGTGCGTGAGTGTGTGTGAATGTGTGTGCATGTGTATGTGAGTGTGAGTATGTATGTGTGTGAGTGTGTGAATGGGTGTGTATGTGTGTGCATGTATATGTGTGTGTGCGTGAGTGTGTGTGAATATGTGTGCATGTGTATGTGAGTGCGTGCATGTGTGTGAGTGGGTGTGTATGCATGTGCATGTATATGTGTGTGTGCGTGAGTGTGTGTGCATGTGTATGCGAGTGTGAATGTGTGTGTGCATGTGTGTGTTCTGAGCTGTCTTGGGCTGCCACTGCCTAACAAAGACCTACAGTGCAGAACCACAGGCATGTGTAGACCTATTAATAAATAGGGCCACCCCAGACACTTACTCAATTCGCTGAGGTTTTGAGTAAGACCATTTCCTGACTCGGCATCCACACAAAGTCACTCTGTCTTCCACGGCAGGAAGGCAGGGGTTTTTTTAAGTTGCAACAAAGAACCCGTTTTCCCTATAAATTGTCAGGCCTTCAGGCCAGCAGAAGTGTGGGAAGGCAGGCCTGAGAAGGCTGCAGAGGAGGGGCGCATCAAACACAGGGCCCCAACCTCTAATCCAGACTACATGTCTATAATCAGTGTTGGGGAGAGGAGCATTTCAGGGGTTTCCCCTTCCGTAGCCCCCGGGAACCTGCCCAACATGGACAATTTAAAGCAAACGTGGGCATCAGAGATGGTAGGGATCGTGGCATCGTGCTTCTGAGGCCTGATGCCCCCAACACCAGCTCCATCTTTGCTGGCTAAAGCTCCTCTGTGTGACAGCACTGAGGCAGCTCCGCCACATCAGAAAGAGCACCAGACTTGGAGTCAGGAGGCCATGAGTTCAAATCTCTCTTCAGATATTTCCCAACTGTGTGACCCCAGGCAAGCTGCCCCCCCAGCCTGTTTCCTCATCTGTGAAATGGGGGCAATAATAGCACCGACCTCCCAAGGCCATTATGAGAATAAAGTGATATATTTGTAGAGTGTTTTGTAAACTTAAAAGTTCTAGCTTTAAGCAAACCTCAGTTCCATCCAAGAAGCATTTATTAAGCACCTGATGAATGCCTTTCACTGCACTGGATCTTGGGGACACACTGCCTCCTCCCTCAGGAAGCTCACGCCCTAATGGGACTCAGGGGGCATTCTGCACAGCCCATCATGGTTGGGGGCCCAGATGAGAAGGGGGTGAAGTCGTGGGGTGGGTGTTTGCCAGCAGGTAAATGCAAGGCGTGCCCAAAGTACTTTCAGAAGGGGAAGACCAAGAACGGGAGTGAGGAAGGCTGAGAAATCAGGAAGGCTTCATGTAGGAGGTGGCCCCAGGGCTGGACTCTGGGGAAAGTGAGGAGTTCTAGGGCCTGAAACTGCCGCATTCCAAGGCCATCGATTCTCTCCCTAGGGTAGGAAGTTGGTCCTGAGGCCACACTCAGGCCAAAGGGCTCGCTCAGAAGCTCAGAGACCATGAACACAAACACACACACATTTATGTGTGTAGTCATGTGTACACATGTGTAGAATAACACATGGACATTCTGACTCATACAGATGAAGAGTGTGTGTGTGTGTGAGCGTGAGTGTGTGTGTGTATGTGAAACTATGTGTGTGAGTGTGAGCGTGAGTGTGTGTGTGTGTGTGTGTGTGTGTGTGTGTGTGTGTGTGTGTGTGTGAGAAAGAGAGAGAAGAGAAAGCCACATTGCCCATCAGGGCTGATTCGTTTAGTCTGTCAGCAAAGGCCAGGGAGCTGCAAAGCCCTCCCCCCTCCCAGGGGCTTGAGAAACGGAACTGTAGCATCTGACTTCAAGTTGGTTTTTATCTTTGCTTTTATTTTTAACTCTGTGGTCGGGGTGATTCAGTCCAATGCCCCAGCGATCCACGGCCCAAGCCACAGCCGGCTGACGTGGGTACAAATCAGCAAGTACCAATGCCCACTGAGTACGGCTCATTTTAGAAGGAAGCGAGATCATGGGGCCGAGGACCAGCCGGACCCCCACCAGCGCCGTGTGAGGCTGACTCAGTGCAGCCTAAACACCTTCCTACTCTCCTCTTTGCCAAGACAAGCCAATGATTTCCTTTACATGAAAGGCCATCATTCCCTTCCTCACATGTGGACAGATTGGTTTGCTTAAGTTTTCATTCTGAGCACATCTGCCCTCTGATCAACATTTTCATGTGGCCCACTGGGGTTCATAGTGTGATCCAAGTGGGGCTGAAAAGCCTTCATGTTCCCCTCATCCCCCAGCCCCACCACAAGCTCTAAGCCAAGGGAGCAGGTCTCACCTAATGTCTTTCTCCCCCAGCATCCAAGCCCACGGCTCAGTACCGAGTGGTAGCTTAGTAAAGGATCCTGGATATACGATCCTGACATTGTCGGCTGGCAGACAATAAGCTCCATGTAGTGTCTACCATGTTCCAGGAACTGTGCTAACTAACTCCTTGTGGTCACTATCTCATGGTTCCCCACAACTCTGGGAGGTCAATGCTATTAATATCCCCATTTCACAGAAGGAGAAACTGAGGCAGGCAGCCATGCCACTACTTGCCCAACGTCATGCAGATAATAAGTATCTGGGTCTCCCTGACTCCAGGCCCAGGGCTCCAGGCTCTAGGTGACAGTCATGGGATCAGTGGCAGCATCAGAGCCCCTGCTCCAATCCCCAATAGAGGTATGGGGAAGGTGAGTGGATGGAGTCATTCCAGCCCCAGTCCATGCAGGCACTGTGTTCAGCCTTGGACTTCCCCTGAGAAGCCTGGAGTACAGATGATTCACAAGGCACCAGGAAGGGTCCTGGAGGAGAACAGGCTGTCTTTCTGGAGGCCAGCAGTTCCTGTGGTTATTGGGTGGAGGCACTCCATTATTTCTCTTCCAGGAAGGGTGGTAATTCAAGGACTGTGACTTCATCAGGACAGGTACCTCTGACCCCAATGTAGAACCTCACCATCTGGGACTTAGTAATAGTCCTCAAGAACTCAATGTCCCCTCTACCCCCACCTCCCTCAAAAAAGTATCCAGAGTCCTTCTACATCTAGTTAGGCGGGTCCTCAAAGAGATGGCCAGCCCATCGTGGGGTCGGTAGTTGAGGTCATTCTGTATTGTTAGGGATTGTTGGAGCTTACAACCCTACTGGCACGGATTTGGGGAATCTGGGGTCACCTCTTTTCTGAGATCTCTAAAGACTCAATTGAAAAAATGAGCAGTATTAAATAACTGACTATTTCCTCTTAGCCCTGCCCCTGCCTGGCTGACCACTCCTCAGTCACCTTGGCTGGTGTACCCTCAATACTTCGCCCTCTACGTGTGGGCAAGCCCAAGGCTCTACCCTGCACCCCATTCTCACCGCACCGTGACTTCATCAGCTCCTGGGGGGTTAACGAGCACCTCTTCTAGTCTACAGATGCAGCCCTAGCCTCTCTCCTGAGCTCCAGTCCTGTATCAACAATGCTAAGTTGGACGTGTCCAGTCAGACATCCCCTAGGCATCTCAGACTCAACATGTCTATAAGGAGCTCACCATCACCATCTGTCAAGACCCTGTCCTAACTTCCATTGTGGCAGCACCACTATCCTTTCCACCCCTCAAGTTTGTGAGTGCAGGAATAACTATTTCTTATACCGTTTGTGAAAATTGATTGTGCTGTCTAAATCCAACCTTGTGTAGTGATTAAAGGTTGTCTATACCCAGAATGGCGACTCTAGAAATGCCAGACATGGCAACAAGCTATTTCCGATTCCCTCAGACCCTGAATCCACCCAAAGCCCTCTAGTTTTGGGTTACCATACCCAGGAGCTCCTGCAGGCTCCTACCCAAGCTTCCATCCTGGGTTAGTTACTCATTTCTATCTCAATCTACCTTGCTTTCCAGCCGCTTTCTTGGAGTTTTCTTTTGGGGATCTTTTTCAGGAGGTGATCGGTGAATTCTTTCAAGTTCTATTTTGGTCTCTGGTTCTAGAATATCCGGGCAATTCTCCCTGAGAATTTCTTGAAAGGTGCTTTCTAAGTTCTGTTTTTGATCATGGCTTTCTGGTAGTCCAATCATTTTAAAGTTGTCTCTCCTGGATCTGTTTTCCAGGTCAGTGGTTTTTTCAAGGAGATATTTCACATGGCCCTCTATTTTTTCATTTGTTTGGATCTGTTTGATAGTATCTTGATTTCTCATGAAGTCGTTTGCTTCCATTTGCTCCACTCTAATTTTGACAGAATTATTCTCTTCAGAGTGCTTTTGAGATTCTTTCTCCATCTGGCAGAGGCGACTTTTTAAGGCATTCTTCTCCTCATTGGCTTTTTGGGCCTCTTTTGTCATTTGAGTTAATCCATTT